>JACEFZ010026699.1:90000-239190 GCA_014155875.1 Cepaea nemoralis
CCGGAGTCTAAATTGGGTTACCAGGAGATGTCTTGAGGAGCGAAGGCGGCCGGTGGAATACTGACCATATCACACCTGGAGAGCTTATTGGTCCATACACGTATGGTCAGTGTATGGGGAGTCAGACACACTGACCTTTGAGATACATACATAGATGTGGCGTATTATCTTCGATACAGGAACACAGCGGGTGTTCAATTATGTTGCGACAGAACGTCAGGTTAGCATTAAAGCACGAGAAATACAATCACGGGTATTGTGCGGCACTTACAGAAGTGAAAGAAAGAAGTAAAGACTGACAAATGTTATTGTTCATTCTTTTTTCAGTGCTCTGAAAACGGGTTTAAAGACATGATGCTGGACCTCACTGCACTGAGTCTTACCTCGTGTGGCTCGGTATCTGTCAGCAGAGCGGCCTGTCAAAGACAAAGCGTAGAACACCAACTACATAGCTCCACAGACGACCCCAGGGGTCTTCCAAAAGAATGACAGAATCCGGACACGAACCCACGATCTTCAGGATGGGAGGCAGATGACACCAGGAGGTCAGTGTGGCCGAATGGATATGAGCGCTGGTTTTTAAATATCCGGCTGAGGTAGAGGGTTTCAGCTGAATGTCTACAAAGCAGTTGTATTATCCACACTGCTATATACTTGTGACACCTGGACAAGATCCCATACACTGAAGACCTAGAAATAGCATCCATTCCCAGTATCCACAATCTACAAATGGAGAATCAGATTCGCTGGGCTGGTCACTATCTCGCATGCCATATCACAGGCTCCCTAAATGATGTTTTGACGGCGAGCTGCGTTGTGGTAATCGCTCCCAAGGCGACTAGAAGAAACGCTTTAAAGTTACTCTGAAGATCTCACTAAAAGCTTTTGGAATTCATCACGATCTTGGGAGACTGCCTCCAAAGACCGAAATTCGTGGCGTACATCATTATGCAAGGGTATTGTCACTTGTGAAGCAAACAGAACTGCAAAAGCTGTGAAAAAAGGTTGGACAGAAAAACCAATGGAGGAGATCCTCCTCCTGGAACGTCAAGCATTCTTTGTCCACATTGTCAAAGAACATTTCGAACCAAAATAGGCCTTATCAGCCATCTTAGATCTCACGGCTCCATACTTTCAACCCCACTGGATGAAATGAATGTTCATCATCATTCTTGATGGACAAACAACAGTAGGTTCAACCCCTACACTGGTCAGTTGAACTAATATGTTGACTTCTCGTCCTTGACTTGGGGGAATAAATTGCAAGTGCCTTTGAAGTCTGAGGGGTTTCGCCTGATGGCAAGAGATAGTATAATAATATAGAATGGTAACCCACAATCAACATTCACTCCAATGCTAACTGAAGTAGATTGACTGGACTACGATCGAGTTCGAAGTTCGAAGCGAGCAAGAGCAAAAAAAAATAAAATACACATGACCCGTGATTCCAGTGGCCGGAATGGTTGCCAGCAGGTGGTGTTTGAGTGTAGAACATCAGGAATGGTTGCCAGCAGGTGGTGTTTGCGTGTAGATCGTCAGAAATGGTACGCAACCGGATGTACGACACTTACCTGATCCTTGGCGATCCACATGGGCTTGTTCAGGAGAATCCAGGTGACAGTCTCGTAACAGCCAGGGTAGGTGAGCGAGCCCTCGTAGGTGACGTACTCCGTGGTGTTGGGGATGATGTGGCCCACATGTATATCTTTGATCGGCGCTCTCTCGCCTGTTGATAAGTCATCATTGTATAGCAAAAGGTTACACACAGCTTTTTGACAAAATAGCTGGCTTGTGAAAATGTAACAGAACAATTGAGGCTTCTTAAATAAATTGGCTTGGTCAGATAATAACACACACCCGCACGCGCGCCCACGCACGCGCACGCACGCACACACACACACACACACACATATATATATATATATATATAGACAGACAGACGGAAGGACGGGCGGACGAACAGACAGACAGACAGACAGACAGCAGGCAGGCAGGCAGGCAGACAGAGAGACAGACAGACAGACAGACAGACAGACAGACAGACAGACAGACAGACAGATAGATAGATAGATAGATAGATAGATAGATAGATAGATAGATAGATAGATAGATAGATAGATAGATAGATAAATAGATAGATAGAAGATAGATAGATAGATAGTTAGATAGATAGATAGATAGATAGATAGATAGATAGATAGATAGATAGATAGATAGATAGATAGATAGATAGATAGATAGATAGATAGATAGATAGATAGATAGATAGATAGATCTCACCATTCTGCCAGATTTTCTTCAATGTGTTGACAACATGATTGATGAACTTGTCCTGCACTGTCCCAACCTGTGAGGACACCACAATCATAGATTAGCTATTCTAATTCTTAGTCTTTAGTCATAATAACGATGCACAATAAAGACAATCAATTGCAGAAAATAATAGACTGACTAACTGGCATCTTGCCGTCTTGACAGACGATAGTTTGTAAAGTGGAGTTATACCTCTCCATAACACAAAGTCTGAACTGCATTTAGAGACCATGTGTTCCCCATTCAGTATGATCACACTCTCGGCTTGCCTAGTTTACTCCAGAGGAAAGGTAACGACAATACATCTGGAAAAGACAAGCTGCAGAAGCTGCCGGATCATCAAAGCAATACTCACTAGACCAGTTGCGACAAAGGATTCAGGCCTAGTCTTCCCTGCCATGACATTTAGTCTTTAGATTGCATTTCCTCTCACTTGAGTAAGGATTGAACCCTCCAGATTGCACTCCTCCGACCGAAGGCGTTGGCACAATGTGGGGTGTCGGGTTTGGTGGGCGTTAACAGAAAGTAGGTAGTACCGTCTACTGTGAAAATAACAAACACACAGAATATAAATAATAAAATACAAATAACTGAAAATAAATAACGCGAATAAAAGAACATAAATGATATATATTTTGTAACAACATAGACGTTTCACAAAGAATGAAAACATAAACTGTATTAATTGAATTACAGCATAGATGTAGAGAGAAATGACACTAAGCCTCACCTCCAAGAAGACGGAGTGAGAGAGAAATGACAAAAAGCTTCACCTCCAAGAAGACGGAGTGAGAGAGAAATGATATAAAGCCTCACCTCCAAGAAGACGGAGTGAGAGAGAAATTACATACAGCCTCACCTCCAAGAAGACGGAGTGAGAGAGAAATGACATAAAGCCTCACCCCCAAGAAGACGGAGTGAGAGAGAAATGACATAAAGCCTCACCTCCAAGAAGACAGAGTGAGAAAGAAATGACATAAAGCCTCACCTCCAAGAATACAGAGTGAGAGAGAAATGGCATAAAGCAAAACTTCCATGAAGACAGATTGATCGAGAAATGAAATAAAGCCTCACCTCCAAGAAGACGGAGTGAGGGATAAATGACAAAAAGCCTCACTACCATGAAGACAGAATGAGCAAGAAATGACATAAAGCCTCACCTCCAAGAAGAGTGAGAAAGAAATGACATAAAGCCTCACCTCCATGAAGTCATAGTGAGAGAGACATGACACAAAGCTTCACATCCAAGAAAACAGAGTGAGAGAGAAATGACATAAAGCCTCACCTCCATGTAGACATAGTGAGAGAGAAATGATATAAAGCCTCACCTCCATGAAGACATAGTGAGAGAGACATGACATAAAGCCTCACATCCAAGAAAACAGAGTGAGAGAGAAATGACATAAAGCCTCACCTCCATGAAGACATAGTGAGAGACAAATGACATATAGCCTCACCTCCATGAAGACATAGTGAGAGAGAAATGACATAAAGCCTCACCTCCATGAAGACATAGTGAGAGACAAATGACATAAAGCCACACCTCCAAGAAGACGGATTGAGAGAGAAATGACATTAAGCCTCACCTCAAAGACGACGGAGTGAGAGAGAAATGATATAAAGCCTCACCTCCAAGAAGACGGAGTGAGAGAGAAATGACATAAAGCCTCACCTCCAAGAAGACGGAGTGAGAGAGAAATGACATAAAGCCTCACCTCCAAGAAGACAGAGTGAGAGAGAAATGACATAAAGCCTCACCTTCAAGAAGACGGAGTGAGGGATAAATGACATAAAGCCTCACTTCCATGAAGACAGAATGAGCAAGAAATGACATAAAGCCTCACCTCCAAGAAGACAGAGTGAGAGAGAAATGACATAAAGCCTCACATCCAAGAAGTCAGAGTGAGAGAGAAATGACATAAAGCCTCACCTCCATGAAGACATAGTGAGAGAGAAATGACATAAAACCTCACCTCCAAGAAGACAGAGTGAGAAAGAATTGACATAAAGCCTTATCTCCATGAAGAAATAGTGAGAGAGACATGACATAAAGCCTCACATCCAAGAAAACAGAGTGAGAGAGAAATGAAATAAAGCCTCACCTCCATGAAGACATAGTGAGAGAGAAATTACATAAAGCCTCACCTCCATGAAGACATAGTGAGAAAGAAATGACATAAAGCCTCACCTCCATTAAGACATAGTGAGAGACAAATGACATAAAGCCTCACCTCCATGAAGACATAGTGAAAGAGAAATGACATAAAGCCTAACTTCCATGAAGACATAGTGAGAGAGAAATGACATAAAGCCTCACCTCCATGAAGACATAATGAGAGAGAAATGACATAAAGCCTCACCTCAATGAAGATATAGTGAGAGAGAAATGACATAAAGCCTCACCTCCATGAAGACATAGTGAGAGAGAAATGACATAAAGCCTCACCTCCATGAAGACATAGTGAGAGAGAAATGACATAAAGCCTCGCATCCAAGAAAACGTAGTGAGAGAGAAATGACATAAAGCCTCACCTCCGTGAAGACATATTGAGAGAGAAATAACATAAAGCCTCACCTCCGTGAAGACATATTGAGAGAGAAATGACATAAAGCCTCACATCCAAGAAAACGGAGTGAGAGAGAAATGACATAAAGCCTCACCTCCGTGAAGACACATTGAGAGAGAAATGACATAAAGCCTCACATCCAAGAAAACGGAGTGAGAGAGAAATGACATAAAGCCTCACCTCCGTGAAGACATATTGAGAGAGAAATGACATAAAGCCTCACATCCAAGAAAACGGAGTGAGAGAGAAATGACATAAAGCCCCACCTCCGTGAAGACATATTGAGAGAGAAATGACATAAAGCCTCACATCCAAGTAAACGGAGTGAGAGAGAAATGACATAAAACCTCACCCCCATGAAGACATAGTGAGAGAGAAATGACATAAAGCCTCACCTCCAAGAAGACAGAGTGAGAAAGAAATGACATAAAGCCTCACCTTCATGAAGATATAGTGAGAGAGAAATGACATAAAGCCTCACCTCCATGAAGACATAGTGAGAGAGAAATGACATAAAGCCTCACCTCCATGAAGACATAGTGAGAGAGAAATGACATAAAGCCTCGCATCCAAGAAAACGTAGTGAGAGAGAAATGACATAAAGCCTCACCTCCGTGAAGACATATTGAGAGAGAAATGACATAAAGCCTCACCTCCGTGAAGACATATTGAGAGAGAAATGACATAAAGCCTCACATCCAAGAAAACGGAGTGAGAGAGAAATGACATAAAGCCTCACCTCCGTGAAGACATATTGAGAGAGAAATGACATAAAGCCTCACATCCAAGAAAACGGAGTGAGAGAGAAATGACATAAAGCCTCACCTCCGTGAAGACATATTGAGAGAGAAATGACATAATGCCTCACATCCAAGAAAACGGAGTGAGAGAGAAATGACATAATGCCCCACCTCCGTGAAGACATATTGAGAGAGAAATGACATAAAGCCTCACATCCAAGTAAACGGAGTGAGAGAGAAATGACATAAAACCTCACCCCCATGAAGACATAGTGAGAGAGAAATGACATAAAGCCTCACCTCCAAGAAGACAGAGTGAGAAAGAAATGACATAAAGCCTCACCTTCATGAAGACATAGTGAGAGAGAAGTGACATAAAGCCTCACCTCCATGAAGACATAGTGTGGGGAGAAATGACATAAAGCCTCACCTCCAAGAAGACAGAGTGAGAAAGAAATGACATAAAGCCTCACCTCCATGAAGACATAGTTAGAGAGACATGACATAAAGCCTCACATCCATGAAAACAGAGTGAGAGAGAAATGACATAAAGCCTCACCTCCATGAAGACATAGTAAGATAGAAATGATATAAAGCCTCACCTCCAAGAAGCCAGAGTGAGAAAGAAATGACTTAAAGCCTCACCTCCATGAAGACAGAGATAATGGCCAGGCCCTTGACTGCTTTCGATGCCTCTGAGATGTTCTTGTAGAGGTCGCTGTTGTAGGCTATTATTTGCATCTATGAGACAGATAAGAGTGGCCAAGATGGATTAGTTTTGAATGGAGGAACTTGTTAGTTAGTCGGTTAGTCGCAGTTCTAACTTCACGGCAAAGGGTCGCCCCATTATGCTCGGTTCCTTTACCAGTTAATATCCCACAGAATGCCCCTCACTGCCCCATGTGAAAAGTGGAACAGACAGGAGTCTCGACAAACGGATGAACTACGGATGAAAAGACTGACTGGTTCTATACACATCATATTTATTTATTGATATGGTGTTGTTCATCATGTTGCAGGTCTGTGCAAGACGTCTCTCCCATAAAGGTCTGTGGACAGACTTACATCACCTGCCAGCTCTCTTGCCTCGTGTAGTTTCAGGCCTAAGATGTCTATACTGTCCTGTGGCTTTCTTCCTTCTGATCTATCCTTGCCTAGTGTAATTTCATGCCCAAGATGTCTCTACTGCCATGTGGCTATCTTCCTGCTGGTCACTCATTGCCTCACGTAGTTTCATTTCCCAGATGTCTCTACTGTCCGGCGTCTATCTTCCTGCTGGTCACTCATTGCCTCACGTAGTTTCATTTCCCAGATGTCTCTACTGTCCGGCGTCTATCTTCCTGCTGGTCACTCATTGCCTCACGTAGTTTCATTTCCCAGATGTCTCTACTGTCCGGCGTCTATCTTCCTGCTGGTCACTCATTGCCTCACGTAGTTTCATTTCCCAGATGTCTCTACTGTCCGGCGTCTATCTTCCTGCTGGTCACTCATTGCCTCACGTAGTTTCATTTCCCAGATGTCTCTACTGTCCGGCGTCTATCTTCCTGCTGGTCACTCATTGCCTCACGTAGTTTCATTTCCCAGATGTCTCTACTGTCCGGCGTCTATCTTCCTGCTGGTCACTCATTGCCTCACGTAGTTTCATTTCCCAGATGTCTCTACTGTCCGGCGTCTATCTTCCTGCTGGTCACTCATTGCCTCACGTAGTTTCATTTCCCAGATGTCTCTACTGTCCGGCGTCTATCTTCCTGCTGGTCACTCATTGCCTCACGTAGTTTCATTTCCCAGATGTCTCTACTGTCCGGCGTCTATCTTCCTGCTGGTCACTCATTGCCTCGAGTAGTTTCATTTCCCAGATGTCTCTACTGTCCGGCGTCTATCTTCCTGCTGGTCACTCATTGCCTCACGTAGTTTCATTTCCCAGATGTCTCTACTGTCCGGCGTCTATCTTCCTGCTGGTCACTCATTGCCTCGCGTAGTTTCATTTCCCAGATGTCTCTACTGTCCGGCGTCTATCTTCCTGCTGGTCACTCATTGCCTCGAGTAGTTTCATTTCCCAGATGTCTCTACTGTCCGGCGTCTATCTTCCTGCTGGTCACTCATTGCCTCGAGTAGTTTCATTTCCCAGATGTCTCTACTGTCCGGTATCTATCTTCATGCTGGTCACGCTTTGCCTCGTGTAGTTTCATGTCCAAGATGGTTATAATGTCCTGTGTCTGCCTTCCTGCTTGATAATCATTCTGTCTTCTTCCATGCTGCCGTTTATATGTCAGTTTTTTTCGATGTCCATATCTTATAGTGTGTCAGTTTGTTCCTCAATTTATTTGTTTATTTGTTTATTTGGTGTGTGTGTGTATGTGTGTGTGTGTGTGTGTGTGTGTGCGCGCGCGCGCTCGTGTGTGTGTGTGTGTGTGTTTAAGTTTCTTTTAAAATGTTTCTCAACATCCCCGACTCGTTTGGCCTTCACGTATTTTCCATTTTCTGAATGTTGGGTTTTTATTAATCTTTTTAAAAATGGAAACATGTTGATTACTTACTCGTGGATGTGATTGTTCAGTTTTCTACCTGCTTTCTTGTTTGTTAATAGATTCGGTTTGTTTGTTCAGCGTGTGTCCTTCCTTTCATCAGGCTGTCTATCGGTATTTTGTTCTCAATCGTTGTTCAGTGTCATCGCGTGAGAAGTGTCTGCTACTTTCCTTGTAAAGATGTGGATTGTTTGCAATAATGTGATCTTCGTTTTACGTGAAATGGTCTTTTATTTTTTCTGCAGCTAGGCTTGTATGCTGCCTGCCTCGTGGGTTGCCTGCCTTGTGGGTTGCCTGTCTTGTTTGTTGCCTGCCTTCTTATGGGTTGCCTCCCTTGTGGGTTGCCTGTCTTGTTTGTTGCCTGCCTTGTGGGTTGCCTGTCTTGTTTGTTGCCTGCCTTCTTATGGGTTGCCTCCCTTGTGGGTTGCCTGTATTGTTTGTCTTTTATTTTTTCTGCAGCTAGGCTTGTATGCTGCCTGCCTCGTGGGTTGCCTGCCTTGTGGGTTGCCTGTCTTGTTTGTTGCCTGCCTAGTTGGTTGCCTGCCATGTTTGTTGCCTGCCTTCTTGTGGGTTGCCTGTTTTGTTTGTTGCCTGTCTTGTGGGTTGCCTGCCTTGTCTGTTGCCTACCTTCTGGGTTTCAAAGGTACTGGTTGGGATTTATTCTGATCCAACTCATTTGTTTGCCTGCCCCGGGTGGCAATTTTGGATAGACATTAGTCTGGCAAGCGCACAGAGGCTCTACCAAGGTAATTGCTGGATGAATCCAGCACTGGACCAGACGAGGCTGCAAGACAGTCATAGCAAAGTTCCTAGGTGATGGACTGAAGTCAGCACCCACATCTTGCACACACCGCCTAGCGTGCAGACTGGCATGCTCGGGGGACGGGGGGGGGGGGGGGGAGGCAGCCTGCTGCTTGCTGGTATGAAACCAAGTCATCGCGGTTGCCAACTCTTCACGTTATACAAGGGTTAATTTCAATCGACTGATATCTCCAACAAGAACAACAGATGCAGCAGCAACGACAACACTAACCGCACCAGCAACAGCAACAGCAGCAACAACAGTATGAATAAGATGAAGAAAAAGTAGAATAAGACTAAGAAGAAGAAGAAGAAGAAGAAGAAAAGAAGAAGACAGAGAAGAAGAAGAACAAAAACCACAACACGAAAAGAAACATCAATAATAATAACTGCCTGTCGTCGACTGCCGTTGTTAATGTAGTTATTGCTCCTGTTTCTGTTCTTCTACCTTCAAGTATTATAAACCTTGTAATGTGAACATGTTTACAACTTGCAGCTCCTGTCTTCTGTAGCAATCCTTCTGTCGATTCGTGCTTAGCTGTTTGTCACGTCTGCGTATATTCAGTACTGATCAAACAGTTTATAAGACAACTACAAGTAAGAACAGCCAAACGTAGACCAGTCGAAGCAACGGTCGTAACATCAGCAATAAGAAGTATATACAGAGACATCAATCAGCCATCCATCATTATCACGAGCGACACGTGCCTATTAAGTGGGTCTGCCGACACCTGAAAGTGCCACAAATTGCCCACATCATTAAGACAAAACTTAGCAATTTATCATCGCCAATGACCTGTTTCTTCCTTTTAACGCTTATCTTGTCCGTCAGCATACTTTTTTTCTTTCCATTAACAAGAAACCAATGGATGAAGGTAAAATCACCACACGTTACGTCCGTGGTTGATCGAATCCACTGCAGAACTCATAAAACCTGACCTAAATATGTTATAAAGTCAATAAGCAATTCACACTTTTGGGAATCCAGATAGCGATTGAACATCCTGAAAAACAAATCGCCATGTTTTGCATTGCTTAAATAGTATGTAATCAGGCGCGTGTCTGATTGATTAGGTTGCCCTCTGATTGAAAAAGGACGTCACTGGACTTCTGTGGTCTCCTTCACGCCAGATACAGAAATAGGATTGCCAGCAGCACGGGACATGAACAGCTGAACTACCAGGGGGCTTCACACGAAAACTTTAAACGTGTGATATAATTTACAATAACCATGCCATTGTCTTGTAACCTGTTAATATCGTTGTTAAGGTTGTTAAGGGTTAAGTACGTGACATCACGATGCATACGAACAAGGTGACGTCATATGGACAGTTTAGACATGGCCGCCCCACTTTTGACATGCACCAAAGAGAAACAGCATTCTGTTATCCGTTTTTTATTCAGTGAAGGGGTGAAACCTAATGAAATTCATCGGCAAATGTAGGTCCAGTATGGTGATGCATGCCTGTCAGTCCAGCAAGTGTATGAGTGGAGTAGGAAGTTTCAAAACGATACCAACCACATCTGGCCGGGAATCTATCCCACTATTGTACTTTTAGAGATGAATTTTGGAACCAGTTGAGGCCACTGAAACTGTTACATAAATAAACACACGTAGTATTGTTTGAGAGGTATCCCCTCCTTCTGTGAACGCCAAGCAATACTACGTGTGTTTATTTATTGTACTTCTAGCATTGTTGTGACCTTGTTTCCGAGAGTTGGTGAAGACCGTAGCGACGGGAACCTCAGTGGGCCACGTCATCTTGTCTAATAGTGGAGCTTGATATACAGCTGAACTTTGATCTCTGTGTGTTATTTATAGTCTATAATTGTCACCGGTGAACTGTTTCAATAGTCAGTACAAAAGACACCGGAACTTAATTTACGACCGGCACGGGACGCGAAGGTTGCAATATGTGATGGCCCAATTAGTTAGGTCAGACAATGTTGTCTGGTTTATGTGATGGTGAATGACCACAACTGACCAGGGATGACCATTCCTACAGGGGGCTCGAATGCACTTGGATGTCGTGTACACAAAGTTCCCCTCATCCAGTACAAGTACAGTGTCAGAGCCTAGCAGCGACATCGTTACGGCACCCGGCGGACAAGAGTTGTCGGCTGGCAAGTTTCTTACCTGACACGCGACCAGCGCTGACGACAGACGACGCAAAGCCACGTGACCCCACCTGAGGCAGTGGGCAGTGTGTGTGTTAATCGCAGACCACGCTGCGACTGGACATCTGAACGGACGTGTGTGTCGAGAGCAAGGCGTTTTGTGTGAATCTCCGTGGTTGTGAGCTGAACGACTGATATCGTGAGCGTTAGACCTATGAGCTGTTTTGTGGTTGTGAGTTATCTGTTGTACATTGCTGTAACTATTGTTATGTATTTAATGTGGTAATAAATCCATAGAACTTGTTGCTGTGTCTTACGTCGAATTACGTTTGTACTTGTACTGTCTCACATGTGTTAGCCAACGAGCCTAATATAAGATCCTGACATGTGTGGACGTGGGTTGCTCGTCATTATTTAAGAACCTAATATATTTAGACGTGTGTTGTTCGTCTTTGTGATTTAAAACTATAATTCTTGTACTTGTAAAATTTGTCAAGGTTATAGTGATGTACATGTGATCGGAAAAGTCTCAGTGTGATCCATTACTATATTGTCTAAATATGTTTAAGATCATTAGTAAATGTACAGTACATATTGTTTGAGCCTGTAAACGTGTTAAACATTTGTGATTTGTTAAACTTGTTACCGTTTGACCTTGTCAACCTTGTGATTTTGCCGCCATTTTGACCTTGTCGCCATCTTGTAAACTTGATGTCTTTGTCCTTACTGAATGTCATCTTGATGTAAGTGATGTGTCATCAATGTTATTGAGTGTTCAAATACAGATAGATTGTTTTTGTGTATTGAGTTTGTGGAACGCGAAGAGTTTTGGAAAGAGTGTAACTTCTGTTGAAAGAAACACTGTTGACGACAAATTTACGACATACAATTATACTCGACGCCATCCAAACCAAATCAACACTTAGTGACTTACAGGCACACACCAACAAACACACGCTAACTTATTTCTCTCCAAAAACAAAGCAGGTTTTTTGCGTACCATCCATAACCCTGCCGTAGAGGTCATTAGTGGTTCTGAAGTACGACCTTACAGTTTTCTAGCCCGATTGCCCAACCTTTCGTCACCATATCCAAGGGCACTTGAGTATATTTTTCTTCACTTTAACTTTACGTATGCATTAGTGGGCACGCATCGTAGAGTCAAATAGATTGTAAATTGTTTTTCTACTAACCATTTGCAATATATTGTGTGCGATTGATTTTCATTGACATATTTCTCCATCATGTCGTCATTGTTTGATTTCATCGATATGGGTTTGAAATTAAAGTTGGAAGGTGATGAATTAACAAAATGGAGTGAGAAGAAATACGCTGAGTACTGTGAACGCGAAGATAGAGCAGCTGAAAGAGCTCTAAAACAAGCAGAAATGGCTGCCAAGCAAGCTGAGGCAGAAACAGCTGCCAAGCAAGTAGAGGCATGAAACAGCCTGAAACAGGCAAGAGATTGAAAAAGCTGCCAAGCAAATAGAAGTAGAAATGGCTGCAAAGACAAAGCAAGCTGAGATAGACAGTGAACTTAAGAAAGCAGAAATAGCAGCTCAGAGCAAGAGAGAAGAACTTGAACTACAGTTGAAAATGAAACAACTGGACACTGAGACTGCAATGAATAAAGAGTCAAAGAAATCTGAAAGACTGGAAAAAGAAAACCAGTATAAAAAGTACCAAGGTATCGTTCGTAACTATACCTCAGGTGACTGCATAGCAGCCTTCACCCAAAATTTTGAGACTTTAATGGAACATTACCAAGTTCCACTTTCAGGAATGGAATATTTTATATATGAGGAGTCTTTCTGGGGAACCTCTGAAAGTCATTGAAACCATCCCCAAAGACCTCAGAAAAGAGTACCATTACATTAAATCTAAAATAATGGCACATTTCATGCTAGATGAAGCAGGGTACAGAGAACAATTCAGTAAACTGAGTCCAAAATCAACTCAAACGTTCTCTGACTACCTCTGTTTAGTCCGAGACATTTTCAGCAAATGGACTTCATCAGCCAAAATTAACAAAAATTATGATAAATTAGAAGATCTCATTATTCGAGATAAAGGTTATTTCTTCTATCCCAACATCTTTTTCTAAGTTCTTGCAGGAGAATGAATGCACATGTGTGGAAGAAATGGAAAGACGTGGGTCGGCCTATTATACGGCAAATAAACAGTGTTTTGCCACTGAAGCTACTGACAGTAACTGGGTAGCAGCAGCCAACTATGAGAAAAACTATAGTAGGCAAAAACCAACCAGGCCTACCTCTGAAAAGTTTAGACATTGTGTTCATTGTAAAATGTCTCATTATTTGAACGAGATGTGCGATAAAAACCCAGGGTACCCAACATACTTGCAAAATATGGTAAACAGACAAGACAGAGAACGTAAATCGTTCAAAAATGCACGTAAATGTTTTCTCTGCAAGGCTTACGGTCACCATCGTATTGATTGTAAAGGCAGGCAGATGACCAACAAAGCCAATGCCGCCTTGTTCGATAGTTCAGCGTCAGAAGACGAAAATACAGAAAAACATCCTGTACATGTAGCACAGGCTTGTGACGTATTTAGTTCCAACACATGCACTGTCTGTAATACCTTCTTTGAAAATGGTATCTTAACATGCGGGCACGCCATCCCTATTGCTAATGAGGAAGGTAACTTAGTAATAGACTCAAAAGGCAAGTTAGACATCTATCACGGGTACGTTAATGGCAAGTCTGCTACAGTACTTCGCGACACCGGGAGTACACTTATTGGCCTGAAAACAACATTCATAACACCTACAGACTACACATGTAGACACATCACATGTAGAACATTTTCAGGCAATATTGAAAAATATCCATTAGCTTGGGCATACATCGAAACACCATTCCTCACCGGAAAAGTAAAAGTCGCAGCACTTACAAACCCAGTGTGCGATATAATCATCGGGAATTTACCGGAAGTGAATGACAAACATCATAACCATGACATAACATCACTATGTATTAATGATAACACATCACCACCAAATGTCATTGAAAATGTCATATCACCAGTTGAATGTATGTTAGCTAATGCAGCACTAAGTTCTCATCACATCATTGACGATATCATTCCATCATCATCTGATGTCATTGAGTGTGTGAACGCAGTAACAAGAGCTACTGCTAGAGTGCAAGATGATAGTAACCAAACTGAGGCTATTCAAATGCTTAGCCCAGAAGTACCACCTAGTGACTCGATGAAGGAAACATTCATAACAGCTCAAAAAGCTGATCCTTCACTGTCAAAGTATTTTGACCTGATCGGCAAAAAGCCAAGAGTAACGAAAAATGCTAAATGGCATTTTGCTTTATACAACTGATATACTCACCAGGTACTACACCAAAGGTGACGTTACAACAAAGCAAACTGTGTTACCAATCACGTATCGCAAGCAAGCGTTACATCTTGCTCACGATATTCCTTTTGCAGGTCATATGGCATATGTTAAAACCAGGTCAAGACTATTGACACAGTTTCATTGGCCAAAATTCTGTAATGACATAAAAACATATTGCAGAAGTTGTGATACATGCCAGAAACTGGTAAAGAAAGGTAAACACCCACAGGCAAAGTTACAAGTCACTGACTTAGCCAGTCGACCTTTTGAGAAATTATCAGTTGACATTGTGGGCCCTCTTAGTCATACAACTACTAGAGGGAATAAATATATACTAACAATTATTGATCAATGTAGTCGCTGGCCAGAAGCGATTCCGTTAAAGAACATTACTGCCAACGATATCATGGAAGTATTCTTCCATATTTTCTCCCGAATTGGGTTTCCAGATACTATCCAGTCTGATAGAGGCACTCAGTTTATCGCTGCATCCACTCAAGCTTTCACTAAAATGTTAGGAGTGAAGCAAGTCTTCAATAGCCCCTATCATCCTCACTCGAGCGGGATTATTAGAAAAGCTTAACTGGGGATCTGAAGCACATGCTAGCCAAAGTAACTCAAGATCACCCCAATAACTGGGATCTATACTTACCAGCTGTCCTTTTTGCTTATCGCGAGGTACCACATTCTAGTACCGGTTTCTCTCCTTTTGAACTCATCTATGGTGCCAAACCACGCGGCCCATTAACAATTTATCACCAAATGTTAACTGAGTCCACTCCAGTATTGAAACCCATATCATCATTTGTGTATGTAACATCATTGCGTGAAAGGATAATGAAATCATGTGAAATTGCTAAAAGTGCACTAAAACTATCTGGTGCTACTTACAGACAATACGCAGACAAAGGTAACAGGACTATAACATTGACAGCTGGACAGGACGTCTACTACTATTACCTAGTGACAGACAGCTACTGACAGATTCTTGGCAGGGACCCTTTAAAGTGACAAGACAAATCTCTCCTGTTGACTACGAAATCCTAATAAAAGACAAACACAAAATATTTCACATCAATATGCTAAGACCATACTTACAACAGAGACAACGAACAAGACGATACGACAGCTTGCACCGTGATAATAGATCACGAAGATGACGATTCTAGCGACGAGATTCCAACACCTACATTAGACACGACAAACTGCTTGAAGGAGATCAAGATCAATCCAAACCTAAGTCAAGCAGAGACAAACAGTTGCAAACAGTTGATACAAGAGTACAACACCATCTTTTCAGACAACCCAGGACAAACAGAGTTAGTACAGCATCACATCACACTCACATCAAACACACCCATAAGATGCAGACCATACACCATACCATTACATTACAAGGAACAACTACATCAGGAAATCATCAACTTAGAAAAAAACAACATCATCAGACGATCCCTATCAGACTTCTCTTCACCCATGGTCATTGTACGGAAAAAGGACAACACAATACGACTTTGCATAGATTACAGAAAACTGAACAAAATAACTGTTTTAGATCTTGAACCAATGGCAAATACGGACGATCTTCTGACAGAACTGACTGACGCTAAGTTCTTCACGACCCTTGACATGGCTAAAGGTTACTGGCAGATTGCTGTACATGAAGACAGCAGACATCTAACAGCTTTCGCCACGCCTTGGGGACTATACGAATGGTGCAAACTTCCATTTGGGCTAGTCAATGCCCCAGCCACATTTGTACGCATGACACGACTCCTCCTATCTGACATTCCTAATATAGTTTCCTATATTGACGACATCTGTGTCCATACAGAGACAATGACGGAACATATAAAGATACTGGAACAGACACTAGAACGTATCAGACAGCACGGACTGACAGTGAAGCCTTCAAAGGTGAGCATGGCTTACCAAGAGATATCATTTTTGGGGTACAGAATATCCAATGGCTTTGTCATGACAGACAACAAAATTGTCTCGAAAATTCTAAAACTGTCACTTCCAACAAATAAGAAACAAGTCCGCAGTCTGTTGGGACTTATTAATTATTACAGAAACTTTATTCCGGATTTTTCAGAACTGACTGAGGTTTTTTCTAACTTACTAACCAAGAATAAACCCGAAAAAGTTGTAAACGATGAATGCCTACGAAATGCATTTGATAAAGTTTTGGCACATTTTTCTGATAAGAATACACCTAATCTCATCCTTAAATTGCCCAACATTCGTTTACCTTTCAGATTGAGAACAGATGCTAGCTCCATTGCGATCGGTGCAGTCCTTTTGCAGGAATACAACGACATCTTGCATCCCGTCTGTTTTCTATCAAGAAAACTAAGACCCCGAGAGCGGGCCTGGTCCATTCCGCAATTGGAGGCATTGGCCTTAGTAGAAAGTGTCACAAAGCTGTCCAAATATCTTCTAGGACGTCACTTTATCATCGAAACTGACAACAGTCCATTAAGGTATATCAATTCTGCAGTACCATCAAATAACATGATTGCTCGCTGGTCCTTAAAGCTTCAGAATTTCAGTTTTGAAGTTCGCCATATTCCCGGCAGAATGAATACAATCGCCGACCTTTTGTCCCGTTGTCCGACAGACCCAGTAAGCAATGTCTGAGTGCACTGTGTAATATTACACTCAGCCCAACACAGCCACCAATGTGTGAATTTTTCCATTCACCTACTGTGTAAGGTCAATAATCAAAATTGTGATACGGTTTGCATACCGACATGTATAATATTCTTATTTTAATCAATTTATGTCTTATGTAATGAGTGTAGTATAACTGTGTAGTGTGTGTTAGAATGAGAACGATATTAATTGTAAATAGACACCAACAACAGTGTCACAGACGCTTATCAACTTACCATAAGCGAACTTTACCATTGTGACATTTGTGGGTGATTTTTTTCACCGTGATATTTTAACATGTGAAAATGTGGACTGAACATAGACTCCTACACCACCTCTACAGCAAATTTACTCCAAATTGTTCGAAGTTGTGAACACATCGGAAATAAGAACATTCCATCAAAATCCGTTGTCATCTTATAACATCAGACACCAATTGTGAGAACATTTTACTATCTGTTCCGAAATAAAACCGGATCATTTTGTGTTTAGAAAATGTAACATCAACCAAAATTTTCGTTTCGTGTGCATTTCTGTTATAATTTAAAAAGTATAGCAAAATTAGCAGACTATGTACAAATTTCCAAAAATTTATGACACTTGTAAAATCTTTTTCAATCTATAAAATATAATATACAAATTGGGTACATATTTATTTTGATTAGTGTAATCTTAGAATCATATCTTGATTAACGTATTCATATTACCGACTTTTTCTCGTTAATATGAAGAAACGTCAAGCAATGACGCTAAGAAATTAAATTATTATTGCAATTTATAGAATTTCTTTATTGTCAAAATTACTTCCCTTGCATTTGTGAATTACATCAAGGGCCATAATTTGAAACATATTCATTAATGTATATTGGATAGATAGACATTTTGTTGCTCAAATGATTGGCACAGCAGGTAGGCGTCCACCAAGCATGTCATAGTGCTGCCAACATTGCAAACCAACATAAGAGCTCCTGACCAAATGAGGGCAGAGTTTAAGTGTTTAATACGACTAATACAAAGCCGTATTTCAGTCTGGCCTAGATGGTTGTTGCAAAACAATCATATTATTACGTTTTTTTCAAAATGGCTGCGAGGTAGATGCGTGAAGCTGGAACTACTGATCTGACTGGGTATTATTGCAATGAAGGTAACCAGGCATCAGGGGGATGAAACCTGAATTGTGTTAAAAATTGTACTTCATTTGTCATTTCAATGCAACTTACATTTTTTTTTGTATATATTTCTATGCCTTATATGTAGTTTCATGCATAGCACTGGGAAAAAGGTAGTCTCTGACATGAAATTAACACTACCCCAGTATAGACATACATCATAAATGAAAGATGGCATCTTTCATTGAAGTACCCGGGGAGAATGTCAGAGCCTAGCAGCGACATCGTTACGGCACCCGGCGGACAAGAGTTGTCGGCTGGCAAGTTTCTTACCTGACACGCGACCAGCGCTGACGACAGACGACGCAAAGCCACGTGACCCCACCTGAGGCAGTGGGCAGAGTGTGTGTGTTAATCGCAGACCACGCTGCGACTGGACATCTGAACGGACGTGTGTGTCGAGAGCAAGGCGTTTTGTGTGAATCTCCGTGGTTGTGAGCTGAACGACTGATATCGTGAGCGTTAGACCTATGAGCTGTTTTGTGGTTGTGAGTTATCTGTTGTACATTGCTGTAACTATTGTTATGTATTTAATGTGGTAATAAATCCATAGAACTTGTTGCTGTGTCTTACGTCGAATTACGTTTGTACTTGTACTGTCTCACATGTGTTAGCCAACGAGCCTAATATAAGATCCTGACATACAGTAAGTGTACAAGTACAGTGTAAATACAGTAAGTGTACAAGTACAGTGTAATGACAGTAAGCGTACAAGTACAATGTAAGGACAATAAGTGTACAAGTACAGTGTAAGAACAATAAGTGTACAAGTACAGTGTAAGTACAGTAAGTGTACAAGTACAGTGTAAGGACATTAAGTGTACAAGTACAGTGAAAGTACAGTAAGTGTACTAGTACAGTGTAAGTACAGTAAGTGTACAAGTACAGTGTAAGAACAGTGAGTGTAGAAGTACAGTGTAAGTACAGTAAGTGTACAAGTACAGTGTAAGTACAGTAAGTGTACAAGTATAGTGTAAGTACAGTAAGCGTACCAGTACAATGTAAGTACAGTAAGCGTACAAGTACAATGTAAGTACAGTAAGTGTACAAGTACAGTGTAAGTACAGTAAGCGTACAAGTACAGTGTAAGTACAGTAAGTGTACAAGTACAGTGTAAGTTCAGTAAGTGTGGG
Source organism: Cepaea nemoralis (assembly GCA_014155875.1). Classification (NCBI taxonomy): domain Eukaryota; kingdom Metazoa; phylum Mollusca; class Gastropoda; order Stylommatophora; family Helicidae; genus Cepaea; species Cepaea nemoralis. The sequence continues at coordinate 109,402 of JACEFZ010026699.1, forward strand.
AGCCGTGAATGATCAGTATATAGCACGTTCGTCTGCATGTCTAGTGGCCTCGGACTCCAATCCTATTCGAGGCGGGAATTGTACAACTGAATGGACCCGCATTCCCAAGTGGATCTTGCCTCAAATACTGCCAACAATGTGATGGGAAGTGAAGTGGACCGGTGTGACATAGACCACATCATACACCGAATGTCGACTGGTCGATACAAATATGGAGCTAGCACTTTATAGCCGATACACCTCAGTTGTTGGATATGTGACATTCAACATTTACTGGCAGAAAGTGTACGAATACAGTGTGAGTACAATACGTTTAGCGGTACAGTGTATGTACAAAGTGTTTACCGGCACTGTGTATGTACAACAAGTGTACCGGTACAGTGTATGTACAACAAGTGTACCGATACAATGTATGTACAATTAGTGTACCAGTGCAGTGTATGTACAACAGTTGTACCGGTACAGTGGTTTGGTTCAATCCCAGCAGAGACAGAATTTGGCTTCCCTATGTTACTAGACTCCGTGGCCAAGTGGTTACGCCGCCTTCCTCGCCTTCTGAAGGTTGTGGGTTTGTTTTTGGATTACCACATTCGGTTCACGTGTACAGTGTTCGCGGAGTTTTCATGGGGGTCGTCGCTGCAACTAATGAGTTCGTGTTTTGTTCGATGCGTTTGGCGGGCCGCTCTATGGAAAGAGACCAAGCCATATGGGTGAAATCCAGTGCAATGAAGTCGATCCTTTTGGCTTTTAAACCATTTTTAACTCCTTGGTTCAACCAGCACAGATCTGGGAGTCGACTTCGCCATCAGTTAGCAGATCCTTCCAGAACGTCTCCCTGACCGCGGCCCGCCGACAAGTGTCTCAATCTCTGGTCAGATCCTTCCACCACATCTCCCTGACAGCAGCCCGCCGACATCTGTCTTCATCTCTGGCCAGATCCTTCAGAACATCTCCCTGACAGCAGCCCGCCGATATCTGTCCTCATCTCTGACCAGATCCTTCAAGATGTCTCCCTGACAGCAGCCCGCCGATATCTGTTCTCATCTCTGGCCACATCCTTCAGAACGTCTCCCTGACAGCAGCCCGCCGATATCTGTCCTCATCTCTGGCCAGATCTCCCACCTCATGCCCAAGGTGTCTGCAATATGTCCTGTGTCTATCTTCGTGCTGATTCACCCCTGCCTCTTCTTGCAGGGACCATGCCTTCCATCACTGGTACCTTCAAAGCCATGTCACGTTTCACATGACCAATGTAGTTCAGTTTCTGAGACACGGTGCTGTTGACGAGGCAGATCCGTTCGATATTCTAATCATGTAGCCTCATTAAATCTAGTACCACATGATGTTCAGAAGAATATGGGAAATATAGAAATTATCTAGGAATTATAAAGGAATTACCAAGGAATGATTTGGGAATTATCTGGGAATTATCTGGGAATTAAAGCAGCGAGGAAGGAAACAAACCACCTGAGATCTATGCGCGATGCTCGTAATACCAAAATAGCACAACACACTATTCATATCGTGGGTGGGGAGATGTGGCAGGGTGGGGGATGTGTATGCGGGTGGGGGCTATGTGGGTGTGTGGGGGATGTGTGGGTGGATGGATGTGTGGGTTGATGAGGTGTGTAGATTCGTGGGGGGATCTATGGGTGGGGATGTGTGTTCGGCTGGGTGGCTGGGAGGTGTGTGGGTGTAGGCGGGTAGGTGGAGGATGTGTATGTGGGTGGCGATGTGTGTGTGTGGGTGGGTGATTATGTGTCTGCCTGTCTCATAACATGGTAATACGCATTGTTTATGTTTACAACATTCATTTGACAATGTTTTCCATTGTGAATGTATTATGCACACTATTGATAAACGAAAGATGAGTGAATGGAAGGGCCGAATGTAAGAGTGGCCTGCGTGCCCAATTTGTGACCCCTTGAACATAAAGTTTGTTCTTTCGTTCGTTCGTTCATTCGTTCGTTCGCTATGGCCTAGAACACGTGAAGTGCTAACGCGTCTCATGTATACGGCAGTATCTGCTGTAGGACTGTATCTACATTCTGACATCTGGGTAGGAGGGCCACAAACAGATATGATGGTAAAGTGGCTGAGTCATCGCTGGAGCCGCTGTAATTTGGAACCCGGCACACTCTCTCATCCACCGCCACACAGAAGTATCACTGATTAAGCCACATTGATAAACAGCCAAAATCACACACATCCATATCTCCAGAGACCCCGCTCTACCCATCAAACATAGCTCAATTAAGACGCGTTCAGGCCCTGGCAGAGAAGAGTTCTAATCCGGGCCCTTGGAAAACCACGGCTGTATGTAGGCTTCTCGTTCCGCGCCTTCGCATGGCACGGGCAATAACTCCCTGAACATTGATTACACTTGTGGGTTCTCCAGGTTCGGGATTTGGAGAGGAAGGAGGGTCGTCAGCAATACCCCTGCATCCCCAGCCATTTACAGCTCTCTTGTTCTCTAATCTCATCATGTGGCGTAGTGTACTTACTGCAGATGCATACGCCAACAAGTGGCAATCATCGCTAAAATCGTCAATCCCATCTTTATCTAGCTCTCTCTCTCTCTCTCTCTCTCTCTCTCTCTCTTACTGTCCCTTGCTCTCTCCTCTGCGCGCGCGCACACACACACACACACACACACACACACATATATATATATATATATATATATATATATATATATATATATATATATATATATATATATATATATATATATTAGGGCTGCGGAATTTAAGGATTAATTAATCGATTAACCGATAATTTCTGTAAACGATAATTTATTTTTTTTAACGATTAATCGAAAACTTTTCTCCCATCACTTGTACAAATGAACCGGATGTCGAAAAATTGTCGGACATTTTAAACATAGTGATGCAAACACAATCGAGTTGCAAAATTGTACTGAGTCACCATTGTGTAAGCTGCAGCAAGATGTACCAACAAGACGAAACAGTATGTTTATTATGCTACAGAGTCTTCTACAGGTCAGAGAAGCATTAACTGTCTACATGTCAGATGAAAAGAAGCAATACAAAGGTCCAAAACTGTCAGATTCAGATTGGGAGAAGATTTCGAAATATGTCAAAGTTTTGGACTTATTCTGCCAGACCACGGTCCTGCTTGGCGGTCAATATTTTGTTTCATGTAGCTGTGTATCGCCACTGCTATCATCGTTGACAAAGAATATGACTGTACACGACAATGATTCTGGCTACGTAGCTAAATTTAAGGCAGCATCTTTTAATGGCTTCAGTGAACGTCTAGCTAATATGACAAGTATTAAGATACTACAGTCTGCAACAGCACATGATCCATGCTACAAATACCTGAAGTATTTGTCAAAAGATGCAAAAGAACGAACTTGGTCACGTATTGAACAACAAATAGCAGTTAATGTTCATGATGATCAGATGGAGACTGGTGCAACGAATGATGCTGCCATTGACAATAAAACTATATGTGAACCAAATGAAGAAAGTATTAAGTTAATTGAGTTTGAAATGGAGAAGAAAGTTGCTGAATTGGTTGACCCTTTACAATCGTCGAAACTTAATGAACATCGATATCTAAAATTGGCATTCCTTGCCAAGACCATTCTGTGCATACCGGCTACCTCAGTTCCATGTGAACGATTGTTCAGCTCTGCTGGTTATAATGTTAATAAGACGCGGTCGTCACTTGGACCAAATACTGTCAACATACTCGTCTGTTTGCATAGTTGGTTGCTAGATAACATATGAACAAGACAATCCAGTGTTATTTCGATTTTGACAAATACGACTATAATGTGAGTTACGTGACTATAAATGTTTTGCTTTAATGGAAATTAACGATTAATTAATCGTTAATTTTTCAAAGTTAACTATTAAATTTAAATTAATCGGCCATATATATATATATATATATATATATATATATATATATATATATATATATATATATATATATATATATATATATATATATATATATATATATATACACACACACACATATGCACACACACACGCACGCACGCAACACACACACACACACACACACACACACACACACACACACACACAAGGAACAATATGATGCCCTAATTATCGGTGGTCGTGAAATACCAGATATTCAATATCAGAATGATATTTAAAAAAAATAAACTAATAGCCTAAAGCCAAAAGATTAGTGAAAATAACAACTTATAATTGCATAGCAAAAAAAAAAGGATAATACATACAACATAATACATACTAATATGGGGAAGGAAATATATGTTAATGAGGGAAAATTGAAGGTGGTGAGAAATTCCCAATATATTGGGTCATTAATTACCAACAATTTTGACACAATGAAAGAAATTAAAAGACGAACACCGCTGAGTGAACTTAAAAAGACTGTTAGATTCATACAAGAGACAACATTGCAGTTATAAACATATTTCAGGCAAACGAAAGAAGAAGAAGAAGAAGAAGAAGAAGACGAAGAAGAAGAAGAAGAAGAAGAAGAAGAAGAAGAAGAAGAAGAAGAAGAAGAAGAAGAAGAAGAAGAAGAAGAAGAAGAAGAAGAAGAAGAAGAAGAAGAACGAAGAACGAAGAAGAAGAAGAAGAAGAAGAAGAAGAAGAAGAAGAAGAAGAAGAAGAAGAAGAAGAAGAAGAAGAAGAAGAAGAACGAAGAACGAAGAAGAAGAAGAAGAAGAAGAAGAAGAAGAAGAAGAAGAAGAAGAAGAAGAAGAAGAAGAAGAAGAAGAAGAAGAAGAAGAAGAAGAAGAAGAAATTAATATCTACTGCACTTCATAAATTAAAACAACCGAATAAATTGTGAAGTGGAACAGATATACCTACATGGGAGTCTCCGTGGCGAAGTGGTCAAGCCGTTTGAAGGTTTGAAGGGCTCCGAAGGTTGTGGGTTCGATTCCCGGCCGCGTCCTTCGGTTCACGAGTTAAATTTTTCGGAGACTCCTGTGGGTCGTCGCTAGAGATACGGAGTTCGTGCTTTATGCGATGCCTTCCGCGCTGCGGAAAGAGACCGAGCCATATGGGATAAAACCCGGTGCAATGAAGTCAACATTTAAGCGACTTTTTTTTTTAAAGATATACGTACATAAATCGTGTTTCCCTATACAGTGAACATATTTTCAGAAATGTAGAGGATATAAATGGAATCAGCATTGGAGGACGAATCATCAATAACATTAGATATGCAGATGATACAGTATTAATTGCAGACAATGCGCAAGACCTGCAACAATTAGTAGATGCGGTTGTTGTACACAGTGAGCAACTGGGGTTAAAATTAAATTGTAAAAAGACTCAGGTTATGGTCGTCACTAGGAAGAAGGAAGTGCCACAATGTAATATACAAGTAAATGGAAATATTCTTCAACAAGTGAATCGGTACAATTATCTTGGAACAGTCATAACATCTGATGGGAGATGCCTTGAAGAGATTAGAACAAGAATCGCCATGGCGAAAGTAGCCTTTAGCAAGATGAAAAACATTCTGACCAATAAAATGATGTCAATTGAAACGATAAAAACCGTACCCATTCCTACACCAACAGTCAAAGAGCCTGTTCCTCTGTACGCCACAAACAATTGTATTTACCAATTCACATGTAGATGCCAGGCCGTTTACATTGGTCGAACGGAGAGACAGCTTAACAAACGGGTGTCAGAACACATACCTCAATGGGTCAACAAGATACAACACACAGGAGATGCTAGCCGCGAGGAGCCGACACACCGGAAGCTCCCGGCGTCTTCAATCGGCAGGCACATCGTTGCCAGTGGCCACGTTGTGTCCAGAGACACTGCATTTCGCGTGTTGTTTAGAACACAAAATACTCGTTTGTTAAAATTTGCAGAAGCAATTATGATCTATCAACGCAAGCCAGAATTGTGTAAACAGAAAGACATGTTAGTCAGCTTAAAATTACCGTGGTAGATAAGTGACATTACTGTGCGAATATGTGTATATTTCAACTTGAAGGATTTATCTAGTTAATTCACGTAAGTTGTGTGATTTCTGCAGTATGTACCTGACGAGATGCAGCGAAATATGCCAGGCAATAAATCGTGCAATCTATTGTTTGTGTCTTCGTTATTCAGATAAAAAGAGTGTTGAGGGGATACATAGAGCCTGTTCTTTTGTATGTGCGAGGGTCTGCAAAGGAGATGCTACTGGATATCTGAGATATACCGGGTGTTTGTAAAGTCTCACTACACTTTGTAAGTAGAGCAAATGTGAACAATGAAGTACATGACGTTATTAAAAATGTGCTTCACAGTCAATCGTGGAGCAATATGCAGCGAATGGCTGTCATCTGCTAGAGCAATTCTTTGCACTTCTAACAGAATGATGATATCAATGGAATTAAGAATTTATTTGGTTGAACAAGTGTTTCGAAATGGCGGTCGATAACACGCATGGTTGTTCAAACATATATAGCAAGGTTTCCTGATATACATCAGCAAACATATATACAGGACACGGGATACATCAAGCTCCTCATCGCCTTACGGTTAGAAATTTGTTGAATACATTTCTTGCTACGGGAAATGTGAGAAATGCTCCACGATCTGATAGGCCTGCTATCTCTGATGAAAAAAGTTTAGATGTTCAAGACAGAATCATGAAAAGTCCAAGCAAGTCCTTCAGGAAAATATCGCAACAAGTAAACATACCAGTGAGCACAGTGTACAAAATTCTGAAACAACGATTACATTTTTATCCATAAAGGACTTCTTTTGTGTCTGAAACGAGTGGGATCATCAATTCACAGTCAACTACTCCATGTGGTTTCAAGCAATTTTTAGCTTTAAAAAAAAAAAAAGACGAGTCGATTCAGGGTGTAACATTCTTCTCTGATGAGGCATAGTTTCATCTGTAAAGATACGTTAATAGCTAAAAATAATCGTATAATCACTTTTGACCCCAGTGCATTTTATGAAGCGAATAGAAACGAGGTGAAAATTGGGGTATGGTATGCCGTCAGTGGAAACAGTTTTATTGGACCAATTTTCTTCACAACACTATAAATTCCGATCGGTACTGTACTGACATTCTGGAACCTTTTTTAGAACAGCTGTATGAACGTGAAATTGAAGAAGCGTGGTTCCAGCAAGATGGTGCAACTGCCCACACAGCTAGAGAATCACTGTATATTTTAGGAATAAATTTTCGCACATCGCATAATATCATGTGGAATTCGGCCTGCTCGTTCTCCAGATCTAACTCCATTAGATTATTACCTATGGGGTTTCTTGAAAGGAAATATTTATAAAAATAATGTCCACACAATTGAGTACTTGAAGAAGCGAACAGAATTACCATTCAAGAAATACTCATAACAACAGACACGTTGCAGAAGGTATTTGACAATATGAAGAGACGTGTACAGTCATGTCTTGAAGCCCGTAGTGGACATTTCCAACACCTGTTATTATGAATACTTCATTGGTACTTTCCATCCTCGCCAAGACAGCGTTATACCATAGCAGTGACTATTCTTAGTAATTTAATGACATTTTTAGCACATTTTTAATGACGTCATGTACTTAATTTTTCCTATTTGATCTACATAGAAAGTGTAGTGAGACTTCACAAACACCCGGTAAATAAGTATCTGCTTCTGTCTATCTGTTTGTCATCCCTGAATGTCTATCTATCGCATCTACAAATGTATATTTTTGAAAATACAGTTTTCTCAGTCGTTCGTTGTATATGTCTATCTGTTTAGCACAACATTTAACTAGCCTTCGGTCTATCCTTCTGCCCGTTGATCATCTGTCCGTCCATTTACCAGTTTGAACACTGGAGGATCAACTCTGAAGTTATATTTTCACATGTTGTTACCGAGGCGGGGAACGGCTGACCGAATGACTAAGAACTAAGGACTAAGCACTCTGGCTCCTCCTCCGGGAGACCTGGGTTAGAATTCTCGGTAAGGTGTGGATATTTGTTCTGGCGGGGGCATAAAGAAATTTCTAACCTGCACAATTTTCGGTGACTGCACTTGCCAGGCGGAATTAATTCCCCAGGCTCAAGACTCCCCCACCCCAAGCTTATAGGTAGTAGATGACAGTTTAGATGACAGATACCGTGCCTACTGTCTAGCCTAGGCACCATCTGTCCGTGCTGCTGTCATCAATGTGACATTGTGTTGGTTATTTCCACTGATTGATTGCTAGTTCTGTTATCATCATGTCATTGTTGATATTGATAGCATAGTGATGTTATTGTAACATTGTTATCATCATGATGTTAATGTTGATAGTATCATGTTGCAATTATTAATGCTGTTATCATCTTGGTGCCATTATTAATATTGATATGATCATGATGGATGTCATTGTTAATATTGATATCATCATAATCCGGGAAGGTTAACCCGGTCAACAAATGCCCGCAGAAGTCGGATGTGTCGGCCTAACGGCGCAAGAACGCAGCTCTGCTGTAAAACAGGCACAACGCAATCACATATCATCATAATGACATTGTTAATATTGATATAATCATTATGTCATTGTTAATATTGATATTGTCATGATGTCACTGTTAATAATGATATCATCATGATGCAATTGTCAATGTTGTTATCATCATGGTAGTTGCATATCCTACACAGGATGTCGCAGTCAACCTCAGAATGTTTTGGCTTTTTGTGATTTCTTGGCAAGTTTACGTTCAGTAGTTTGCCATCGCTTTCTTTCATTATCATGACGTAATTATAAATGTTGTTATTTTTATGATGTGGTGTTTAATAATATTGCTACCATTATCATGTAATTGTTAATATTACTACCAATATGTCACTGTTAATATTGTTATCATCATGATGTTATTGTTAATGTTGTTATCATCGTGATGTCATTGTTAATGTTGGTATCATCATGATGTGATTGTTAATGTTGTTATTATAACGATGTCATTGTTAATGTTTTTATTAACAGGTGTAATTGTTAATGTTGTTACCATCTTGTCATTATTGGTATCGTCATTATGTCATTGTTAATGGTGTTATCATCGTGATGTAATTGTTATCATCACGATGTAATATTTAATGTTGTTATCATCATCATGTAATGGTTAGTGTTACTATCAATATGATGTAATTGTTAATATTATTACCATCATGGTGTAATTGTTAATATTGTTACCATCATGGTGTTATTGTTAATATTGTTATCATCATGGTATTATTGTTAATATTGTTATCATCATGGTGTTATTGTTAATGTTGTTATTAACATGGTGTAATTGTTAATGTTGTTAAAATTATAACGTTAAATCTTAAAGTTGTTACCATTATGCAATGACTATTAATGTTGTTATAATTATTATGTTATTGTTAATGTTTTTATCATCACGATAGACGTGTTGTTATTATTATCATCATCATCATGCATTTTAATTTTGTTGTCGAGTTCTATGCTTTGAATGGAAGCTTGGTCTACAGACTGGACTGATGTTTTCCTGTGGTTTAGCTTTCCTTATTACCAGTGTCCCTCGCCATCAGGCGAAGCCACTCCAACTTCTGAGGTACTTATTATGTTCATCCCCAAGTCAAAGGCGAGACGTCAGTGCTGTTATCACTAACATTTTATTGTCACTAATGTTATCATGACAGCCTAATTGACAATGCTGTTCTGACAACTATGTATACTGAGTTCCTTTACCGCCAAAGAGATTCTGATTTTCATTCTCTTAAGTTCATAACGATCTTTGGTCCGAGATATCAATCCACCCTGGCCTATACTTCACAGAAAACTCGGACTACTTTAATCAGATTAAGGCGCGAGCGGGCTGGAAACATGCCAGGAGACGGGAATAAATCGGAAAAAAGCTGGACTTTCCCAGTTTGCATAGATTGATTCCAGAGAAATGAAATGATTTCTGCTCGGAAACTTGGCAAGCAATTCTCCGAGAGGCATCTAGATAGTAGATAGTTGCACGCGCAATCAATAACGTTTGGGCTAAATCTTTACATGAAAAGGAATTGTTGCCAGTTTTTGTTGATGTTAAGTAAAGGAATCTTCATTTGTTTTCTGCCTCGTCCTCGGGATGGGCCGTTTGGGCGTTCGTCTTCTGCACTGAAGAATAGGTCGTGTGTCATGAAAGCAGGGCCGGGAGAGTAGAGTGATTCTATAGAAACTGGACATGAAATGGGGAGCGATGGGGAAGCATTGACACAGACAAATATAATATCTTAGCCTCATTAAAATGCATTCTTTCTTGTGCCTCTTCCTCAATTCTCCCCTCCCCTACCCCTTCTTCTTCTTCTTCTTCTTCTTCTTCTTCTTCTTCTTCTTCTTCTTCTTCTTCTTCTTCTTCTTCTTCTTCTCCATTTTATTTAATCTATTCTTCAGTTCGCTGATCTGAAGAAGACATCGGCGACCATAACTCTGCATTTCTGGCTGCTATTTGCTGTTATAGCCGGCTTCGTGGCTTAGAGGTTATGACTTTTCTCCATAATCTCGTATACTCTCGTCGGTAACGTGATGACGGTGAGAATCAGCAGTGGTTCGAATCGCATCGGTAATTTACGGGGTATGTGAGCCGGCCGCTCAGAAAGCAATGGCAAACTACTGAGCGTAATCTTGCCAAAAAATCAACATACAGCTGAAAGATGCTGGTGTTGACAGCAATTTCCTGTAAAGGATATGCACACACACACACACACAAAATTGCTTATATAATGAAATTGGTGTTGCTTATTTTACTGTTTAAAGGAAAACAGTTTAAAAGTGTGTGCTTTTCTCTCTGAATTCGCCTGCCTTATTTCCCAGCGTGTCCAATGCATGGCTTGTGTCTCAGTTCCAACACTCTTGTTGAAATGTCGCATCAATGTATTTGTATTTCCTTGTGGTTTTTATTAGTAAACTTGTAACATCTGTATCCCGCCAAAGAGGAAACACTTCATTAATTGTCGAACACTATATGTTCGCAATCCTCCACAACACCCGTATGTCCTAGCTCCCCCAATCATGTCATTACTTGATGTCTAACATTTGTATCCACACAGAATGACTCTCTCTCTCTCTCTCTCTCTCTCTCTCTCTCTCTCTCTCTCTCTCTCTCTCTCTCTCTCTCTCTCTCTCTCTCTCTCTCTCACACACACACACAACCCGAGTGCTAGTTAACACAGTCGTGTCATTACTTGATGTCTAACATTTGTATCCACATTTGTATCCATTATTGTATCCACATTTGTATCCATTATTGTATCCACATTTGTATCTACATTTGTATCCTAATATGTATCTACATTTGTATCCAAATCTGTATCCACATTAGTATCCACATCTGTATACACATTGCATCCACACTTGTATCCACATTTGTATCCACACTTGTATCCACATTTGTATCCACACGTGTATCCACAGATAACGACTCACCCAAGACAGAGAACTAGAAGGTCAGCTTGACTAGACCACGATGACAAGTCACACAATGGAACGTCCCGGCCAAAACCTTCCTCAGCACAGATAAAGCAAAGACACATCTATACAAGTACAGCAACAATGTCTTCTCATAGAAGATATGTCCCGCAGACAACCTTTAAGTCAGCGAACTTTTGCAGTTGCGATGTTTCTGTTTTTAATGGCATTGTTTACTGTTGTAAATCAGTATCAGAAAATGGGCACTGTTTTCGTGTAATGGTCTTTGTATCCACGGACAGCCTTGCGCTCGCGCTTACACTTCCGGTGCTGAGGAAGGGGATTCAATCCCTTCATCGGCAAGAAGGACGTCAACATTAACTTCTCTTTCAGAATGCAGTGGCAAACTACCGAATGTAACATTGTCTGGACAATCAAGCTGGACTTGATCGCAAAATGTTTCAGAGGCCTGCGTGGCCGAAAGGCTTAGGGCGCTTGCGTGTAAACTTCCGATGGGCTGTTGCAAGGTAGGGGGTTCAATCCCCCACTGATCAATTGGACTCCAAACATGTAATTTCTTGCAAACTACCATGCATTCAGTTTGTTAAACATATAATTTCTAGGAAACTACCATACATTCAGTTTGTTAACATATAATTTGTTGGAAACTACCTTATATTCAGTTTATTAACATATAATTAGTTGAAAACTACCATGCATTAAATTTTGTTAACACATAATTTCTTGGAAACTACCATGCATTCAGTTTTTTAACATATAATTTTTAGGAAACTACCATACATTCAGTTTGTTAACATATAATTTCTTGAAAACTACCATACATTAAATTTTGTAAACATATAATTTCTTAGGAAACTGCCATGCATTCAGTTTGTTTTAAACATATAATTTCTTGGAAACTAGCATTCAGTTCAGTTTGTTAACATATAATTTCTTGAAAACTACCACACATTAAAATTTTTGAATATATGATTGCTTGGAAACTACCATGTATTCAGTTTTGTTAACATATAATGTTTTGAAGTTACCATAGATTGTATTTTGTTAACATATAATGTCTTGAAAAATAACATGCACTCAGTTTGTTAACAGACAATGTCTTGGAAAATACCACACATTCAGTTTTGTTTACGTATAATAATTCCCAGTTTTATGGAAACCAAACTGGCGGGAACAACTGAAGGCAAGCGAGCAAGAGAGCAGACGACAGTAGTATGTCAGATACACACTGGGCGATGGGATGATGAAGGGAGGTCAGCATGGCCAGAATGGATAAGAATGTTTGTTCTTAAACTTTCGGTATGCTGATGCCGAGGTAGCGGGTTCAACACATACAGCAGTCAGTTGGACTAAGATGCTGAACTCTCGCCTTTGACTTGGGCACGTAAATTACAAGCACCTCAGAAGTTTGAATGGGTTAACCTGATGGCGAGGGACACTGGCAATATGGAAAGCTAATCCACACGCAAAATGCAGTCCAGTGCTACTAGAAGTAGCGTGTGTCGACTAAGCTTGTGTTCAACGCCAGCGAGAGCAAAGGAATCCTTCCCCCCTCCTCAAAAAAAAAAAAAACAACAACAACTGTAAACTACACTTGTATATGGAAGCTTTGAACTTCAAATGGCACATTCAATACCAACTGTTTGACAGTCCCACAACCTACAAGCGATTTGTTGGATCATGGGGATTCAGTTTGTTGTCTCAACATGTTGTGGTAGAAAGTACAGGGGTGTCACGACTTGTTGTGATAAGAAATCTGGGTGTGTCTCAAAGCGTTGCGGTAGAATGTCGGATGTTGTCTCAACGTGTTATTGTAGAAAGAAGGGGATCGTCTCAACACCTTGTTGTAGAAAGTAGAGGATTGACTCAACACGTTGTGCGAGGTAATAAAGTCGATATCTTGTGTGGAGTAATACAATCGATACACAGTATGTGGTATCAACAGCAGTTGATGTTTGACAGATGAAAAATAAATAACATTTCAAATGCTGAGGTACAAACTGAATCACACACAAAAGAGCAGATACAATGCAACACACAATCAAATGCTGAGTGGTTTACATCAATTAGTTCAGATTGTGTCTTCGAGATGTGTTTACATCAATTAGTTCAGATTGTCTCTTCGAGATGTGTGGACAATCTTCCACGACATACACAAAATATCGTCTCAAGTTTAACTCTAGCGGTTGTCTCCGAGGGCGCGCCTTCATCCAGATGCGGAGCGCTACTTGAGGAAGATTTGTGCAGCTTCTGGCATCGATTTCCATGACTGGTAGGTCACGTGGAAGGAGAAGTCATATTTCTGATTGGACTTCCTTACCCGGTGGTCACGTGACGGAAGGGCGGAGATGAGAAACTATTGACGTGGCGCCGGAGAGCGGCGCGGTCCGAGAGAACAAGCCACGGGATGGGGGACAAAGATGCCCGGCTCACACAAACTGTTGGAGGGAGTTCTGGTAGCCAGCTGCCGCCGTGTTGGTTTGTGAGCAAATTTGTTAAGTAAATCCACGAAAAGGCCTGTGTGGTGTGAATAAGTTCGGGTCAAACGGGGGCCAGGATAGGGTAGTGAAAGAGGGAAAACTACGCTTCGGTAAATAAGTCGCCGAAGTTCTGAATTTGGTTAGAAAGAAAGATACTCACCCGATGGCTAAGATTTAGTTAGAGAGAAAGATACTCACCCGATGGCTAAGATTTGGTTAGAGAGAAAGATACTCACCCGATGGCTAAGATTTGGTTAGAGAGAAAGATACTCACCCGATGGCTAAGATTTGGTTAGAGAGAAAGATACTCTCCCGATGGCTAAGATTTGGTTAGAGACAAAGATACTCACCCGATGGCTAAGATTTGGTTAGAGAGAAAGATACTCTCCCGATGGCTAAGATTTGGTTAGAGAGAAAGATACCCACCCTATGGCAAAGATTTGGTTAGAGAGTGAGAAACTCACCCTATGGCTAAGATTTGGTTATAGAGAAAGATAGTCACCCGATGGCTAAGATTTGGTTAAAGAGAAAGATACTCACCCGATAGCTAAGATTTAGTTAGAGAGAAAGATACTCACCCGATGGCTAAGATTTGATTAAAGAGAAAGATAGTCACCCGATGGCTAAGATTTGGTTAAAGAGAAAGATACTCACCCGATAGCTAAGATTTAGTTAGAGAGAAAGATACTCACCCGATGGCTAAGATTTGATTAAAGAGAAAGATAGTCACCCGATGGCTAAGATTTGGTTAAAGAGAAAGATAGTCACCCGATGGCTAAGATTTGGTTAGAGATAAAGATACTCACCCGATGGCTAAGATTACTTAATATTCATCATCATGCAAGGGTTGCGGGCGCGGTTCGTAACCCCGTATACCTGCGTCGAAGCACAGCTGTGCCAGATTTGGCAGCAGACCGTGTCGCGCTGGCTTTTAACGACATGGTATGGATGCCTGTTCTTTAACGAAATGGTATGGATGCCTGTTTTTCAGAAAGCAATGGCAAACTACTGAACATAAACGTGCCAAGACATCAACAACCGCAAACAATGCTGGTGTTGGCTGCGACGTCCTGTATAGGTTATGCAACTAAAATATAACATCATCATGCACAAGGTACTGTGCCGATCATGGGTTTCATCGCGTGCAGGGAGAAAGTTCTCGATCGTTTGTATTACTTTGTAGACCTGTTTCCGTCTCCGTGCTGTTCGACCACTGCCTCTTCTACCAATATCAAAGCTTTCCATCACCTTCCATCATTGTTCTCTCTCAGCCACTCCAGGAACCACACCTTCCATCACTGTTCTCTCCCAGCCACTCCAGGAACCACACCTTCCATCACTGTTCACCACATGCCACTCCAGGAACCACACCTTCCATCACTGTTTCACCACATGCCACTCAGGAACCACACCTCCCATCACTGTTCTCTCCCAGCCACTCAGGAACCACACCTACCCATCACTGTTCTCTCCCAGCACTCCAGGAACCACACCTTCCATCACTGTTCTCCACAAGCCCTCCAGGAACCACACCTTCCATCACTGTTCACCACATGCCACTCCGCAACCATACTTTCCATCACTGTTCTCTTCCAGCCACTCCAGGAACCAAGTCGTCCATATCTGTTCTCCCCAAGCCACTCGAGGAAACAAGCCTTCCATCACTGTTCTCCACAAGCCACTCCAGGAACCAAGCCTTCCATCACTGTTCTCCCCAAGCCACCCCAGGAACCAAGCCTTCCATCACTGTTCTCCCCAAGCCACTCCAGGAACCAAGCCTTCCATCACTGTTCACACCCAAGCGCCAGAACCAAGCCTTCCATCACTGTTCTCCACAAGCTGCTCCAGGAATCAAGCCTTCCATCACTGTTCTCCACAAGCCACTCCAGGAACCACACCTTCCATCACTGTTTTCTCCCAGCCACTTTAGGAACCAAGATTTCCATCTCTGTTCTCCCCAAGCCACTCCAGGAACCACAACTTCCATCACTGTTCTCCCCAAGCCACTCCAGGAATCACACCTTCCATCACTGTTCTCCCCAAACCACTCCAAGAATCACACCTTACATCACTGTTCTCTCTAAGCCACTCCAGGAACCAAGTCTTCCATCACTGTTCTCTCCCAGCCACTCCAGGAACCAAGTCTGCCATCACTGTTCTCCCCAAGCTACTCAAGGAACCACGCCTTCCATCACTGTTCTCCCCAAGAAACTCAAGGAACCACGCATTTCATCACTGTTCTTCCCAGGCCACTCAAGGAACCACTCCTTCCATCACTGTTCTCCATAAGCCACTCCAGGAACCACACCTTCCATCACTGTTCTCCATAAGCCACTCCAGGAACCAAGCCTTCCATCACTGTTCTCCATAAGCAACTCTAGGAACCAAGTCTTCCATCACTGTTCTCCACAAACCACCCAAGGAACCACACATTCCATCACTGTTCTCTCCCAGCCACTTTAGGAACCACAACCTTCCACACTTTTCTCTCCCAGCCACTCCAGGAACCACACCTTCCATCACTATTCTCACCCAGCCACTCCAGGAACCACACCTTCAATCACTGTTCTCCCCAAGCCACTCAAGGAAACACACCTTCCATCACTGTTCTCCCCAAGCCACTCCAGGAACCGACACCTTCCATCACTGTTCTCCACAAGCCACACCAGGAACCACACCTTCCATCACTGTTCTCCCAAAGCCACTCAAGGACCACACCTCCCATCACTGTTCTCCCCAAATCACTCAAGGAACCACACCTTCCATCACTGTTCTCCCCAAGCCACTCAAGCAACAATACCTTCCATCATTGTTCTCTCTCAGCCACTCCAGGAACCACACCTTTAATCACTGTTCTCTCCCAGCCACTCCAGGAACCACACCTTCCATCACTGTTCTCCCACAAGCCACTCCAGGAACCACACCTTCCATCACTGTTTCTACCACAAGCCACTCCAGGAACCACACCTACCATCACTGTTCTCTCCCAGCCACTCCAGGAACCACACCTTCCATCACTGTTCACCACATGCCACTCCAGGAACCACACCTCCCATCACTGTTCTCTCCCAGCCACTCCAGGAACCACACCTACCATCACTGTTCTCTCCCAGCCACTCCAGGAACCACACCTTCCATCACTGTTCTCCACAAGCCACTCCAGGAACCACACCTTCCATCACTGTTCACCACATGCCACTCCAGGAACCATACTTTCCATCACTGTTCTCTTCCAGCCACTCCAGGAACCAAGTCGTCCATATCTGTTCTCCCCAAGCCATCCCAGGAACCAAGCCTTCCATCACTGTTCTCTCCCAGCCACTTTAGGAACCACACCTTCCAACACTTTTCTCTTCCAGCCACTCCAGGAACCACACCTTCCATCACTGTTCTCTCCCAGCCACTCCAGGAACCACACCTTCAATCACTGTTCTCCCCAAGCCACTCAAGGAAACACACCTTCCATCACTGTTCTCTCCCAGCCACTCCAGGAACCACACCTTCCATCACTGTTCCCCATAAGCCACTCCAGGAACCACACCTTCCATCACTGTTCTCCCCAAGCCACTCCAGGAACCACACCTTCCATCACTGTTCTCCACAAGCCACACCAGGAACCACACCTTCCATCACTGTTCTCCCAAAGCCACTCAAGGAACCACACCTCCCATCACTGTTCTCCCCAAATCACTCAAGGAACCACACCTTCCATCACTGTTCTCCCCAAGCCACTCAAGCAACAATACCTTCCATCACTGTTCTCTCCAAGCCACTCCAGGAACCACACCTTCCATCACTGTTCTCCACAAGCCACTCCAGGAACCACACCTTCCATCACTGTTTTCTCCCAGCCACTTTAGGAACCAAGATTTCCATCTCTGTTCTCCCCAAGCCACTCCAGGAACCACACTTTCCATCACTGTTCTCTTCCAGCCACTCCAGGAACCAAGTCGTCCATATCTGTTCTCCCCAAGCCACCCCAGGAACCAAGCCTTCCATCACTGTTCTCTCCCAGCCACTTTAGGAACCACACCTTCCAACACTTTTCTCTACCAGCCACTCCAGGAACCACACCTTCCATCACTGTTCTCTCCCAGCCACTCCAGGAACCACACCTTCAATCACTGTTCTCCCCAAGCCACTCAAGGAAACACACCTTCCATCACTGTTCTCTCCCAGCCACTCCAGGAACCACACCTTCCATCACTGTTCCCCATAAGCCACTCCAGGAACCACACCTTCCATCACTGTTCTCCCCAAGCCACTCCAGGAACCACACCTTCCATCACTGTTCTCCACAAGCCACACCAGGAACCACACCTTCCATCACTGTTCTCCCAAAGCCACTCAAGGAACCACACCTCCCATCACTGTTCTCCCCAAATCACTCAAGGAACCACACCTTCCATCACTGTTCTCCCCAAGCCACTCAAGCAACAATACCTTCCATCACTGTTCTCTCCAAGCCACTCCAGGAACCACACCTTCCATCACTGTTCTCCCCAAGCCACTCAAAGAACCGCACCTTCCATCACTGTTCTCCCCAAGCCACTCCAGGAACCACACCTTCCATCACTGTTCTCCCCAAGCCACTCCAGGAACCACACCTTCCATCACTGTTCTCCACAAGCCACTCCAGGAACCACACCTTCCATCACTGTTCTCCTCAAGCCACTCAAGGAACAACACCTTCCATCACTGTTCTCCACAAGCCACTCCAGGAACCACACCTTCCATCACTGTTCTCCACAAGCCACGCCAGGAACCACACCTTCCATCACTGTTCTCCCCAAGCCACTCCAGGAACCACACCTTCCATCACTGTTCTCCACAAGCCACTCCAGGAACCACACCTTCCATCACTGTTCTCCCCAAGCCACTCTAGGAACCACACCTTCCATCACTGTTCTCCACAAGCCACTACAGGAACCACACCTTCCATCACTGTTCTCCACAAGCCACTCAAGGAACCCTACCTTCCATCAGTGTTCTCCCCAAGTAACTCCAGGAACCACACCTTCCATCACTGTTCTCCCCAAGCCACTCCAGGAACCACACCTTCCATCACTGTTCTCCACAAGCCACTCCAGGAACCACACCTTCCATCACTGTTCTCCATAAGCCACTCCAGGAACCACACCTTCCATCACTGTTCTCCCCAAGCCACTCTAGGAACCACACCTTCCATCACTGTTCTCCCCAAGCCACTCCAGGAACCACACCTTCCATCACTGTTCTCCCAAAGTCACTCCAGGAACCACACCTTCCATCACTGTTCTCCCCAAGCCACTCCAGGAACCACACCTTCCATCACTGTTCCCCATAAGCCACTCCAGGAACCACACCTTCCATCACTGTTCTCCACAAGCCACTCCAGGAACCGCACCTTCCATCACTGTTCTCCACAAGCCACTCCAGGAACCACACCTTCCATCACTGTTCTCCACAAGCCACTCCACGAACCACACCTTCCATCACTGTTCTCCACAAGCCACTCCAGGAACCACACCTTCCATCACTGTTCTCCACAAGCCACTCCAGGAACCACACCTTCCATCACTGTTCTCCACAAGCCACTCCAGGAACCACACCTTCCATCACTGTTCTCCACAAGCCACTTCAGGAACCACACCTTCCATCACTGTTCTCCACAAGCCACTCCAGGAACCACACTTTCCATCACTGGTCTCTTCCAGCCACTCCAGGAACCACACCTTCCATCACTGTTCCCCATAAGCCACTCCAGGAACCACACCTTCCATCACTGTTCTCCCCAAGCCACTCCAGGAACCACACCTTCCATCACTGTTCTCCCAAAGTCACTCCAGGAACCACACCTTCCATCACTGTTCTCCCCAAGCCACTCCAGGAACCACACCTTCCATCACTGTTCCCCATAAGCCACTCAAGGAACCACACCTTCCATCACTGTTCTCCACAAGCCACTCCAGGAACCAGCACCTTCCATCACTGTTCTCCACAAGCCACTCAGGAACCACACCTTCCATCACTGTTCTCCCCAAGCCACTCCAGGAACCACACCTTCCATCACTGTTCTCCACAAGCCACTCCAGGAACCACACCTTCCATCACTGTTCTCCACAAGCCACTCCAGGAACCACACCTTCCATCACTGTTCTCCACAAGCCACTCCAGGAACCACACCTTCCATCATTGTTCTCCACAAGCCACTTCAGGAACCACACCTTCCATCACTGTTCTCCACAAGCCACTCCAGGAACCACACTTTCCATCACTGGTCTCTTCCAGCCACTCCAGGAACCACACCTTCCATCACTGTTCCCCATAAGCCACTCCAGGAACCACACCTTCCATCACTGTTCTCCACAAGCCACTCCAGGAACCACACCTTCCATCACTGTTCTCCACAAGCCACTCAAGAACCACACCTTCCATCACTGTTCTCCCCAAGCCACTCCAGGAACCACACCTTCCATCACTGTTCTCCACAAGCCACTCCAGGAACCACACCTTCCATCGCTGTTCTCCACAAGCCACTCCAGGAACCACACCTTCCATCACTTTTCTCCACAAGCCACTCCAGGAACCACACCTTCCATCACTGTTCTTCCTAAGCCATGGTGACGTTTTATATGGCTAAAGTATTTAACAGATTCAGTGCAAACCAACAAGCAGGTTTGACCCAACAAAAATAGATTATGGAAAATGGAAAGTAATGGTATGTCACAGTTAATGCTTAAAAGATTGTCAAAATAGTATCAAACATGTTGTATTATAACGCAGTTACAAGATTTCAGCGAAATATAAGCCCATGGCAGATACAAAAAGTCGCTTAAGACGATTTAATCATCCCATGACACTTTATTCAGTTAAGCTTCCGACACATGATGCTGTGTATGAGCCATTTGTCTTCCCCTTCACATCCTATGGAATGTCCATTGTTTGTCCCCTGTTTAGTCCACGACATTCTACGAATTTTCCTGTAAATTTTAAGCTCAAAAGTCGCAACTTTCTTATTCAATGATAACGAAATTGTCCATGACTAAAATCCATATGTTGCCGCAGAAATCATGTATGTTCTCAACAACTGTACAGTAACTTATTTACTGTTGTTGTGTCATTGGTTCTGTCTACTCTGTAACCTCCGCATTGCTCCGCCAACCTGTGTCCGCCATCTTGTGAACATCCTCCATTGTGGAGCGGAGACATTCACAGTTTGCAACATTTGCCATATCTCCAGTATTGATTGTGACCTTTGGTTGGCATGCAATCTTGTCCGCGGACACTGTTGTATTGACGGTCAGAACAAAGTTTTGATTTTCACAGCGTATTTTGACAGGCGAGATCAACTCTTCCTGCACTTCTTAATTAGTTTAAATAAATTCTCTTGATTGTGGCTGAAAGTTCAGGGTACTTTCTGTCATCCCTGAGTACACCCGACACTTCTGTCCAGGGTGCAGCGATGGCCGCTTACAACTGATCTAACTGTACTGTCTAAGAGTTAACTCCATAATACTAATCTATATCTACTGTGTCTAACAGTTAACTACATACAACAAACATCACACTAAAAGTGATGCACTTACAACTATCCTAAAGTATGCACCCATTACACGTGATTGCTACTATAAGCCAAAGTACGAGCATCAATAGTCAGATTCTTGCAGGGCACAACAAGACACGCCATGTACTACTTCAACCATTTTAAAAGCATTATTGTGACACACCCCTACTTAAGATTTTCTGCCGTGAATTTCTGTTTGGTCAGGACCCAATTTTTGCTTGGCACTGAAAGAGTTAAAGGACTTTCAGTAAATAGAACTGCTAGCTTCGGGTGTACGGACAAAGGAGTCGTGTCTGTCAGAAAAAGATATTTGATCTTTTTGATTGTCAGAGAAGATGAAATGGGGCGGGGGAGAGAGAGAGAGAGAGAGAGAGAGAGAGAGAGAGAGAGAGAGAGAGAGAGAGAGAGAGAGAGAGAGAGAGAGAGAGAGAGAGAGAGAGAGGTGAAGGAAAGGGAGATAGCTTCATGTATGTACACGCTGTAGAATCTACATACTGATTGAGCTCGGCTATCTGACAGGATTATGGGTGGTCTTGTCTAGAACAATGTCAACAGACGACTCCAGCCTGGGATTCAACAGTTTGAACTAGTTACTGGCAAAGTTGTTTTAGTGATTCAGTGGTCGTGAACTAGTTACTGGGACAGTTGTTCTAGTGTTTCAGTGGTTGTGAACTAGTTACTAGGAAAGTTGTTTTAGTGTTTCAGTGGTCGTGAACTAATTACTGGGACAGTTGTTCTAGTGTTTCAGTGGTTGTGAACTAGTTACTAGGAAAGTTGTTTTAGTGTTTCAGTGGCCGTGAACTAGTTACTGGGACAGTTGTTTTAGTGTTTCAGTGGTTGTGAACTAGTTACTAGGAAAGTTGTTTTAGTGTTTCAGTGGTCGTGAACTAATTACTGGGACAGTTGTTCTAGTGTTTCAGTGGTCGTGAACTAGTTACTGCGAAGGTTGTTCTAGTGGTTCAGTGGCCGTGAACTAGTTACTGGGACAGTTGTTCTAGTATGTCAGTGGTCGTGAACTAGTTACTGGGAAAGTTGTTCTAGTGTTTCAGTAGTCGTGAATTAGTTACTGGGACAGTTGTTCTATTGTTTCAGTAGTCGTGAATTAGTTACTGGGACAGTTGTTCTAGTGTTTCAGTAGTCGTGAACTAGCTTCTGGGAAAGTTGTTCTAGTGTTTCAGTGGTCGTGAACTAGTTACTGGGACAGTTGTTCTAGTATTTCAGTGGTCGTGAACTAGCTACTGTGACAGTTGTTCTAGTATTTCAGTGGTCGTGAACTAGCTACTGTGACAGTTGTTCTAGTGTTTCAGTGGTCGTGAACTAGTAAATGGGAATTTTTCTCTAGTGTTTCAGTGGTCGTGAACTAATTACTGGGACAGTTGTTCTAGTGTTTCAGGGGCCGTGAACTAGTTACTGGGAAAGTTGTTCTTGTGTTTCAGTGGTCGTAAACTAGTTACTGCGAAGGTTGTTCTAGTGTTTTAGTGGCTGAGAACTAGTTACTGGGACAGTTGGTCTAGTATTTCAGTGGTTGTGAACTAGTAAATTGGACATTTGTTCTAGTGGTTCAGTGGCCGTGAACTAGTTACTGGGAAAGCTGTTCTAGTGTTTCAGTGGTCGTGAACTAATTACTGGGACAGTTGTTCTATTGCTTCAGTGGTCGTGACTTAGTTAATGGGACAGTTATTCTAGTGTTTCAGTGGTCGTGAACTAGTTACTGGGACAGTTGTTCTAGTGTTTCAGTGGTCATGAACTAATTACTGGGACAGTTGTTCTAGTGTTTCAGTGGTCATGAACTAGTTACTGCGAAGGTTGTTCTAGCGTTTCAGTGGCCGTGAATTAGTTATTGGGACAGTTGTTCTAGTGTGTCAGTGGTCGTGACCTAGATACTGGGACAATTATATTGTTTCTAAGGTCGTGAATTAGTTACTGGAACAGCTCTATTGTTTCAGTAGACTAGAACTAGTTACTGGGAAAATTGTTCTACTGTTTCAGTGTTCGTGAACCAGTTACTAGAACATATGTTCTAGTGTTTTAGTGGTCGTGAACTAGTTACTGTAACAGTTGTTCTAGTGTGTCGATGGTCATGAAATAGTAACTGGGACATTGTTCTAGTGTGTCGGTAGTCGTGAACTAGTAACTAGGACAGTTCATGTGTTTCAATGATTGTGAACTAGTATGGTCACTGCCATAGAGGAAAGCAACGGCAAACTACCTCTTTGAAAGTGCCTAGTTTATTATGATTCGCTTAAAGACTGATCATCGCAAGACAAGGACAGAGACATTAAAATTAGGAACATGGAACGTTAGGACGTTAAACAACGACGGAACATTAGAGAACATAACACAAGAAATTCAAAGAGAAAAAATTAATATATTAGGTATGTGCGAAACGAGATGGACAGGAGCAGGCATCAAGATACATAAAGATTTTAAGATTATTTATTCTGGAGGTGAAGATCGACATAGGGGAGTGGCAATAATTTTGGACCGGAAAACATCAACGTCTGTTCAGGGATATTGGGCCGTGTCGGACAGAGTTCTACTAGTTAAATTGAGTGGCAGACCTTTTAACATAAATGTTATTCAGGTATATGCCCCAACAGGAGAGTCCAGTGAAGATAGTGTAGAGGAATTTTATAATGACATAGAGTCTGCCTTAAAGAAATGTAAAAATTCAGAAATAAACATCATAATAGGGGACTTCAATGCAAAAGTAGGAAATCAAGGGGATAGATACACAGTAGGAAACTATGGTTTAGGAGAGAGAAATGAAAGAGGATACAGACTAGTAGAGTGGGCAAAAGAACAGGAAATGATTGTAGGAAACACCTGGTTCAAGCAACACCCTAGAAGATTATGGACCTGGAGGAGTCCTGATAGCAGGATTAGAAACCAGATTGACTACATTCTCATTAGCAGAAGATTTAGAAACGCGCTAACAGTAGCAAAAACAGTTCCCAGTGCTGATTGTTATAGTGACCACAGATTACTCACAGGAACATTGAGGATAAAGTTGAAGAAAGTCAAGTATATAACAGGAAACACTAAATATGACTTGTGTACATTGAGTAATGACAAGGAAATACAAAACAAATTCAACATAGAAGTACAGAACAGATTTGAAATATTGTCTGATCTAGAGATCCTATTCCAGGATGTGGATGATCAATGGGAAATGTTAAAGAATTCAATCAATGTGGCTGCAGAAACAACTATTCCAAAATTAAAGAAGGTGGGTCGTAAGAAATGGATGACTGAGGAAATTTTACACTTAATGGAAACAAGAAGACTCAACAAAAATAATCCTGCCAAATATGAAGAAATTCACAGACAAGTCAGAGTATTATGTAGGAAGGCAAAAGAATCATGGCTTGAGGAAAAGTGCTTAGAAATTGAAAAACAACACAACAGTCAAAATACCAAATTAGTGCACAAAAGAATTCAGGAACTTACTAATAAAAGAACAAGTACATCAACAGGCTGTCTAAAAACTAAAGATGGCAAAATCATAATAGAAAAAGATCAGATTCTACATGTATGGACAGATTATGTGAAAGACCTGTATAATGATAACAGAGAGGAACAGTATGCTATTAGATTTAATAATGAAGGACCAGAAATTTTAAAGATGGAGGTTCAAAATGTTCTTAAGCATATGAAAGCTGGCAAGGCCCCCGGTGCAGATAACATCACAACAGAAATGATTAAAGCTTTAGAAGAATTTGGACTAGAGCAAGTCACTAGACTGCTGAACACATTATATGATACTGGAGATATACCTTCTGAATTATGTAATTCTGTATTTATTGCAATCCCAAAGAAATCAGGAACCTTAGAATGTGATCAACATAGAACAATTAGTATAATGAGTCACATCACAAAGATTTTGTTACGAATTATCATGCAAAGAGTGAGGAAGAAAATACAACCTGAAATAGGGGAAGAACAATGTGGGTTTGTAGAAGGAAAGGGTACAGTAAATGCTGTGTATATGCTGCGAACAGTTATTGAACGTGCTTTAGAAGTAAACAAGGATATACATCTTTGCTTTATTGACTACACAAAGGCTTTTGATAGAGTTAGACATGTCAACATTGTGGATATGCTTGCAGATCTACAAATTGATGGGAAAGACATTAGACTTATAAAAAACATATATTGGAAACAACTAGCTGCCATAAGGATTGATAATGAAGTAGGACAATATCAACCTATTAAGAGAGGTGTTAGGCAGGGATGTGTAATGTCTCCAGATCTTTTTTCCCTATACAGTGAAAATATTTTCAGAAATGTAGAAGACCTAAATGGAATCAGCATTGGAGGACGAAACATAAATAACATTAGATATGCAGATGATACAGTATTGATTGCAGACAATGCACAGGATCTGCAACAATTAGTAGACGCTGTTGTTGTACACAGTGAGCAGCTGGGGTTGGAATTAAATTGTAGGAAGACACAGGTTATGGTCGTCACTAGGAAGAACGAAGTACCACAATGTAATATACAAGTAAATGGGAATATTCTTCAACAAGTGAATCGGTTCAATTATCTCGGAACAGTCATAACATCTGATGGCAGATGCCTTGAAGAGATTAGAACAAGAATCGCCATTGCGAAAGTAGCCTTTAGCAAGATGAAAAACATTCTGACCAATAAAATGATGTCAATTGAAACGAGAAAAAGAGTGTTGAGGGGATACATAGAGCCTGTTCTTTTGTATGGATGTGAAACTTGGACAATGTGCAGTCAAGCTGAAAAACATCTGATGGCTGCAGAAATGTGGTTTCTGAGGAAAATGCAAAAAATACCATGGACAGATAGAAAAACCAATGACCAAGTACTACAAGAGACAAATGAAAATCGTAGATTGATTAGAGAAATTAGACGTAGACAGTCAAAATTTTTTGGACATGTTATGAGAAGAAATGGACTGGAGAACTTAGTGACAGCTGGCAAGATCGAAGGGAACAGACCAAGAGGAAGACCGAGAGGAAAATACCTGGATGGCTTGGCCACATGGCATGGACGAGACAGGAACACTGAGCTGATCCACGACTCTGGTGATCGAGTGAAATGGCGAATCATGACCGCCCACGCTTTCCGGCATGGCACATGATTGATTGATTGATTGAACTAGTTACTGGGACAGTAGCTCTAGTGTGTCAGTGATTGTGAACTATTTACTTGGACAGTGGTTCTAGTGTCAGTGACTGTGAACTATTTACTGGGACAGTTGTTCTAATGTTCCATTGGTTGTGATTTAGTTATTGGGATAAATGTTATATTGTTTCAGTGGTCGGGAACTAGTCACTGGGTCAGTTGTTATAGTGTTTCAGTGGTAGAAAACTAGTTACTGAGACAGTTCTTTTGTTTCAGGGGTCGTGAATTAGTTACTGGGACAGCTCTATTGTTTCAGTAGACTATAACTAGTTACTGGGAAAGTTGTTCTAACGTTTCATTGATCGTGAACTAGTTACTAGGACATATGTTATAGTGTTTTAGTGGTCGTGAACTAGTTACTGTAACAGTTGTTCTAGTGGGTCGATGGTCATGAACTAGTAAGTGGGACAGTTATTCTAGTGTGTCGGTAGTCGTGAACTAGTAACTGGGACAATCGAATTGTTTCAATGATGGTGAACTAGTTACTGGGACAGTGGTTCTAGTGTGTCAGTGATTGTGAACTAGTTACTAGGACAGTTGTTCTAATGTTTCATTGGTTGTGATTTAGTTACTGGGACAATGGTTCTATTGTTTCAGTGCTCGGGAACTAGTTACTAGTTCAGTTATTATAGTGGTTCAGTGGTCGTGAACTAGTTACTGGGACAATGGTTCTATTGTTTCAGTGATCGGGAACTAATTACTGGGACAGTTGTTCTAATGTGTCAGTTGTCGTGAACTAGTTACTGGGACAATGGTTCTATTGTTTCAGTGATCAGGAACTAGTTACAGAGTCAGTTGTTATAGTTTTTCAGTGGTCGAGAACTAGTTACTCGGACAGTTCTATTGGTCGTGAATTAGTTACTGGGACAGTTGTTCTAGTGTGTCACTGGTCGTGAACTACGAGTATTTATTTTGACAGTTGTTCTAGTGTGTCAGTGGTCGTGAACTACGAGTAGTTATGTTGACAGTTGTTCTAGTGTGTCAGTGGTCGTGAACTACGAGTAGTTATTTTGACAGTTGTTCTTGTGTGTCAGTGGTCATGAACTACGAGTAGTTATTTTGACAGTTGTTTTAGTGTTTCGCCGGCT
Organism: Cepaea nemoralis; assembly: GCA_014155875.1. Lineage (NCBI taxonomy): Eukaryota > Metazoa > Mollusca > Gastropoda > Stylommatophora > Helicidae > Cepaea > Cepaea nemoralis. Next base: position 137,081 of record JACEFZ010026699.1, read on the forward strand.
TCTTGACGAAGAGGTTACGAATGCAGTTCGTAATCTAGTATACTTGCATTCGAAACACAGATGCGGGCGATGTGGCAGTTGACGGCTTTGCGTTGGTGTGGGTGCTGGTCGTTCAAAAGCAATGGCAAACTACTGAACGTAAACTTGCCAAGAGATCACAACAGCAAATAATGCTGGTGTTGACTGCAATGTCCTGCAAAGGATATGCAACTAACTTGTTTTCCTAGTGTTTCAGTAGTCGGGAACTTCGAGTAGTTACTTTGACAAATCGGGAACTACAAGTAATTACTGCGAAAGTTGTTCTAGTGTTTCTCTCCCTCTCCCCTTCTCACTATCTCTTTCTCTCTGCCTCTCTCACTCTTTCATCCTCTTTTCCCCCATTTCCCCCCCCTCTCTCTCTCTCTCTCTCTCTCTCTCTCTCTCTCTCTCTCTCTCTCTCTCTCTCTCTCTCTCTCTCTCTCTCTCTGTTTCTCTCCCTACCTCCCTTCTTCCTCCTCTCTGACGCCGAATTCTGTTCTGTAAAGCGATTGATGACTGAGCAGCGGAGAAAGAATGATAACTCCATAACGTCTGAGACAACGTTGAAATGATCAAATACCAAATTGTCTGCCCCGCCATGTCTCCACTCTTCCTCACAATCATCCCACACTTCCCCTTTATCTTCCTAGACTTCCCCACCATCTTCCCACACTTCCCCACCAGTTGGCAGCCCTGTAATTGACTTGTGGTGTCTACACGCTTTCATTGTTTAGTTTAGTTTCCTTGTAGTACTATAGTTGGTTTATATGCAGAGCTATATATTTGTACTTGCCCATATATAGCAGTGCTATATGTTTGCACTGCCGGTTTATAGCAGTGCTATATATTTGTACTAGTCGGCTTATAACAGTCTATGTATTTTCACTAGCAGTGCAATATATTTGTACTACTCGGCTTATAGCGGTGCAATATATTCGCACTTGTGGTTTCTACCAGTGCTATATTTTTTCACCACTCGGTTTATAGCATTGCCATATTTGTGTACCATGTATTTATAGTTCCGCTATATGTTTGTGCTTGTCGGTTTATAACATAGCTGTTTGTGTTTGGTATCCCAACCACGTTAGAGCAATTTCCCCCACGCCTGCCCTCTTGCCCGCTGGTTCGAGTCCCCCTCTTGGTGAGAGTAGGTTTTCGTATTAACTGACCTGGTCTGCCAGGTCCAGGCAGCCTACAATAGGTACCAGGAGATGTACTAAGAAGACAAGGCGGTCGGTGTGTTATTGATCATGTAACCCGCGACTGCCCATTGCTCTATACAACAATGTTCCGAGCACCATATACCCAATATGCTCCAATACGTGGTCAAAGGTGCAACACTTGTTTATATACTTAAAGTATATGCTCGTTGGTAAGGGTGCTCCACTTGTTTATATACTTGAATTATATGCTCGTTGGTAAGGGTGATTTACTTGTTTATATACTTAAAGTATATGCTCGTTGGTAAGGGTGCTCCACTTGTTTATATACTTAAAGTATATGCTCGTTGGTAAGGGTGATTTACTTGTTTATATACTTAAAGTATATGCTCGTTGGTAAGGGTGATTTACTTGTTTATATACTTAAAGTATATGCTCGTTGGTAAGGGTGATTTACTTTTTTATATACTTAAAGTATATGCTCGTTGGTAAGGGTAATTTACTTGTTTATATACTTAAAGTATATGCTCGTTGGTAAGGGTGCTCCACTTGTTTATATACTTAAAGTATATGCTCGTTGGTAAGGGTGATTTACTTGTTTATATACTTAAAGTATATGCTCGTTGGTAAGGGTGCTCCACTTGTTTATATACTTAAAGTATATGCTCGTTGGTAAGGGTGCTCCACTTGTTTATATACTTAAAGTATATGCTCGTTGGTAAGGGTGCTCCACTTGTTTATATACTTAAAGTATATGCTCGTTGGTAAGGGTGATTTACTTGTTTATATACTTAAAGTATATGCTCGTTGGTAAGGGTGATTTACTTGTTTATATACTTAAAGTATATGCTCGTTGGTACGGGTGATTTACTTGTTTATATACTTAAAGTATATGCTCGTTGGTAAGGGTGATTTACTTGTTTATATACTTAACGTATATGCTCGTTGGTAAGGGTGATTTACTTGTTTATATACTTAAAGTATATGCTCGTTGGTAAGGGTGCTCCACTTGTTTATATACTTAAAGTATATGCTCGTTGGTAAGGGTGCTCCACTTGTTTATATACTTAAAGTATATGCTCGTTGGTAAGGGTGCTCCACTTGTTTATATACTTAAAGTATATGCTCGTTGGTAAGGGTGCTCCACTTGTTTATATACTTAAAGTATATGCTCGTTGGTAAGGGTGATTTACTTGTTTATATACTTAAAGTTTGAATCACTTGTTTATATACTTAAAGTATATGCTCGTTGGTAAGGGTGCTCCACTTGTTTATATACTTAAAGTATATGCTCGTTGGTAAGGGTGCTCCACTTGTTTATATACTTAAAGTATATGCTCGTTGGTAAGGGTGCTCCACTTGTTTATATACTTAAAGTATATGCTCGTTGGTAAGGGTGATTTACTTGTTTATATACTTAAAGTTTGAATCACTTGTTTATATACTTGAAGTATATGCTCGTTGAAGAACATACACTTATAAAGTCGAATAGAGGACCTAGAGGTATTGATCTACAGAAGAACATGTTGTATTTCATGGAAACAAAAACAATCAAATACAGAGGTTCAGTATAAACTGGGAATGAAGAGAGAGTTGATGAAAGAAAGAAATTAGAGGCGAGTGAAATATTTCGGCCACGTTAAAAGACATAACACTCTTATAAAAACCATACTGGAGGGTAAGGTTGAAGGCCAGCGAGCAAGAGGTAGACAACGATACAAGTAGGGAGATAACATCAAGAGATGGACGAACAACAGTTTGACAGAATATACAATCAAGGCGAAAGATAGACAGTGTTGGGGATTCATTGCAGCCACCCTTCATTGTGGAGACGGCACCCGATTGACTGATACTTAAAGTAATGAGTTTATAGTTAGTGGGTACATACTTGTGGTAATGGCTACAATGCTATGGAACCATGAAAACATCATTATCGTAATAAATACATAAAAGACATGAAAGGCAGAGGTCTTCATGTGGGAACACTAACATTGAAATGGCAGCAGTAGTGCGACAGAGATTCCCGTTATTAATCAAGGGCAGAATAAGAAGAATGAGTACAGTGTGTGACGATTGGTTAAGATTTATCCTAGCTGAGTTGGGTGGGTGGCTCTTTAATAACAGGAAAATAGAATCCGTGCTAAATCTATGAATCCTTGAGTTTGTTGCAAATACCCGATCCTATCACATACCTGATTCTGTCACATACACGATCCTTTCACATTCCTGATTCTGTCACATACCCGACCCATTCACATACCTGATTCTGTCACATACTCGACCTTGTCACATACTCGAATCTGTCACATACCCAAACCTTTCACATATCCGAACGATTCATCCGCATACGGGATTATTATCCCAAAGAAACAAACACAGTAACAACTTCGGTCCGCTTGGCTGACTCGGGTAGATTAAAATTGGGTGTTTATGGCATGTCTCCCTCTGTGGTTTGACACTTTGTACTTCTGTGATTGACTACAGTGTTTGTTTGTGGGGTTGGCACTTCCCCTGCCTTCTTATCCTCACGGCGCGTGATATTGTCCTGCTATCATCTGAGTCGGGCAAATGCATGTACGCATTGTCTCTCTACTTTATTATTGATGCTACGTTGTTTAGAGGGCTGACGTAACGGTCATGGCATTAAGCTGGCAATGGCACGGGTACGGCCAGACAAGGACTTGATGCCAGCTCTCGTCGGTCGCTATCAGAGACGTTGTTTAGAGGGTTGATGTAAGGGTCAAGGCATTAAGCTGGCAATGGCACGGGCACTGCCAGACAAGGACTTGATACCAGCTCTCGTCTGTCGCTATCAGAGGGAAAGACTGACCACCTAATTATCTAGGCACTCTGGCGTACAACAAAATGCGATGTCCTAACATTCCACACACCCGCAGCAGGTTCTGCTATCCATCCATCATGTGTGATGCGGATAAGCGTGGGTGGTCATGATTCACAATTTCACTCGATCACCAGAGTCGTGGATCAGCTCAGTGTTCTTGTGTCCATGCCACGTGGTCAAGCCATCCATATATTTACTTCTCTGTCTTCCCCTTGTTCTCTGCCCATCTATCTTGCCAGTTGTCACCAAGTTCTCTAACTTATTTCTTCTCATAACATGTCCAAAATATTGTGTCTGTCTACGTCTAATTTCTCTAATCAGTTTACGATTTTCATTTGTTTCTTGTGGGACTTGGTCGTTGGTTTTTCTGTCTGTCCACAGTATTCTTTGCATTCTCCTCAGAAACCACATTTTCACAGCCATCAGATGTTTTTCTGTTTGTCTGCTCATTGTCCACGCTTCACATCCATACTAAAGTACAGACTCGTTGTAGCACTTCAACACTCTTTTTCTCGTATCATTTGACATTTTTTTTAAAATTGGTCAGTATGTTTTTCATCTTGCAAAAGGTTCTGCTACAAGACGAATATTGTGTGTTGTATTCGGTTCAATGTCTGATAGTCGGTTTGTGTCCCTGCTATCTATGTCGCTTTAAGTCATAGTTGAATATTTCTTTAATGTGGAAAAATAATCATTAAATGTGAGACGTTTAGTAATATCGTTTAGTAATATCGGTAATGTTTGTTCTTTATTTCTTTAATGTGGTAAACAATATTGTTAGAGGTGATTTATTTCCTGATCTTTGCGTACGTGATCTTGCCTGCTGTAATTGGCGTGAACAGATTGTGCTCATTTTCGTGCATATTTGTAGTCACGTAAGCGAATGATGTTGTGGTAAATCTTCAATATTTTAAGTAATTGACAACGTTGTTTCAGGTGTGGTTGACGACACGCAAACTGCTTTCACTTGCCAGGACATTCTCTTGTACCCAGTGAAGGCTCTTGTCACCCTGGCTTTTCAGGACATTCTCTTGTACTAAGTGTAGACTCTTGTCACCCTGGCAGTTCAGGACATTCTCTTGTACCAAGTATAGGATCTGGTCACCCTGGCAGTTCAGGACATTCTCTTGTACCAAGTGTAGGCTCTTGTCACACTGGGAGTCCAGGACATTCTCGTGTACCCAGTTTAGACTGATGTTACCGTGAGGGTCTAGGACATTCTCATGTACCAATTTTAGGTTATTGTCACCGTGAGGGTCCAGGACATTCTCTTGTACCCATTGTAGGTTGTTGTCACCGTGAGGGTCCAGGACATTCTCTTGTACCCATTGTAGGTTATTGTCACCGTGAGGGTTCAGGACATTCTCTTATACCCATTGTAGGTTATTGTCACCGTGAGGGTGCAGGACATTCTCTTGTACCCATTGTAGGTTATTGTCACCGTGAGGGTGCAGGACATTCTCTTGTACCCATTGTAGGTTATTGTCACCGTGAGGGTCCAGGACATTCTCTTGTACCCATTGTAGGTTATTGTCACCGTGAGGGTTCAGGACATTCTCTTGTACCCATTGCAGGTTATTGTCACCGTGAGGGTTCAGGACATTCTCTTGTACCCATTGTAAGTTATTGTCACCGTGAGGGTCCAGGACATTCACATGTACCCATTGTAGGTTATTGTCACCGTGAGGGTGCAGGACATTCTCTTGTACCCATTGTAGGTTATTGTCACCGTGAGGGTCCAGGACATTCTCTTGTACCCATTGTAGGTTATTGTCACAGTGAGGGTCCAGGACATTCTCTTATACCAATTGTAGGTTATTGTCACCGTGAGGGTCCAGGACATTCTCTTATACCCATTGTAGGTTATTGTCACCGTGAGGGTCCAGGACATTCTCTTATACCCATTGTAGGTTATTGTCACCGTGAGGGTGCAGGACATTCTCTTATACCCATTGTAGGTTATTGTCACCGTGAGGATGCAGGACATTCTCTTGTACCCATTGTAGGTTATTGTCACCGTGAGGGTGCAGGACATTCTCTTATACCAATTGTAGGTTATTGTCACCGTGAGGGTGCAGGACATTCTCTTATACCAATTGTAGGTTATTGTCACCGTGAGGGTGCAGGACATTCTCTTATACCAATTGTAGGTTATTGTCACCGTGAGGGTGCAGGACATTCTCTTATACCAATTGTAGGTTATTGTCACCGTGAGGGTGCAGGACATTCTCATATACCAATTGTAGGTTATTGTCACCGTGAGGGTGCAGGACATTCTCTTATACCAATTGTAGGTTATTGTCACCGTGAGGGTCCAGGACATTCTCTTATACCCATTGTAGGTTATTGTCACCGTGAGGGTGCAGGACATTCTCTTATACCAATTGTAGGTTATTGTCACCGTGAGGGTGCAGGACATTCTCTTATACCCATTGTAGGTTATTGTCACCGTGAGGGTGCAGGACATTCTCTTATACCCATTGTAGGTTATTGTCACCGTGAGGGTGCAGGACATTCTCTTATACCAATTGTAGGTTATTGTCACCGTGAGGGTGCAGGACATTCTCTTGTACCCATTGTAGGTTATTGTCACCGTGAGGGTCCAGGACATTCTCTTATACCCATTGTAGGTTATTGTCACCGTGAGGGTGCAGGACATTCACTTATACCCATTGTAGGTTATTGTCACCGTGAGGGTGCAGGGCATTCACTTATACCCATTGTAGGTTATTGTCACCGTGAGGGTTCAGGACATTCTCTTGTACCCATTGTAGGTTATTGTCACCGTGAGGGTTCAGGACATTCTCTTGTACCCATTGTAGGTTATTGTCACCGTGAGGGTCCATGACATTCTCTTATACCCATTGTAGGTTATTGTCACCGTGAGTGTCCATGACATTCACTTATACCCATTGTAGGTTATTGTCACCGTGAGGGTGCAGGACATTCTCGTGTACCCAGTGTAGGTTATTTGTCACCCTGGCAATCCCGGAAATTCTCCTGTACCCAGTGTATGCATTTGTCACCCTTGGAGTCCGGGACATTTTCTTGTACTAAGTGTAGGCTGTCACCCTGGTAATCCAGGACAATCTCTTGTACCCAGTGTAAGCTGTTGTCACCCTGCGAGTCCAGGAAAGTTTCTTTCCCCCGCCTGATGTGTACCCGAACCCACGGTCAAATGGCCGGCATACAAACGTGCTGGTCACTTCGCCAGGGTGGTCTCCAACCTCTTGCTCCCTTCAGCCAACCCCCTGCCTAAGTGCTTGGTTGGAAACCAGGTAGTGGTGTTGTTACAATGCACAGACAGCAACAATGTGTCTAGCCTTAATCCCAGGTTTGACAGTTCGGTCTGTGAGTAAACGAACTGGCTACCTGTCGTATGTAATCCTTTATTACTTTAGTGTCGTCCCTGGAGTTAGGGGAATCAACACCCACATTTTTATTACCCCAATAGTATTGTCCTAGAGAAACCACCAGACTCCGTCCACAAAACTCCGTCAGTCTGCAGGCACCTCTTTCTTACTCTCACTCACCCCTAGATCATGCCCCCTCTCACTCTTCCCCAACACAACATACTCAACAACTCAATCTTCAACAAATAAATACAAAATAATTTATTAAAGCAGAGAGTATGTGTGTGAGAAGTGTGTGTGTGTAATGTGTAGAATGTGTGTCGAATATTCTAGTGTGTGCAGACTCAGACCAAACAGCTTAAGAGCCCAGCCCGATCATCCCGGAAAGGATCACACCACATCTTCATTCAGTCCACAATAACCTCACCAAGGGATGTGTCCCTCCTGCTAGATGTAGACTTCCACCGGTCGCTGTTTGATCACTCAAATACCTAGTCGCAGTCTGACACTGATCCTGCCTGGATCACACACCGTTATTACATGTCCCTATTGTTCTGAGACTTATAACATCCTTGTCTAGTGAGGACACGAAAATACTGTTCCTTGAAATAAATGTAATTCCTGTCTAAAGTTTCTACTGTTCACAAGACCGCTGTTATAATAACTGCCTAATCAGTTTATACTGTTCTTTTCCCATGTGATGTGGAAAACAGTACCTATTAGTCTTTTCACCTGTCGTGTGAAAACATAATACCTACTGGATTTTTCCCATGTGGTGTGGAAAAAAACAACAATTCTATTGTTCTTTTCACATGTGATGTTTGAAACATTAATCTCACGATTGTTCCTTCTCCAAAATGATGCGGGAAAAACAATCTCTAGTATTCTGCTAACGTGTGATGTTTGATAAATACTCTTAAAATTGTTCCTTTAAACCCCTTTCATCATGGGCCCAGTGCAAAAGCTGCTGAATAACTGCCTGCACTAAGGTCTCCATTCTAGTAAGCATTTAGGTTTTAGCTTCACTAAGTAACCCGAGTAAATTGAGTACTTTGAGGGACGTGAGTAACCTGAGTACTTCGAGTAACCTCAGTAACTTGAGTAACCTCAGTAACTTGAGTAACCTCAGTAACTTGAGTAACCTAAGGGAACCTGTAAAAGAGAGAACAATACACTTGGTGAGAGCACCTGTCCCTGACCTCCATTAGATGGGTGTAGGCTGACAGCCTCACTCCGATACATGACAGTGAACCAACTCTGTCATGGGCAGAGGAGCTCATCGCTCCGGTCTAAGGTGGGTAAGACCAGGACAGAGCAAAATGTAAAGTGTAGAACCCCAGCAGACCTCACTGGAAGATCCCACCATTGGACATTCTCCCCATCCCCAATCTCCCCAAATATCATCCCATTTCACTATTCCCCATCAGCGGAGTCATTCTCACTTCACTACTCTATTCTCAACTAGCAGAACTAATCATCACTTCACTCCTCTAGCTAGTTTTTACCAAGGCTACTGCTTATATTAATTAGGCTTAAATATACTCTCTATAATACCTTATGCAAAACCGCATCACTCCTGGATGGCCTCTACAATTTGCCATAAAGACACATGTTATTTAATCTTTAATTAATCTAACACTGTAGAGCTCTCCGAACTTCATAACTGCGGTAACGAAACACAACACGTCAATCCTAGTCAACTTTCTGGTCTACACTAATGTACACAAGTCTTGTTTTTGTCAAAGAGCCGGGAGTGTTCTAGTGAAGTCTTTGATGTCACGCAGGTGTCCTCAAGGGCACTAACTATTTCCAGAAATCTTATCTCCCTTTTGTTTAATCAATGTCAAAAGTTGTCTCACCCTGTTTTGACAACCAAAACAAGCCAGTGTTTTTCCTGCATTCTTCCGATCAGCCACAATACATGCCTACAATTTTCTGTCTGGTGGGGAACTTTCAAGGAACGGTTGCACCGCTTTGATCTCACCCCTCCAGGAATACACAACCTGTAGCTGCAAATCAGACTGTCTTTGTTATCTGTATCATTTGATTGTTAATCTGCAGTGATTTTCACTACATAACCCACATAATACTATTATGACCTAGTGGTCTCTGGCGGTTTACCTGCACTTCTATGTACACATCCTCATAGAGGTGTCACGGAAACACTCAAGAATGTGATCTGAACCACCAGGCTGAGTGCTGTTCGGTCAGTTCTGAAAATAGCAGTTAAAAACGGGGACATCTGCACACGTGTGTCTGCCGTAACACCGTCACTTTATGATTACTGTACTCTCATTCATGGCACATTTTCGCCTTGACAGACGATAGTTTGTTACATTGTGCTTCAAAAAGGTATAATAATAACTACAACCCATGGCGGGAAAGATGTGACTGGTCAGGCCAATTCGAGCTGTAAATGTTCGTCCACAGTGGATGCATGTGAACACATGGTCATTTCCACAATCATGAACCATCTTACATATCTCACATGCTCAGTGTGTGACTTATTTGCAATAATTTTCTGCTCTGTTTTTATTGCATTTCATATATTTGCCCTCCATGCAACACGTTCGACGGCGACGTGCTCCCAATGTGCATTTTTTTTAAATGTTGCATGTCCCTTGCAGGACGTTGCAGTCAACACCAGCATTTTCCAGCTGCTGTTGATGTACTAGGCAAATTTTACATTCAGTAGTTTGCCATTGCTTTCTGAACGACCGGCTCCCATACCAACGCGTTATAACACACAGCGACACGGTCTGCTGCACAAATCGGTCGCGGCTGCTTTCGAACGCCTGGTACCCGGCTCACGAACCGCGATCGCAAGCCTTTGGCCACAGAGAACGGCCAATGTGCATTACCAATGGCTATATCGTTTACTGTTATTTCTATAAAACATTTCACATTTGAAGTTAGAGACGCACACACGCAAGCACAGAAAACTCGCACACATTTACACACATCATACTCTACCTACCTCAACAGGAAAGGACCGGTTAGATACTTTATGTTCCGACCCGAACTTGTCATTACTGGCCAGGTGAAACTTGACCTCTGAGAGGCGGTAAGTGTACGACAGGGGACCCAAGCTGATGTTGACCGCCGTGCTTCCTTCATTGGTTATCTCCAGACTAATTCCGTGCATTGAGTTGATCAGAGTTCCTTTAATCTGTAGATACAGACTGACATGATTACAATGTCTTTATTCGTTCATTCATGCTTGCGTTCATTCATGCTTGCATTCATTCTTGCTTGTATTCATTCACGTGATTACTTCATCCAATCATTCTCTTCCAGTCTGTTTTCTTCCAGCATAGCACTGTAGAGATCCATTATGTCACACTTAATGTTTCCGCTGCCATCTTGGGATGTGTATGTATTATAAGATCTCCTTTAGCCCGTCCACTTCTGTCGTTGGATGTATGATTAAAGTTAGCGGAACTGCGGTAAAGCTGTAGAAATGTCAACAATATAAAATAACACAAAGTAATGTCGCCTAAAAGAACACAATTATAGAAAACATAGGCCGTTACGGCGATTAGCATTTTGTATACATTTTTGTTAGCCGGTTAAAGTTAGTCCACGCAACGTCTTGTGTTTTCTGTAAATGTGTTCAGTAAAGATGCATTACTTTGTTATTTTATATTGTTTATCGTTAGATATAGAGACATATTCAGATAATTTTAGTATTTCCTCTTCTATCATGAAATGATGCGATAGTTTGCTACATTGTGCTTCTAAAAGGCGTAATAACTACAACCCATGGCGATAGCGAATGTGACGGATCAGACCAATTCGGGCTGTAAAAAAAAAGATAGCTACCCCACTTTTGACATGCACCAAAGAGGAGGATTTTGTTTAATCAGTGAAGAGATAAAACATCAGTCAAGGTTTAGCACACCACGTTATCCATGATGTGACACAGTACCGCAATGGGTCTGCGGGGTTGGTGCCATTACAGCTTACTACAGAATTGAAGACACGGCGCATTGATGCTTGTCAAGAACTGTTGCAGTGCTTTGAAGCAGAAGGTGATAGTTTCATATCAATTATTACTGGAGATGAAACATGGGTTCACTACCACGAGCTGGAAACAAAGAGAATGAAAAAAGAATGGCGCCATCCCTCCTCACAGAAACCAAAGACGTTTTGCAGCCATCTGCAGAAAAGGTTATGCTGACTCTCTTTTGGTATGAACTAGGCGTTACTTTAGAGCACTACATGCCAAGGGCCGGTATCCCTGGCCGAGGATTTAGCAGCTTTCTCCGTAACCCCGAATACTCTCGTGGTTGACGTGAGCGCACGAGAATTGGAAGCGGTTCGAGTCGCACCAGTGACCTTTGAGAGTATGGAGCCGGTCGCTCCGAAAGTCGTGGCGTGCTGATGAGCGTAATCTAGCCTAGGAATCAACATACAGCTGAAAGATGCTGATGTTGACCGCAATATCCTGAAACAGGGTGGAAACGCGGGGGGGGGGGGGGGGGGGGGGGGGGGGGGGGGGACATGCCGAGAGGAAAATATGTCACCGGTGATACGTATATAGAACTTCTCATGAATCATCTTCGATACGCAATCAAATCCAAACGACGTGGACTTCTGAATAAAGGTGTCCTTTTGGAGCTTGATAATGCTCAACCCAATTCTGCCCTTGCAACGGTTGAAACTATCGAAGATCTCCACTTTCAGTGTGTGCCACATCCCCCGTACTCGCCAGACCTAGCCCCAATTGATTTCCATCTGTTTGGACAACCCAACGAGTCATTGGGAGGAAAGAATTTTCGGTCCCATGAAGAGGTACAGCAGTTGATGCATGAGTGGTTACATACGCTACCAAGATTTTGACACACGACTTCCCGTCGCGAACATGGAGGATAGGCATTGAAACGGTTAAGGCCTCTGGAGTGTTTATGCTCGTGGCTACCGTTTGCATTCGCATTTTCCTCATGTTGAACTGGAAGTGCATGGTTCCGTCGCCCTGCTACTGAGTTGAGTTATCACTTGGCACACATACACCGACTGCACATGTCTGCATGTACTAATGGACATATTGAAAATTCAATGACAATCTAGCGGACCTGATCACAACTGAGACACGAATCCAAATGTTTCATTTTCACAATCATTGCTAACAATTCATTGATTTCCATAATCATTTAATTCAATTATTTGATTTCCACAGTAATTTCTAACAATTTTCATATTTCCACAATCACTTCTAACAATTCTTGCACAAACATGTATAACGTCTTTAAGCATTCCACAAAGGGAGAGTTTATTCGCAACCAAGTTGCGAATAAACGAGGTCTCTATTCGCAACCAAGAGTAGATACAAACAAGCTGTGGGAAATCCTTAAACAATATGGAGTGAGTACACATCTAACAAACCAATGTAGAAGCTTATACAATTAAGCAGCCATGTGCGGGGAATGCCCAAGTCTGCCCCTGCCTGAAGTCTGAGTGGGTTTACCTGATGGTGAGGGACAATGGTAATAGGAAAGATAATCCACATGCAAATATCAGTCCAGTGCATACTCCAGTATCGGCAGTTATTAGTAGTAGTAGCACGTATATTGGCCACGCTTTCGTTCACAGCGAACGAACAAACAACAACAACAAATTCAGATAACCTATAAACATATCATGATATATTTGATATTTCCGTGAATTAATCCTGACACTGTCATGTATGGCTTGGTTTGGCAAATTAACAGAAAGTGTGTGTGTTTTTTTTAAATTTCCGGCATGTTTACGATCAGTAGTTTGCCATTTCTTTCTGAACCACCGACACTCATACCTATGTATGAAACCAACGCAAGGCGGTCTGCTTCCAAATCGCCGCAGTCAGGTATCGAACGCGGTATGCAGGATTACGAAATGCATTCATAACCACTTCACTACAGCCCCGGCGACTATTCATATTTGTTTCAGAATGTGCAGTTAGTTGGATATCTTTTATAGGACATCAAAATCAACCACGGCATTTATTCCAGAAGTTGGTGTTGTTGTTACCTTCCATTTATGCCGTTAGGCGTCGTGGAGAAGGTTCATTGAAGCTCCGGCGCCTGTGACTAGCGCTTTTCCTCCAGTTTCCTACCGGCTTACCGGATAAATAACTACTATCAGTTACCAGTAAGTTAACTAATTTTGTCAACATGCCGAATAACTGTCTTTGTACATAGTTATCTTGTCGCTTTCACTTAATTCATTACTGAAAAATGAAAAACAAAAAAGAAAAAATAAGTTCGCCGCGGCGAATCGAACCACGGTAACCATGGTTATAAGCGGAGATATTAACCGCTATGCTACTGGGGCCACTGTGAAAGGTTAACACAAATGTATAAAATGTCAAACACATGTCCCGATGACGTCACGTATGTCATGTGACTAGCCTTTGGTTGCGAATAGACACTTCGTTCCACAATCATTTCTAAAGATTCCTTGATTTCAACAAAAATTAATACAGCTGTATTGTCCTTCGATAATCTGCAATTTTGAGATGGCAGATTGGAATCTGGCAGTGCCTATTCGTGCCACACGTTCTTTCTGAAGTTGACTAATGTTTCATATTGTCTGGCATCTAAACTGTGAGTTTCAACCATCAATGGCACACAAACACACGCCAACACACGATCGCTTGCGCTAATCTACACACCGACAGGTGAATTACAATCTAGCGGACACGATCTAAAACATTTCCTGTTACAAACCAGTGATTCGGAAAACCAAATAATAAAACCATGTTGTAAGATAACAATAGGTAACGTCAAATGATGATAACATTCACCAGAAATACCTAATCACATCAGGCATCCACAGCAGATTTCTCTTCTCGCTACATCGAAGATAAATCGATGAAGAGTTCTTCTACAAATCATCGTGATTACCGCCCTGATTACAATCACCGGGCGCCACCATTAACAGCTCCACCCAAAGCTGTGTTGGAATTATCCGATTTACTCGGACAAATTAAACGGGAATCCAAACTGACGACGTCCTCCTCGGCTATTATGTCGATGTTTTACTGTTGGCCATGTTTCTCTGCGTTAGTTAACGCCGCTTCACTAAATGCCTAATAGACGTTGTGGTTATTTTCATGCCACATTTTTGTATATGACATTCCAAATAAGGACGCTTGTGCTTGGCATGGGAAAGATAAGTTGGCTTCAAGGTGTTGTGTTAATGAATTCCTTCAGGGCAGAACTTCTCAGGCTTAAAGGAGACCAGTGCTTTTACTCCAGCTTGTCCTAGTATGTTCTTTCTATCGGCGCTACATCTTCCATCCTGTGTTATCCACGTGAATGTTAAACTTGAATTTCTGCAGTTGCCCCAAACTAATAGCCATGACTTAATTGTATATCGCACCATAAGACTTACTGGTCACATGAATAAGCTGTTACCGAGAATAATTATGAGAAGAGTAACAAACATTTAGGCTATCAGAAATTATTGATGAACAAAGGGCACGATCAATGCTTTATATATATATATATTCCATTGGCACCTTGCCGTCTTGACAGACGATAGTTTGTGCTTTAAAAAGGCATAATAACTTTTACATATGGCGGTAGCGAATGTGACTTATAAGGCCAATTTTCGCTGTAAATGTCCGTTCACAGTGGGTGCATGTGAACACGTGGTCATTTCCACCATCATGCACCATCTTACGTCTCACACGCTCGGTGTGTGACTTATAATGGAGTTATTGCCTCTCCATAGCACAAAGCCTGGGCTAACATATAGAGATCATGTGTTGCCCATGCAGCATGATCCCTCTCTCGGCCTGCCTAGTTCACTCTAGAGGAAAGGTAACACCCCTACATCTGGAACAAGACAAGCTGCAGAAGCTGCCGGATCAGCAAAGCAATGCTCTAACTGTCCGCCTGTCGGAGCTTCGATCCTAGACCAGCCGCCAACCAAGGCTTAGGGCCTGGTCTGCCCTGCCATGACATTTTGTCTTTAGCTTGCATTTCCTCGCACCAGGGTAAGGCTTGTACCCTCCCAATTGCGCTCTTCCGCCCGACGCCGTTGGCACAATGTGGGGTGTCGGGTTTGGTAAGCGCCGCCCAACGTTCGGCGCTAACAGAAAGCAGGTAGTACCGTCTACTGTTATACGGTAGCTCAGTCATATCTGACTAAGACCTGACATATATATAATATATATATATATATATTCTCAGGAAACTATTAGAAAGAGATATAGAAGTAAAAACAGATCTATACTTATTCTTCCTTTACACACACAAACATTTGACATTGCAAAACATCAGGAAACAATCAAAGACCAAGCAAGGATATCCAGACATTGAAGGCAAAGATCTGCGAATAATAAATAAAATGTATGGCAACAAACAACAGTAATAAGAATCAACAACCTGGTAGGAAAATTTCAGAGTATAAAGAAGGACGTCAGACAAGGTTGTGTAACGTCTCCTGGTTTTTTCTCGTTGTACAGTGAACATATAATGAGATCTACAGAAAATATGTCAGGGATCCTGGTTGGTGGACATTATATAACTAACTTACGTTATGCTGATGGCACCGTCCTGGCAGCAACAAGTCAGAAGGAACTACAGGAAATGATAGATACAGTGGTAGACAGAGGTCGTTGTCGTATCAAAGAAATAGGTCCTGATTAAATTTACAATTAAAGTAAACGTTCTTAGTTTGGGAGCAGGTATAAACATTACAATATCTAAGCACATGGATGCAATCAGAGATAAAGAACAGAATAAGACAAGCACATACTACATTATGTCAAATGAAGGACATTTTATGCAATAAGTCCTTGTCATTGGGGGTTAGAAAAAGAGTTCTTGCATACCACAAAGAACGAATTCTTTCATATGACTGTGAATATATGACAATAAACAAACCAGATATAATAACAACAACAAATACCCTAGAACCTTCAGAGATGTAGGTTCACAGAAGAATGCTGACAGCCACAATCAGTATTCAGAGATGTAGGTTCACAGAAGAATGCTGACAGCCACAATCAGTCATGTCAATGTTTGAAAACAGTCACAGAGACAACTTATCACAACAACAGAAAGCCACAGTCAACGTTTTTTTTAAATTGTGGCCACATAACGGAAGACACATACAGATCATATTGTTACAACAGGAAATATTGTAATAAAGAAGCATAGAAGATGCACATAGAGAACATTCTCTACAGTCGCGTCTCCTGGCACGGAAGCTGCTCGGTTTACGAACTGATAGATGCCGTTGGAGATCAGAAGATGTGGAGAAAAATGATCGTCCACGCCTGTCGGCAAGGCGCTTGCGGTTGATGATGATGGCAATGACAAAGATAGTAGTGTGAGGGTCGCTATGAGTTAAGTATTATTTCTCGTGAGCAGATTTCTGAAGTATATGGTACATGAATGCTGAAGAAGGATGTGCACAGTCGTGGTCGCCAGCCCCAAACGGCATGGTCTGTAAGAAGAAGCATGCCAAACAGCTGTAAGCAATGATGATGGTAAATTACTCACGTCAGCAAATCAGTTAATTGTTTGTATGAGCAGGTTTAATGAAAATAGTTCAATGAATTAATATTATTTCATAACATAAGGCTAACTATTTTATGACAACAAAGTAATGCAGCTTTACATAACAACCTTACGAAATGTCCACAGCTTAACCGCAGTTCCACCACATCTGTTCATATTTTTACTATGTTTACAACTGCAACTAAGTGTACTGTCTTCTTCTGTTAATCGTTATATGTTGATATCTGAGTTTTAGATTTATTTACCTAATCTAAGCCGTTACCAGCTATCTTATCTATTATCTGTTCCTGCACTATATGTTGTGTTTCGTGTATGTATTTGTTTGCTGATGAAGGCTAGTCGCAGCAACGTCCTATTTGTGTCTAATTATGTTACGTAAAGCTGCATTACTTTGTGTTATTTTATATTATTTTATGACAACAGGCGGAAGACGAAATATAAATACAGATATGACAGCCCCGATCGTCCTGCAAGATGAGGTAAATTAGTGCGCCCAAGACATGAAACGTGTTAGAGCTACATACAAGGGGGGCGTATAGACATGGGGTAGCTTGACACAGAGACAATAACAGCCATCTGGAATAGGGTATGTAACACTTGGGTGATCACTTGAAACATCTGCGATCAGGCGTCACCACAACATCTACTGGACCGGAGACAGCGGGATATGAGCAAACACATAGAACAACCAACTGGAGCAAACACCTAGAGAAATCACCTAGAACAATCACCTAGTAACAATCAGTTTCACGAGCCACGTTAACAACTACTCGTTTAAATTATAATGGAAAAGAACAAGGAATAAAATACGAGAAGAAATGTCGGAAGCTCAGTGTGCCTTTGTTGTTCGTGAAGGAACAAGGGGTTAAAGTGTTTAGAGCAGTCTGTGGAAACATTCTTCAAATCCTCCTAGACAGTGGAGTGAAGGAGAGCATGAAAACAGGTATTAACGAGAAACAATAGCATGCGATCTTGCAATGTCATGTACACCTAATGTGCTAAAAAAAAAATATGGTCCTCGGAAAGTCGCAATGTTTCTTGAAAACAGATCGGGATCATGTGTGTAGTGTCCGTGGAGTCTCCGTGGCGAAGTAGTCAAGCCGTTTGACTAGGGGTCCGGAGGTTGTGGGTTCGATTCCGGGCCGTGCCCTTCGGTTCACGAGTTAAATTTTTCGGAGACTCCTGTGGGTCGTCTGGCTAGAGCTACGGAGTTCGTGCTTTGTGCGACGCTTTCCGCGCTGCGGAAAGAGACCGAGCCATATGAGTTAAAACCCGGTGCAATGAAGTCGACCCTATCGACTTTTAAGCGACTTTTATTTAAAGTGTGTAGTGTGTGCGAACAGATAGATCATCATATCCTGGGGGAATGATGTAGCGGGCAGTGACCAGGCTATGAGTAGTATTATATGATGCCTACTCCCCCCAAAATTGTGGTGCCGCGTGGTGCGCACCACGTGGTGCTCGTGGTGCTGGCACCACGTGGTGCTGTGTGGTGTCTAGTGGTGGGAGTATGTGGTGCGGTGGTGCTGGGTGTATGTGGTGCCTGTGGACTGTGTCTTTGGCTTGTTAAGCTCGTTGTTTTTGGCGGGTAAAATTTTTTTAAAAAGAAAAAAGTCTGATCTAATGGGTGATAGGTCTCATCATGTGTGTATGTGGCCAGGGTGGAGTGGAAGGAGCCGGCGTAAATAGTAAGCGCAAAGAAGGTGGTGCCCGGTGGTGCGACGTGTATAGTGACGTCATCGGTCCCTCGTAGTTGTATGTTTGGTCTGTTAGGGTCGAATTTTTGGTGGAAAAGAATGGTCTAAGGGGTAGCGGGGGTATTAGGGATGATGTCTCCGCACCTCCTTGTCGCATCTTTACCATGTTAAGATCGCTGTTTTGGCAGGAAAAGTATGTTTTTTTAATTAAAAATTAAAAATAATTTAATTTTTTTTTTAAATTTTTTAATTTAAAAAAATATTTCAATGGAAAATAAAAGATATTGGTTAATAGTGGTAGGGCGGGGCATAAAATCTATTATCAAACGGTGTTAGCTCATTAAATGAAAATCTTAAAAAGAGTAAAGATGGCCGCTAGTTCGTGTTGTAGTGGTATGGCTTAGTGTTATTTGATGTTAAGGGGTGGGTGAGTGAAAGCGTATCTCGATGGGTGCTTCCAAACAATATCAGCATACAGTGTCAGATCGTTAAAGAGAAACCTTAAAGAAACATGTCAAGATGGCCGGCGGTGTCCTCCGTAGGTGCCGGGTTCGAATCCCAGTGGGGAGGTCGAGCGGGGTAGAAGAAATATTGATAATGTCGTTGTTACTTAGTTGTGATGGCGATATCTGGTGGTAGTAATAGGCTATGTGCAGCAAAGGAGAGGTGGTGTGTTGGTTGAAGCTTAGGTGGTGCCCCAGACGAGATGACAGGGTCGAATCTCGGTGCTGTGCCACTGGTAAGGGTAATAGGCGCCAGCGTGTGGGGTGTCTAGCTGGTCATACGGGTTAGGATTAGGGACAGTCTGTCTCTCCGTATCGCTGTGTCCACAAGTCCCACCGCTGATGAAAAACACAGGCAGCAGATTCTCACCCTTGTACCTAGGCGGCACAAAATATAAGCTAACTTAACATTCAGAATATGATTCATAACCTCAACAGCTGTTGCCAAAAATCAATACTCATTTTCATAACGGCTAATCCAGGGGCTTATCGTCCTCGTAATGACCAAGTCAGGTTAATAATATTTCTTATATCTCCGTCGTTGCAAATAGTTCGCGATATTAATAAAGGTTCATATAAAGGCTGGTATGGGATTAAGAGATTAACACCTATTGTTCGGCCATCCACAGAAAATCAATACCAACACGCTAGATTCTTCTCATAATTGCGACCAGTGGCTTATAGATATAACCGTTATTGCAGACGCAGCTATGTGCAGACTAATCTACCAGGTCACAGGTCTATGCCGTATCGACAAAAACGGTGAATGAACGCTAAGGAATATTCACTGTACAAAGCAGTTTCTACCAGCCGATCAGATCGGGGAAACCAGACAAGACAACCTCTTGTTACGAGTCCACAACAGCAGATATCGTGTATAAAAGACGACCATCCTGTGTCAGGCAGAAGTACCTCTATCTGACAACACCAAAACAGAGCTCACCATGTGGCAACTCGCTAATGTTAAGTTGGATGTCGATAAATCTTTCACATTTTCGTTATGATTCTTCATGTCGACACAACACTAACCTAACAAAAGAAAAACCTAGTATAATACAGGGGGATATATAGGACTAGATCCATATAACTGATGAGGAAACAATAAAACATTGTCTTAATATTTCATATGAGGTTATGTCTCCCTTCTCTCACTTTTCTATGTCCGAGTCGTCCTGGGGCTACCGAGTAAAGCCAAAGAACACCTCGACATCAATATAACATAAACCGGTGTCGAAAAGCAGCATAGGCGCGTGTAAAAGTTCATCACATTGTCCGACTAAGCCTTTCTCATAGTCATAGGGGAGAGATGTGATCACCGACGCTAGTCAGGGCAATGCGTCCTACGACAGTTAATATAATGCGTGAAGTCAAATTTGCGACTGCAAAATATGTTTTCATGTCATATGTATATAAGAAGCTATATACAGGTGCTTTCTAAGGACAAATTTCCTCATGTCACGGTGTAAAAATTACAGATGTCGCTTAAATTTATACATTAAGAGGGGGGAAAAAAGTCTGTTGTAGACACGGTATTTCATATTTTCTTGTGGGACTTGGTCATTTGTTGTTCTATCTTGTCATGGTATGTATATTTTCCACACATCTCCACTGATGTTTTTAATTTGTCTACCCATTGTCCTCGCTTCATATTCATACAATAGTATAGGTTATGTGTAGTGATTAAACACTCTTTTTCTCCTTGTAATTGACATCTTTATATTAGTCATGTTTTCCACCTTACCAAAGACTATCTTCAACATATCGAACATTGGTCTATCCTCTCAAAGACAACTTCTTCTTGTAGTCTCTTGGCTACATTTTCCCCTTGTCAAGCTTCATGTCTCTACTCGTCTGTATTAGTGTGTTAGAAGTAAACCAACATCACTTAAGACAACCATATATTACCACAATGTATACAAAAAAGAAGCAATACACATAGACACAGTATATAAATATAGTACTAAATAGACAGTAGTTTAAAGAATTCAAGTATTTTATTACAAGGTAAATTACACAAATTAAATACAATGATTTGTATAAAATATCACACACCCGTGTTACATTAGCAAATAAGTACAAAACACAAGGGAATGAATACGTTGGTGTATTAGTTACATACAAACGGACCATACATCACACCGGCACGTCCGCTATGGGACCTAACTCGTGTGAAGGTATGTCTGTAACAAACAAAATTATGTGTGGGGTAATAACTACGATGTCTGTCTTTCATCATGTATCTGACCTGTTTGCGTACCACCGCAAGGTTTCGTTCACTTGTGGTCTACAACCAATCAGGTTAAATGTCTTAGAATTTACTCACATGTTATGTTAGACAAGCATTGATTGGGTGTCAGCTATGCGGTAGGCGGGGCTTACCCTATGTTATATATATCCAAGTCACCACATTTCACTCACTTTGTGATGTACGCAAGAACGACGAAAGATTGGATCTTCAGTTTTGTGGTTATTAGGTGACTATGTGCCTTCAAGTATAGAAAGTTTGTCAGTCACCGTTTTGTTTCAGTATTCACGGACTATCAGCCATATACGGACATATGGATTTAGCGTCTCTTTCTTCCAGTTCTTAGACATTCACAACTGCCTTGGAAGATTTATCAACCAGATTCTTACCCACACGCATCCGATGTGTAAGCAACCTCATTATTCTGCCATAGTTTACAACGTCATCTGTAAAGAAGTCATCGGCGCTTGAAACAAAGACAGAGAAAAAGTGCTCGGATTGATACGGTTTACTAGACTAGTGAACATACATCTTGTTGTTTGAGTATTTGACTTTCCTATCTAGCCAACATCGTGTCAGCTACCTTTGGTGAAAGATAGAAACTAAATATATTCAACGCTATATTCATCGGCTCGCTGTGAACGTGTGTCAAGTCGACTGTTGCTTGTCTCAGTATCAAGTCGCTAGCGAACATGCCTAAAAATACAAAGATGTCAACTAGGCAATCATCTGAGAACCACTTATGTGCAACTTGTGGGAAAGGTTTCACTGAAAGGCGCAGTCTGCTTCGTCATACTCGGACCAGTCACAGTACCAAGGAGCAAGTGTATTCGTGTCACACTTGTGGTCATAAGTTTAACAGTAAAGACAATCTACAACGCCACATTACAAAGGAACACACTACACCAGGAGTATCACCCAGTGTAATACCAGCAGACGCTTCAACACCCGCTTCAGCAACACTACGTAAGAGACATGTCGCTACTAATAGTGATGTGGCAGTCAGCGAGAAGAAGACTAAACAAGACAAAAACTCCCATCCAGTCAGTGACACACAACCCAAGGATGAAGCGGATTCTTTACACACTCTTCCAGATGATATTAGACAAGTATACACCGACAACTGGAGTAGTATCAAAACACATCACAAGATAAACAAATATATGTCTGTCTATACATTTTATATTAGCCCACACACAATCTACCCTAAAGACTGGGCATCTACCTTGAACAAGATCTTTACCATTCAAAAGAGCATATTCAAAATCAACTTTAGTTATCATATAGTCCTTAGGCACAGCGAAACAGACGCTCTTCGATTGTTTCACGCATCTTCAAATAATGCTTCTGTCTTAGAACTTCCACAACTAATCAAAAATAGACAAGACTTTGACGATTTTATCAAAATAGTACACGAACACGACGTTCTTACCTACTCTATGCAACAACGTCCAAATACCAAATACACTACAGAAACGATTCCAGCTATATGTTTTTATCTCTATCATATCCCAGAATTCCGACTTGTTTAATAAATAACCACCCTTTTATGATCCACGTTAGGCATCACTGTGCATGATCATACTAGTTATAACATCCCATATTTAGCCAACCATTTTGTATACTGACATTATGCTTGCTCATTTTTTTGTAAAATTTACTCGAAATATTGTAAAATAAACAGTTTTATGTATTATAAGTGCGTTCACATGTTTGTTTTTAGTGTTGACGGTACATATGGGTGTCATGTGGTGAGCGGGTGTTACATGTTGATGGCCAGGTAAAGAAATATCGCAACCAAACTTATAAAAATTAGGAAAATTTGTTAACCTAATGAGAAAAATATTGACCAAGTAAAGAAAAATTTACACAAAATTTACACAAATTAGGAAAATGTTACCCATATTAGGAAAAATATTGGCCAACGTATGAAATATCTCGAACAAATTTACAAAGAGTAGGAAAACATGTCAACCAAAGTAGGAAAATTGTTCGTCAAATGTGAAAAATATGGGGCAAGTAGGAAATCATGTTAACCAAAGGTGAAAACTATTGACCAAGTAAAGAAACTTCTCGTCCAAACTCATAAAAAGTAGGAAAATTTGTTAACCAAATGGGAAAAATGGTGGCCAAATACAGAAATATCTCGACCAAACTAATAAACATTAGGAAAATGTGCTAGCCAAAGGTGAAAAATATTGGTCAAGTAAAGAAATATCTCAGCCGATTTATAACAAGTAAGAAAACATGCTAGTAAAATCAAGAAATATGTCGACCGAAGTAATACAATAGGCAAAACGATGGACAAACTTATAAAGATGTCGACCGTTATAAAAATATGTGTTACCCAAATTAGGAAAAATATTGCCCAAGTGAAGAAATATCTCAACCATACTTATGAAAAGGAGGAAAATGTGTTAACCAAATGGGAAAAATATTGGCGAAGTGAAGAAATATCTCATCCATTCTTATAAAAATTAGGAAAATGTGTTAATCTAAGGAGAAAAAATATTGACCAAGTAAAGACAAATTTACACCAAACTTGAAAATGAAAAGTAGGAAAATTTGTTAACCAAAGGGGAATAAATATGGGCTAAACTATGAAATATGTTGACCCAAGTAAGAAAATATGTTAGCCAAATGGGGGAAAATGTTGGCCAAAACATTAAACATCTTAACCAAACTTATAAATATCTCGTGTAAACGTAGGGGGAAAAAAAAAATATTGCTTCTGTAGTTATGTCAAAAGTATCTTGAACTTTTATCTGAACAGACATTTCACAAGACATAATCATCAACGTCAACATTTTCCCTCTTTTTACATTACCGAAAACTTCAACTTACCATTCCAACGTATCTGCTAAAGACGCACTTATACATACTAATCACACATCTCTTCACACTCTTGGTTCTTTCTTTTCTAACATAAAATGCCTCTGTCTTTCGTAGCTGTCTTCACAACTTTTCCATGTCACATCACCAAGATACTCCAAACCTTCGTTGCACATGAGTTCTAATGAAACAGTCATAACAACATTTATGGTAATGCAATCTGTGGCTCCACCTGGGATAGTTTCAATATCATCTGAGTATTCGTCAGCAAAGAGCTATTACCCATGGCTGACATCTTCAACTTTCTATACCACAATGACTTCTACACTAACCTTCCATTGTTCCATCTTTCAACAATACAAAGGGTGGTCTCGAAGTTTAGCTAACATAACATTTTGTACTTTATCCACCTCTTTCACACGTTGTAATTTCACAGCTGCAATAACGACAAGTCTGCAACCAACACTGTCTGTTATGAAGTCGACCATTCTTAAAAACACGTCTGTCTTAATGAGCCCTTGAATACTCTCTACCAGATCTTATAACCGACTTTCAACTTTTCATACCAAATAACATTAACACTCTTTTTGATTACAGAACAACCGATTTTCTGCTGACTAGGCAGGTTTCTCAATCTAATCGAGATAAATCACCTGTCCTCCTAACATACTAGGCACTATTCTAGACAACGAATATGGTCATCAACCAGCACCCCTAAGAAGAACTTGAAAACACCAACAGAGATTGGGTTCCTGAGACGAATTCCTTGGACTACCAGAGTAACTAACGCTGATCGTCTAAAAGAGCCTACAAAACATAGAGCCTTATATACATCAAACACAACAAACTTTTTCTTACTAACCCTAACTATGCATCATCTAGCCCTAACCCTAACCCTAACTATACATCATGTAACCCTAACTCTAACCCTAACCCCTAACCCTAACCCTAACTATACAGCAAATACAACAACTTCCGTCTTAAGAGACATAGATACAAAACAGTGTTAGAAATGGAAAAAGTTAAAATTTAATTAAAATTTAAAACTAATAAATCGCAATTTTATTGCGTAAGATGTAAGCTTGCTATATGTCCTATACCTAACCTATACATATACCTAGCCTATATCTGTAAATTAAGTGAAGCGAGCAATAAAATTGCGATTTATTAGTTTTAAATTTTAATTAAATTTTAACTTTTTCCATTTCTAACACTGTTTTGTATCTATGTCTCTTAAGACGGAAGTTGTTGTATTTGCTGTATAGTTAGGGTTAGGGTTAGGGGTTAGGGTTAGAGTTAGGGTTACATGATGTATAGTTAGGGTTAGGGTTAGGGCTAGATGATGCATAGTTAGGGTTAGTAAGAAAAAGTTTGTTGTGTTTGATGTATATAAGGCTCTATGTTTTGTAGGCTCTTTTAGACGATCAGCGTTAGTTACTCTGGTAGTCCAAGGAATTCGTCTCAGGAACCCAATCTCTGTTGGTGTTTTCAAGTTCTTCTTAGGGGTGCTGGTTGATGACCATATTCGTTGTCTAGAATAGTGCCTAGTATGTTAGGAGGACAGGTGATTTATCTCGATTAGATTGAGAAACCTGCCTAGTCAGCAGAAAATCGGTTGTTCTGTAATCAAAAAGAGTGTTAATGTTATTTGGTATGAAAAGTTGAAAGTCGGTTATAAGATCTGGTAGAGAGTATTCAAGGGCTCATTAAGACAGACGTGTTTTTAAGAATGGTCGACTTCATAACAGACAGTGTTGGTTGCAGACTTGTCGTTATTGCAGCTGTGAAATTACAACGTGTGAAAGAGGTGGATAAAGTACAAAATGTTATGTTAGCTAAACTTCGAGACCACCCTTTGTATTGTTGAAAGATGGAACAATGGAAGGTTAGTGTAGAAGTCATTGTGGTATAGAAAGTTGAAGATGTCAGCCATGGGTAATAGCTCTTTGCTGACGAATACTCAGATGATATTGAAACTATCCCAGGTGGAGCCACAGATTGCATTACCATAAATGTTGTTATGACTGTTTCATTAGAACTCATGTGCAACGAAGGTTTGGAGTATCTTGGTGATGTGACATGGAAAAGTTGTGAAGACAGCTACGAAAGACAGAGGCATTTTATGTTAGAAAAGAAAGAACCAAGAGTGTGAAGAGATGTGTGATTAGTATGTATAAGTGCGTCTTTAGCAGATACGTTGGAATGGTAAGTTGAAGTTTTCGGTAATGTAAAAAGAGGGAAAGTGTTGACGTTGATGATTATGTCTTGTGAAATGTCTGTTCAGATAAAAGTTCAAGATACTTTTGACATAACTACAGAAGCAATATTTTTTTTTTCCCCTACGTTTACACGAGATATTTATAAGTTTGGTTAAGATGTTTAATGTTTTGGCCAACATTTTCCCCCATTTGGCTAACATATTTTCTTACTTGGGTCAACATATTTCATAGTTTAGCCCATATTTATTCCCCTTTGGTTAACAAATTTTCCTACTTTTCATAAGTTTGGTGTAAATTTGTCTTTACTTGGTCAATATTTTTTCTCCTTAGATTAACACATTTTCCTAATTTTTATAAGAATGGATGAGATATTTCTTCACTTCGCCAATATTTTTCCCATTTGGTTAACACATTTTCCTCCTTTTCATAAGTATGGTTGAGATATTTCTTCACTTGGGCAATATTTTTCCTAATTTGGGTAACACATATTTTTATAACGGTCGACATCTTTATAAGTTTGTCCATCGTTTTGCCTATTGTATTACTTCGGTCGACATATTTCTTGATTTTACTAGCATGTTTTCTTACTTGTTATAAATCGGCTGAGATATTTCTTTACTTGACCAATATTTTTCACCTTTGGCTAGCACATTTTCCTAATGTTTATTAGTTTGGTCGAGATATTTCTGTATTTGGCCACCATTTTTCCCATTTGGTTAACAAATTTTCCTACTTTTTATGAGTTTGGACGAGAAGTTTCTTTACTTGGTCAATAGTTTTCACCTTTGGTTAACATGATTTCCTACTTGCCCCATATTTTTCACATTTGACGAACAATTTTCCTACTTTGGTTGACATGTTTTCCTACTCTTTGTAAATTTGTTCGAGATATTTCATACGTTGGCCAATATTTTTCCTAATATGGGTAACATTTTCCTAATTTGTGTAAATTTTGTGTAAATTTTTCTTTACTTGGTCAATATTTTTCTCATTAGGTTAACAAATTTTCCTAATTTTTATAAGTTTGGTTGCGATATTTCTTTACCTGGCCATCAACATGTAACACCCGCTCACCACATGACACCCATATGTACCGTCAACACTAAAAACAAACATGTGAACGCACTTATAATACATAAAACTGTTTATTTTACAATAATTCGAGTAAATTTTACAAAATATGAGCAAGCATAATGTCAGTATACAAAATGGTTGGCTAAATATGGGATGTTATAACTAGTATGATCATGCACAGTGATGCCTAACGTGGATCATAAAAGGGTGGTTATTTATTAAACAAGTCGGAATTCTGGGATATGATAGAGATAAAAACATATAGCTGGAATCGTTTCTGTAGTGTATTTGGTATTTGGACGTTGTTGCATAGAGTAGGTAAGAACGTCGTGTTCGTGTACTATTTTGATAAAATCGTCAAAGTCTTGTCTATTTTTGATTAGTTGTGGAAGTTCTAAGACAGAAGCATTATTTGAAGATGCGTGAAACAATCGAAGAGCGTCTGTTTCGCTGTGCCTAAGGACTATATGATAACTAAAGTTGATTTTGAATATGCTCTTTTGAATGGTAAAGATCTTGTTCAAGGTAGATGCCCAGTCTTTAGGGTAGATTGTGTGTGGGCTAATATAAAATGTATAGACAGACATATATTTGTTTATCTTGTGATGTGTTTTGATACTACTCCAGTTGTCGGTGTATACTTGTCTAATATCATCTGGAAGAGTGTGTAAAGAATCCGCTTCATCCTTGGGTTGTGTGTCACTGACTGGATGGGAGTTTTTGTCTTGTTTAGTCTTCTTCTCGCTGACTGCCACATCACTATTAGTAGCGACATGTCTCTTACGTAGTGTTGCTGAAGCGGGTGTTGAAGCGTCTGCTGGTATTACACTGGGTGATACTCCTGGTGTAGTGTGTTCCTTTGTAATGTGGCGTTGTAGATTGTCTTTACTGTTAAACTTATGACCACAAGTGTGACACGAATACACTTGCTCCTTGGTACTGTGACTGGTCCGAGTATGACGAAGCAGACTGCGCCTTTCAGTGAAACCTTTCCCACAAGTTGCACATAAGTGGTTCTCAGATGATTGCCTAGTTGACATCTTTGTATTTTTAGGCATGTTCGCTAGCGACTTGATACTGAGACAAGCAACAGTCGACTTGACACACGTTCACAGCGAGCCGATGAATATAGCGTTGAATATATTTAGTTTCTATCTTTCACCAAAGGTAGCTGACACGATGTTGGCTAGATAGGAAAGTCAAATACTCAAACAACAAGATGTATGTTCACTAGTCTAGTAAACCGTATCAATCCCGAGCACTTTTTCTCTGTCTTTGTTTCAAGCGCCGATGACTTCTTTACAGATGACGTTGTAAACTATGGCAGAATAATGAGGTTGCTTACACATCGGATGCGTGTGGGTAAGAATCTGGTTGATAAATCTTCCAAGGCAGTTGTGAATGTCTAAGAACTGGAAGAAAGAGACGCTAAATCCATATGTCCGTATATGGCTGATAGTCCGTGAATACTGAAACAAAACGGTGACTGACAAACTTTCTATACTTGAAGGCACATAGTCACCTAATAACCACAAAACTGAAGATCCAATCTTTCGTCGTTCTTGCGTACATCACAAAGTGAGTGAAATGTGGTGAGTTGGATATATATAACATAGGGTAAGCCCCGCCTACCGCATAGCTGACACCCAATCAATGCTTGTCTAACATAACATGTGAGTAAATTCTAAGACATTTAACCTGATTGGTTGTAGACCACAAGTGAACGAAACCTTGCGGTGGTACGCAAACAGGTCAGATACATGATGAAAGACAGACATCGTAGTTATTACCCCACACATAATTTTGTTTGTTACAGACATACCTTCACACGAGTTAGGTCCCATAGCGGACGTGCCGGTGTGATGTATGGTCCGTTTGTATGTAACTAATACACCAACGTATTCATTCCCTTGTGTTTTGTACTTATTTGCTAATGTAACACGGGTGTGTGATATTTTATACAAATCATTGTATTTAATTTGTGTAATTTACCTTGTAATAAAATACTTGAATTCTTTAAACTACTGTCTATTTAGTACTATATTTATATACTGTGTCTATGTGTATTGCTTCTTTTTTGTATACATTGTGGTAATATATGGTTGTCTTAAGTGATGTTGGTTTACTTCTAACACACTAATACAGACGAGTAGAGACATGAAGCTTGACAAGGGGAAAATGTAGCCAAGAGACTACAAGAAGAAGTTGTCTTTGAGAGGATAGACCAATGTTCGATATGTTGAAGATAGTCTTTGGTAAGGTGGAAAACATGACTAATATAAAGATGTCAATTACAAGGAGAAAAAGAGTGTTTAATCACTACACATAACCTATACTATTGTATGAATATGAAGCGAGGACAATGGGTAGACAAATTAAAAACATCAGTGGAGATGTGTGGAAAATATACATACCATGACAAGATAGAACAACAAATGACCAAGTCCCACAAGAAAATATGAAATACCGTGTCTACAACAGACTTTTTTCCCCCCTCTTAATGTATAAATTTAAGCGACATCTGTAATTTTTACACCGTGACATGAGGAAATTTGTCCTTAGAAAGCACCTGTATATAGCTTCTTATATACATATGACATGAAAACATATTTTGCAGTCGCAAATTTGACTTCACGCATTATATTAACTGTCGTAGGACGCATTGCCCTGACTAGCGTCGGTGATCACATCTCTCCCCTATGACTATGAGAAAGGCTTAGTCGGACAATGTGATGAACTTTTACACGCGCCTATGCTGCTTTTCGACACCGGTTTATGTTATATTGATGTCGAGGTGTTCTTTGGCTTTACTCGGTAGCCCCAGGACGACTCGGACATAGAAAAGTGAGAGAAGGGAGACATAACCTCATATGAAATATTAAGACAATGTTTTATTGTTTCCTCATCAGTTATATGGATCTAGTCCTATATATCCCCCTGTATTATACTAGGTTTTTCTTTTGTTAGGTTAGTGTTGTGTCGACATGAAGAATCATAACGAAAATGTGAAAGATTTATCGACATCCAACTTAACATTAGCGAGTTGCCACATGGTGAGCTCTGTTTTGGTGTTGTCAGATAGAGGTACTTCTGCATGACATAGGCTGGTCGTCTTTTATACACGATATCTGCTGTTGTGGACTCGTAACAAGAGGTTGCTCTGTCTGGTTTCCCCGATCTGATCGGCTGGTAGAAACTGCTTTGTACAGTGAATATTCCTTAGCGTTCATTCACCGTTTTTGTCGATACGGCATAGACCTGTGACCTGGTAGATTAGTCTGCACATAGCTGCGTCTGCAATAACGGTTATATCTATAAGCCACTGGTCGCAATTATGAGAAGAATCTAGCGTGTTGGTATTGATTTTCTGTGGATGGCCCAACAATAGGTGTTAATCTCTTAATCCCATACCAGCCTTTATATGAACCTTTATTAATATCGCGAACTATTTGCAACGACGGAGATATAAGAAATATTATTAACCTGACTTGGTCATTACGAGGACGATAAGCCCCTGGATTAGCCGTTATGAAAATGAGTATTGATTTTTGGCAACAGCTGTTGAGGTTATGAATCATATTCTGAATGTTAAGTTAGCTTATATTTTGTGCCGCCTAGGTACAAGGGTGAAATCTGCTGCCTGTGTTTTTCATCAGCGGTGGGACTTGTGGACACAGCGATACGGAGAGACAGACTGTCCCTAATCCTAACCCGTATGACCAGCTAGACACCCCACACGCTGGCGCCTATTACCCTTACCAGTGGCACAGCACCGAGATTCGACCCTGTCACCTCGTCTGGGACACCACCTAAGCTTCAACCAACACACCACCTCTCCTTTGCTGCACATAGCCTATTACTACCACCAGATATCGCCATCACAACTAAGTAACAAAAACATTATCAATATTTCTTCTACCCCGCTCGACCTCCCCACTGGGATTTGAACCCGGCACCTACGGAGGACACCGCCGGCCATCTTTACTTGTTTCTTTAACGATCTGACACTGTATGCTGATATTGTTTGGAAGCACCCATCGAGATACGCTTTCACTCAGCCACCCCTTAACATCAAATAACACTAAGCCATACCACTACAACACGAACTAGCGGCCATCTTTACTCTTTTTAAGATTTTCATTTAATGAGCTAACACCGTTTGATAATAGATTTTATGCCCCGCCCTACCACTATTAACCAATATCTTTTATTTTCCATTGAAATATTTTTTTAAATTAAAAAATTTAAAAAAAAATTAAATTATTTTTAATTTTTAATTAAAAAAACATACTTTTCCTGCCAAAACAGCGATCTTAACATGGTAAAGATGCGACAAGGAGGTGCGGAGACATCATCCCTAATACCCCCGCTACCCCTTAGACCATTCTTTTCCACCAAAAATTCGACCCTAACAGACCAAACATACAACTACGAGGGACCGATGACGTCACTATACACGTCGCACCACCGGGCACCACCTTCTTTGCGCTTACTATTTACGCCGGCTCCTTCCACTCCACCCTGGCCACATACACACATGATGAGACCTATCACCCATTAGATCAGACTTTTTTCTTTTTAAAAAAATTTTACCCGCCAAAAACAACGAGCTTAACAAGCCAAAGACACAGTCCACAGGCACCACATACACCCAGCACCACCGCACCACATACTCCCACCACTAGACACCACACAGCACCACGTGGTGCCAGCACCACGAGCACCACGTGGTGCGCACCACGCGGCACCACAATTTTGGGGGGAGTAGGCATCATATAATACTACTGCTATGTGGCTAACACTCAGTAAACCGAGAAAGGGACTGGCGGGCGCACAAGCAGACTGCAATCTGGCATCACTAGTATTAGGGCCCTTCGCTGGCTGTTGAAGATGAGGAGGGCCGAGCATGTATGTTAATGTTCCGAGTACTGTGATGTCGGTTCTTGACTCAATTCAACTCAACTCAATTCAACTCAACTCAACTCATTGACTGTATAACTATAACAGCTATACTATTACAGAACTGTAAGATCTAACTGTAAACTCTAGATGTAAACTTCTGTCAACTGTCCACTTTGCCCAGTCGGCCATACACTGCCCAGATAGCCTCTGTAATGATCTCCTTATATTTTGAGTTCATCGACAACAAGATCATCAAGACAAGTCCACGAAGTCCAGTAACGGCGTTGACCTGTCCAGCCTCCCTCTCTCTCTTTCTCTCTCTCTCTCTCTCTCTGTGTCTCTCTCCCCTCCTCTCTCTCTCTCCTTCTCTATCTCCATCTCTCTCCCTCTCTCCCCTCCCTCTCCCTCTCCCTCTCTCCTCCTCCCTCCTCTATCTCGCTCTAAATCTGTCTCTACACTGTGTATTTGTGAAGTGTCTGTTATCTTTTGAATATGTCAAACATCCCACGTGTCTGCAGGACTGAAGACATTCCCAGAATCTGCTAACACCTGTATTTGATGTATGTCCTTCAGGTCCGAAACATTGTTCAAACGACAAGACAGACGGAATTCTATACGGTCACCCTGTCAGTCCCCCAAACGTGACGTAGGCGTGTTGTGTATGTTTGATGTACTCGTATGTATGTGTGATCTAGATGCGTGAGGTTGGTGTATTTGTGCAGTGTGTGTATATGTGTGTGTGTGTGCGTGTGTGTGTTTGTGTGGTGTATATATGTGTAATCTAGGCATGTGAGGTCGTTGTATTAGTGTGGTGTTTGTGTGTGTGATTTATGTATGTGTGTAAGTATGTGAGGTCGTTGTATTTGTGGTGTGTATGTGTGTGTGTGTGTGTGTGTGTGTAAGTGTAGCCTAGGTATGTGATGTCGGTGTATTTGTGTGGTGTGTGTGTGTATGTGTGTGGTGTATGTATGTGTAATCTAGGCATGTGATGTTGTTGTGTTTATGTGATGTGTGTGTGTGTGTGTGTGTGTGTGTGTGTGTGTGTGTGTGTGTGTGTGTGTGTGTGGCGTATGAATGTGTAATCTAGGTATGTGAGGCCGTTGTATTTCTGGTGTGTGTGTGTGGTGCATGTATATGTAGTGTAGGTATGTGAGCTCAGGGTATTTGTGGTGTGTGTGTGGTATGTATGTGTAGTCTAGGCATATGAGGTCAGTGTATTTGTGTGGTGTGTGTGTATATATATGTTTTGTCTAGGCATGTGAGGTCGGTATATTTGTGGTGTGTGTGTGTGTTACTGTGTGTGATGTATGTGTAGTCTAGGTATGTGAGGTCGGTGTGTCTGTATGGTGTGTGTGGTGTATGTATTTGTAGTCTACGCTTGTGAGGTCGTTGTATTTGTCTGGTGTGTGTGTGTGTGTGTGTGTGTGTGTGGTGTACGTAAGTGTAGCCTAGGCATGTGAGGTCGGTGTATTTGTGTGGTGTGTGTATGTGTGTGTGGTTTGTGTATGTGTGTGTGGTGTGTGTATGTGTGTGTGTGGTGTGTGTGTGTGGTGTATGTATGTGTAGTCTAGGCATGTGAGGTCGGTGTATTTGTGTGGTGTGTGTATGTGTGCTTTGTGTATGTGTGTGTGTGATGTGTGTATGTGTGTGTGTGGTGTGTGTATGTGTTTGTGTGGCTTGTGTATGTGTAGACTAGGAATGTGAGGTCGGTGTGTTTGTGTGATGTATGTGGTGTATGTATGTGTGTGGTGTGTGTATGTGGGTGGTGTATACGAGTGGTGTATGTATGTGTGCGGTGTATACATGTGCTATATGTATGTCAGTGATATAAATGTAAGTATGGTGAGGTGTATTTGTGTGGTGCGTGTGTGTGCGATATATCTATGTATGTGTGGGATACACGTGTGGTGTATGTATGTGGGGGATATATATATACCTATATGGTGAGGTTTGCGTCTGTAGTGTGTCAGTGTGTGGTGTGTATACATGGTACATGTGTGGCGTATGTTTCGGTTATGCGCGTAATGAATGTGTGGCGCATATGTGTGGTGTATATATGCATATGTGCATGTGTGTAGCATATGTAAACACATATGTGTTTGCGTGCGTGCGTACATGTGTGCGTGTGTGCGTGATGCCAAGACAGGTTAGTTAAGCAAATCGTGCCAGACAGAGATCCGTGTTTAACTAAGCGTGACCAGCCGGCTTGACCTGATCCTGGCCATAGTCTGAGCCAGGCAGTCATCGACCGGGGATCATCATTTGTGCATCAGTGACGTGTGACCTACCCAAGTGAAAGACACCATTCTAACTGTGTCATTTGCTTCACCTCATCCCAGTTTCATCTTTCCACGTGCTCTTCGTGACATGTGGAGCATAACGGTTGAAGTAGATGCTTCTTGATCATTATTTTCATCATCATAATTTTCTGCTTCTGCTTCTGCTTCTGCTTCTGCTTCTGCTTCTCCTCCTCCTCCTCCTCCTCCTCCTCCTCCTCCTCCTCCTCCTCCTCCTCCTTCTTCTTCTTCGCCCGAGAAGA
Organism: Cepaea nemoralis; assembly: GCA_014155875.1. Classification (NCBI taxonomy): domain Eukaryota; kingdom Metazoa; phylum Mollusca; class Gastropoda; order Stylommatophora; family Helicidae; genus Cepaea; species Cepaea nemoralis. The sequence continues at coordinate 171,977 of JACEFZ010026699.1, forward strand.
CAATGGATTGACGACATCAAACACAGTGTACAATCACATGAGAAGACAATGGATTGACGTCATCAAAGACACTGTAAAATCACGTGGAATAAAATTATCCAGTGCCACCCATAAAGCGCTGCAGCGTCAACAGTTCCTCTGCATGACGCTTGTCGGCAAAAGTGGAAGATAGTGATGGTGACAATTATGAGTTTTGATATCCACAATTACCCCGATGCCCAACATGCCATCTAAATACAACTAGTGTCTGTTGTATGTTGTGTTATGTGATGTTTACACCATCATGTGATCTGATATGCCATCATAATGCCAGTTCTTTCTATTTCTGTTGTGTCCTCCGACTTGTAGTCTTTACGTTATAAAGTGTATTTTCATAACCCCATGTTCTGTTGTCTGTTGTGTTCTTAGTTTCTTCCAGTTGTGTATTCACAAAAAAGAAGAAGAAAGAAAGAAAGAAAGAAAGAAAGAAAGATCTAACAAGATCATAATATAGCTCTTCCAGCTCTGTGGCGAAGGTGTTACGGATGCAATTCGTAATCCCGTATACCAGTTTCGAAACACAGCTGTGGGCGATTTAGTAGCCTTGTGTTTATTTTCATGCAATTGTATGAGTGTCGGCTGTTCAGAAAGCAAACTACTGAACGTAAACTTGCCCATGAATCACAAACAGCCAGAAAAATGCTGGTGCTGACGGCAACGTCCTGTAAAGGATATGCAACTAACTTTTCAATGTAACTCTAGAGGCCTTAGTTGAAACCTTGAAAAGGAAAGGCTACATAACTGCTCAATGTCATTTGTCTATCCTCGGTAGAAAAGGACAGGTTCTTCAAGATAGTGATAGGTAGAAGTTCCTAGTGCTTCCAGTAAGATGACCACGAAGTAGCGGTGTTTTGTTCAGAGGACGCAATTTTTGTGTTTTTCTGGGGAGGATGTGCTGTTATTTCGTATTCGTTTTCGGAAGTTGTTCACAAGAAACCACGAAAGTGAATGATATTTTGAGGACCGATAAATAGTTGGTGGTTATGGTCTCAAGTTTTGCGAAGGTAGACAGAAGATTTCTTTATCGAAACAATGACTTCGGTCACAGGCCTGTATGGTCACTGCCAGGTGGAAAGCAACGGCAAACTGCCTTCTCTAAAGTTGCCTAGATTATCATGATTAGCCTCATTACAGATCATCACAAGAAAAGGGCAGGGACAGTGACATTAGCAACATGGGATGTTCAGAAGTTAAGGAATGTGTGAGAGGAGATGAAAAGGTGCAGGAATTAAAACAGGGGAGTATTATAAATTATTTATTCTGGGAGATAAGAACGGCAAAGAGGTGTAGCAATTATCTTGGATCCGCAAACATCACAATATGTTCAAGGATATGGGCTGTGTCAGACAGGGTTCTGTTCGTAAAATAAATGGCAGTTCTTTTAACATACATGTCATTCAAATGTATGCCTCAACAGGAGAATGTAATGAAGATAGTATAGAAGAAGTTTATAAGGACATGGAGTCTGCTTTGAAGAAATGTAAAAATTCAGAAATAAATATCATAATGGATGTCTTCAATGCAAAGGTAGGAAATCACGGCGATCGGTGCACAGTAGGCAACCATGGTTTGGGAGAGGGAAACGAAAGAGAATACAGACTTGTAGAATGGGCAAAAGAGTAGGAAATGATTGTAGGAAACACATTGTTTAAACAACATCATAGAAGATTATGGACATGGAGGAGTCCTGACAGCAGCATTAGAAACCAGACTTATTACAGTTTGATTAGCAGACGATTTAGAAATTAGTTAACAATCGTAAAAACAGTTCCCAAGGCACACTACTACATGGATCACAGATAAATTACAGGAAGATAGAGGGTAAAATTAAAGAAAGTAAAGTATACATCAGGAAACATTAAATAAGATTTGTGTTTATTAAAAAATTACAAGGAAATACGAGAACGTGTTAACATAGAAGTAAAGAACAGATTTGATGTATTGCCAGATTTAGAGATGCTATTTCAAAATGTGGATGATCAATTGGAAGTGTTGAAGAATTCAATCAGTTTGGCAGCAGAAACAATTATTCCAAAATAAAAGAAAGTGAGTCGTAGGATATGAAGGAATGAAGAAATTTTACAACTAATGGAAACAAGAAGACACAACAAAAATAATCCTGCCAAATATGAAGAAATTCACAGAAATGTCAGAATATTATGTGAGGAAGCGAAAAAAGCATAGCTTGAGAAATTGAAACGCAACACAACAGTAAAAATACCACATTATGCACAAAACAATTCAGGAACATACTAAGAGAAGAACACGCAAATCAACAGGCTGCCTTAAAACAAAGATGGAAAAATCATAATCGAAAAAAGGTCAAATTTTACATGTATGGTCAGATTATGTAAACAACCTTTTATGGTGATAACAGAGAAGAACAGTATGATGTTCGAAATAATAGTGAAAGACCGCCAAATATGAACATGAAGGATAGGAATGTTCTTAATCATATGAAAACTGGCAAAAAAACCGTTTCAGACTACAATACAACAAATATGATTGATGCTTTAGGAGAATATGGAATAGATCATGTTATCTGACTGCTGAACACAATATATGATACTGGAGATATACATACTCAATTATGTAGTTCTGTATTTATTGCAATTCCAAAGAAATCAGGAGCTTTGGAATGTGATCAACATCGTACAATTAGTATAGTGGGTCACATCACGAAGATGTTGCTAACAATTATCATGCAAAGAGTTAAGAAGAAAATACAACCTGAAATAGGAGAAGAAAAATGTAGGTTTGTAGAAGGCAATGGTATAGTAAATGCTGTGTATATGCAGAGAACAGTAGTTGAGCGTTCTATAAAAGTAAACAAAGATCTACATCTTTGCTGTATTGACTACAGAAAAGCTTTTGATAAAGTAAGACATATCAATATGATAGAGATGCTTGCATATCTACAAATTGATGGGAAATACATTAGGCTTGTAAAACACATATATTGGAACGAACAAGCTGCCATTAGAATTGATAATGAAGTTGGTCAATATCAGCCTATTAATAAAGATATGAGACAGGGATGTGTAATGTCTCCAGATTTGTTTTTCTCTGTACAATGAAAATATTTTCGGAAATGTAAAAGATATTAAAGAAATCATCATTGGAGGAAGAAACATCAATAACATTAGATATGCAGACAATGAACTAGATCTGCAACATTTAGTTGATGCGGTTGTTGCACACAGTGAACAACTAGGGTTAGAATTAAATTATAAGAAGGCACAGATTATGGTCGTCACAAGGATGAATGAGATACCACAATGTAATATACAAGTAAATGGGAATATTCTTAAACTAGTGAATCGGTACAACTATCTCGGAACAGTCATAACATCTGATGGGAGATGCGTTGAAGAGATTGGAACAAGAATCGCCATGACAAAGGTAGCCTTTTGCAAGCTGAAAAACATACTGACAAATAAAAAGATGTCAACTGCAACAAGAAAAAGAGTGTTGAGTTGTTACATAGAACCTATACTTTTGTATGGATGTGAAGTGTGGACAATGAGCAGTCAAGCTGAAAAAAACATGTGATGGCTGTGAGAATGTGGTTTCTGAGGAGAATGCAAAGAATACCATGGACAGACATAAAAAACAATGACTAAGACTTATAAGAAACAAATTAAAATCGTAAACTGATTAGAGACTTTAGACGTAGACAGTGCAAAATGTTTTAGCATGTTATGAGAAGAAATTAATTGGTGAACTGGCAAGATCAAGAGGAAGTGAACAATGGGAAGACAGAGAAGTAAATACCTGGATGGCTTGGCCACGTGGCATAGTCGAGACAAAGACACTGAACTGACCCACGACTCTGGTCGAATCATAACCGCCCACGCTTATCGGCATGACACATAATGGATGGATGAGAGGTAGAAAAGAAGAGGTGTTTCAAGGTTGTGAGAGGTAGAAAAGAAGAGGTTTAACAAGATTATGAGAGGTAGAAAAGAAGAGGTTTTACCAGATTGTAAGAGGTAGAAAAGAAGAAGTTTTACAAGATTGTGAGAGGTAGAGAAGAAGAGGTTTTACAAGATTGTGAAGACTAGAAAAGAAGAGGTTTTACAAGATTGTGAGAGGTAGAAAAGAATAGGTGTTACAAGATTGTGAGAGGTAGAAATATTATGTAACGAGACAAAAGATGCATGCCTCGAGAAAAAGTGCATAGAAATTGAAAAAAACAACACAACAGTAAAAATACCAAACTAATGCACAAAAACATTCAGGAGCATACTAATCAGAAAACTCATACATCAGCAGGCTGCCTAAAGACAAAAGATGGACAAATCATAATAGATAAAGATCAGAACGTGGTACCAACTGGCAAAATCGAAGGGAAGAGACCAAGGGGAAGACCGAGAAGTAAATACCTGGATGACTTGACCACGTGGCATGATCGAGACAGAAGCAGGGAGCTGATCCACGACTCTGGTGATCGAGTGAGATGGCAAAACATGACCCCCCACGCTTATCGGCATGGCACATGATGGATGGAATTTAGAGGTAGAAAAGAGGAGGTTTTACAAGATTGTGACAGGTAGAAAAGAAGAGGTATTACAAGATTGTGAGAGGTAGAAAAGAAAAGGTGTCACAAGATTGTGACAGGTAGAAAATGAAAGATTTCACAAGATTGTGAGAGGTAGACAAAGACAGGTTTCACTAGATTATGTGAGATAAAAAAAGAAAGGTTTTACAAGATTGTGAGAGGAAGAAAGTGAAAGTTTTTCGAGATTGTGAGAGGTAGAAAAGGAAAGGTGTTGCAAGATTGTGAGCGACAGAAAATTACAGGTGTTACAAGTTTGTGAGATGTAGAAAAGGAAAGGTTTTACAAGATTGTGAGAGGTAGAAAAAGAGAATTTTTACAAGATTCTGAGAGGTAAAAAAGGACAGGTGTCACAATGTTGTGAGATGCAGAGAATGATCATAACTATATGTTTGTGCTCAGGACGGGAAATCATGAGAATTGAGGAATACATTTGCAATATGGTGGTAGTAGCAAATATACAGGGGTTAAGGAGGTGAGGAACCTACGACAAGACCAGCAAACCGGTGGGAAATTTACTTGATTATAGAAATATTCTGCTCATGAATCATGGAGAAAAATAAAGCACAGTCGCTGTTCAGAAGCTGGAACTTCAATAATCCCTCCCCACGCCGCCAAACGGCATAAGAGGAAGACTAGAAAAAGAAAGAAAAGGACAGACTGCACAAGATGGTAAAGTACCACCCCATTGGCGGGTAGAAGAGGGCACACTAAATAAGACTTCATAGAGCTGTCACGTGTCTGGTAAGGAAACACACAAAAGCAATACTAATCTTGATGCCATGTTTTGATGAAATGCACCGAATTTCTCCCATACATTGCCAGGACAGGATCGGTACTGTCCAGTTACGTAACAAAACTAAGGTTACTGGATTGTCCATTTAAGACCGGTTCCTTAATAACACCAGAAATAGTTCTAAACAAATGCCTGCCCTAGCCAGCCCGGTCTGTGGGCTGATCCTAGAAAACCCCCTACAAAAGACTGACAAATTGGCTAGAGAGGTAAACCTTGTCCAGCGAGAGGTCAAGCACTCCGGAGATAAGCACATGTGTTGTACATTGGCGCTGATGCTGGCACGAATCGCAGTTCGGGATTTGGCATCGATTTCTGGTGCCGATAAGAAAATTGAATTGTTTCCACTGGCGCCGTCCGACATTTATTGGCCGTTATTAGGATCTTTACCAGGGAATTAAAGACAACGTGATCCCAACAGCGGTGCCCACCCCCCGTCCTGGGTCGATCCACCCGTGATCTATGGATGACACGGCCATGCTGCACCAGCGGCGGAAAGCGGGAGACAATCCACTGGTTTCCGTTTTATCGCCCGTTGTTTGTTTAATGAAAAAAGATGTCCACACAAGATTGATGTGAGTGGATCTGTAGACGGCGCAGGCGGGGTTTTACTGCCCATTTTATGGTGAACAAGATGGACTGCTCCCATGTAACCACCAGCCCTGGCCACAGGCGATTACCGGCTGCAGGCAGGCGTGCACACTTTACTATTGTTTTATGTCTGGGATCTACAGTAGCTCGGCAGCCCATTCGTGAAGACTGTCATAAAAGAACTGTTGTTGTGGCTACTCCTCCTTCTTCTCCTACCACCCTCCTCCTCCTCCTCCTTCTTCTTCTTCTTCTTCTTCTTCTTCTTCTTCTTCTTCTTCTTCTTCTTCTTCTTCTTCATCTCCAGCTCTTCCTCCTCTTTTTCTTCGACTTCTTCCTCTTCTTCTTTACTTCCTGATGATATCTCTCCCCCCTCCTCCTCCTACATCTCAGGACAATGTTAATCAAATACAACATAGACAACAGAACAGAAGAACTGGCATTGTATCCCAAGAGACAAAGTCATTCATCGCATGTGAATTGTTTGCATGTCAACATACAGTTGTACACAGACATACAAGAGTGTCACTGGCATATGTCATCATAAAGTTATACACAAACATACAAGCGTGACCTCACCATAAAATTGTACACAGACATACAGGAATGTCACTGGCATATGTCACCGTAATGTTGTGCATGGACATACAAACAAGCGTGTCACTGACATATGCCACCATAAAGTTGTACACAGACAAACACGCGTGTCATATGATTACGTCGTATCTTGACTGTGTGTATACGTGAATCTTTACTGTATAAGTACGTGGTATCTTGACTGTATGGATACGTGCTATCTTGACTGTATAGATACGTGAATCTTGACTGTATGGATACGTGTTATCTTGACTGTATGGATACGTGTTATCTTGACTGTGAATACATGTTATCTTGACTTTATGGATACGTGTGATCTTGACTTTATGGATACGTGTTATCCTGATTATATGGATACGTGAATCTTGACTGAGTTGATACGTGGTATCTTGACTGTATGGATACGAGAATCTTGACTGTATGGATACGTGTTATCTTGACTGTATTGATACGTGAATCTTGACTGATAATAATAATAATAATAATAATAAGTCTTTATTTTCAAAGGGTTAAGAATTGGGCACGCAGGCCCGTCTGACATTCTGCCCTTCTTCTCTATTTCCTCTCATACATTCTTTCATTCAACATCACTTATGAAGCAACTTTTGACAACAAAAGAACATTAAAACGCATGAAAAATAATCAATAACAAATGACTCACTGAGGCAGTGTTTAACATGGGCATTATAAATACCTAAGGAGGGTGTAACGTGCCATACATAAGGGAATGTTTTTTGGCTAGTTGTCGTTTGAGATAAGTTACCATTATTGTCTTTTTTGTGTTATTTGTTATGGGGGCATGTAGTCTGTACTAAGGTAGTGTTCAAACAGGTTGCGAATGTATGTATCATGATTGGTGGTGTCTTTGATTTCTTGTGGAAGATTGTTCCACAACTGAGCGGCAGAGTATGCTAAGCTTGTTTTATATAAGTCTATCCTAGGTTTAGGGACATGAAGTATATTTAGTCGTTCGCTATGTCTAGCGTTATATTTAAACAATGGCCAAAGGTAGCTTGGAGCATTTTGAAATAGGATTTTGTGAATTAGTTTGGTCTTATTAAAAAGCAGGCGCTTGTGGAGTGGCAGTAACCGGAGACGTTTATATAGGTTAGCATTGTCGGTAAGCTTTTCACCATTAATTAAACGCACTGCCCTTTTCTGGAGTGAATATAGGCGTTTTGTTATTGATTTGGAGCATCCATCCCAGACTGTGGAGCAGTAATCAATATGTGTTTGTATATGAGAAGTATAGAATATCTTTCTTGTGTTTTCGTCAAGGAAATTTTTAATTTTGGCAAGTTGGTATACTTTTTTGGCTATTTGTTTAACTAGAGCATGAACATGTGAGTTAAAAGTTAGATTTTGATCTATGATAACACCCAGTGTCTTGTGCTCGGTGACACTTTCTACAGGCGTGCTGCCAATGTGCAGCTGAAGAGTTCTCTGCGAGTTTAGAGTGTGAAGTCTTTGCCTGGTTCCTATTAACATAGACTTTGTTTTAGTAATGTTAATTTGCATGCGGTTTGCATGACTCCAGTTAACTACACTATTTATTTCCTGTTGCAAGGATAATTCTAGCACATTACGATCAACAGCGTTTGTATATACTGTGCAGTCATCAGCAAATAGATCGCAGGACGACGACAGATTTAATGGAAGATCATTTATATAAATGGCAAATAATAGAGGGCCAAGAATAGACCCCTGAGGTACTCCAATATTAATGGTAATGGCTTGAGATAAAACTTTATTGTGTGATACTACTTGCTTTCTGTCTAATAAGAATGATTTTATTAATGTCACTATATTAAAACTTACTTTCATTGTTTCTAGTTTTTTAATTAGAATAGTATGATCTATCATATCGAATGCTTTCCTAAAGTCTATAAACACCGCTCCACATAGAGTATTGTTGTTAATATTTTGATGCCAGTTTTCTATCATGTTTGTTAGTGCCGTATGGCAAGAATATTTTGGCCGAAATCCTGACTGGCTGTCAACTATCAGTTTATGGCGAACTAAGTGATCTAGTGTTGTTTTGTGGATGTGCTTTTCTAGCGGTTTGGATAATGAGGATAATATGGAAATTGGTCTATAATTACTCATGAGACGATCGTCTAGAGGACCAGCTTTTAAATGAGGATACACTTTAGCGATTTTAAAGGCTGATGGGAAGTGACCTCTGGTTAGACATTGATTATATATAAAAGTTAGTGACTCGCAGATCGCCGGTGCAGCATGGCGAAGGATCCGACTACTAATTCCATCTAGTCCTGATGAGTTATTGTTTTTTAGATTACGGAGATGAGTAAATACTTCAGTTGTCGTCATTAGCGGTATGTTGGAGGAAATGTGTCCATAGCATTTGTTCTCACAGAATGATGATAATAAAGATATGTCATGAGGCGCATCTGGTATTGCAGCCTTCAGTTGGTTTATGTCGGACTGAAAGTATCTACTGAATTGATCACATGTAACCTGATTTGATGGTAATGATTGTGATGATTTGTGTTTGTTTGTCAAGGTATTAATTGCTTTCCATATATCTTTAGTGTTGGTTTTATCTATTACTATGTTCTTAAAATAGTTTTTCTTTTCCTTTCGAATAACATATTGAACTTTGTTTCTCAGACTACGGTACATAGTTAGATCTCTATTTTTGTGAGCCCTGTCGCGATCTCTCATAAGTTCAACTACCTCCTGTGTGATCCACGGGGGCTTTGTGTGATGTTTAACACGAACTTCCTTAAATGGAACATGTTTATCAAATATACTTATAAAGGTCTTTAGCCAGTGGTCCAGAGCATCGTCTGGGTCAGGAAGCTGGTAAACATAATCTAGAGATGAGTTGACCAAATCTTGTAAGAAGACGTCTCGATTGAAATTTTTGTAATTTCTATATTTTATGCTTATATGTTTGTGTTTGGGAGTTTTGGTGCCCCTTTTCGACCACGTGCAACATACTGGATAGTGATCGCTCATTGCATTGATAGGTACACTACATTCTGTGATGTTATCAGCACACGTAGTATAAATATGATCTATAAGTGTTGCAGATGATTTAGTGATTCTAGTGGCTTGTTTGACTAACTGTTGGAAATTATATGACTCTATTATGTTTTCCCATGTTTTGTTTGATTTGTTAGCGTCTATGTTGAAGTCACCTAGCAATATTATTTCCCTAGCATTACTAAAGACTACATCCATCATAGTGGTGAATTTTTCATACCAGATATTTCCTGCACTGGGGTTTCGATAAAGATAGCCAACTACTAGCGGTATGCAATTTTGAAGTTTAACCTCTATCCATACACACTCAATCTCAAAGGTTTCAAAGTCTAGCCTGCGGTGGGCGTTAAACGAGTTAGAAATATAAACTGCAATACCCGTCTCTTGTTTCTGATAGGGATCTCTTCTAATGGTTTTAAAACCTCTGATAGCGATGTCATCATCTGAGATGTTGCCATTTAATCGACTTTCGCTAACGCCAAACATGTGAAAATTTTGATTAAGTATAAGTGATAGTTCGGGCAGCTTCCCTAATAGATGGCATATGTTTACATGCCCGATTCTGAGCCCATTATTCCTGAGCCAGTGTTCGTACTTATTAGACATTTCAACAATGCGTAATCACAAGTTTAAAAGCAAAACACACACACACAAAGTGAATACAACTTACGTCCCTTATTACAAAACACACTCTAAAGTACAGAGAAACAGTAATATCTCTGTATATATATAAAAATACGTACACAGATCCGTAAGGAAGAGCAGTGAAGACCCCCTCACTCACCGTGAAAACACAATTAGAATTATTATAAAAGCTATACAGCTAAGTACTATCAATTAATATAAAGCCAAAACCAGTCAATGTTTGTAATAACTTATAACCTAATACGTTACTAGATCAAGTTATAACCAAATATGCAGATAAACGTTTAAGGAGAGGCTCTTTCTTGTACCGAGATCCGGTGTAGCTTTGTCCTAAGTTGTTAGTAAATACCAGGTTGTGTTGGTTGTTGGTATAGCGACATTATAAGTGCTTGACGAAGTGTAGCTGGGCTATACCGTGTGAGGTGCAACCATTCTGGATTACAATTAAATGGGTACTGATGATGTCTCATGGGTATGTAATGACTACCAACTAGAGCCTCTGGTTGGTGGCTAACAGGAGGTTGTGCTGGCACGTCGTTGTTGCTGAGAGTCGGATCCTTTCTGGGGAGAATAGGAATCATATCTTCGTAATTATTACCCTCCTGTGTGAAAGACGACGTATTTAACGGACTTGGTGTTGTGGTAGTGTCCCGTCTGGCTTGGATTTCAGGTGCAGTGGTTATGAGTGGTCTGCACACTTCTGTCCTATTTGTACTTGATGTGACGGGAGTATGTCGTCTGGCTTGAGTTTCAGGAGTAGCTAAAAGTGTCCGGCGCGATCCCGTATTGGATGTATGGTATGTCCGTTCTGGATATTTTAAATTCTTGGCGAGAAAACTGGTGCCCAATGTAGATAAATGTATTTGATCCTTGTAAAGACTCTTTTTTGGTAGCTTGTCGTGGAGAGTGCTGTAGGGTACTGCATTGAGACTAGCGTTATCTAGACTGCATAGATGCATGTCTTTAATAAACACCAGTGTCGTAGAGCCAAGATGTAAAGATATAACTAGAATATAACGTAAGCACATAACAGAAATAATATTACCTTGATGCCAACTGGCATCATCCGACATGAAAGCCGCATACGCCGATACACAAATTATTGTTTACAAATAATAAACACACGCCTGATTAGTTTCAACACGAGTTCATAGGCAGGTAATTCAATAATGATATGTTTACTGTGGACGGGGGAGGCATCTTAGGGGCGCAGCCGACACTCCATGTGTAACAAACAAACGAACAATCAAATTAATGATGGCCTGTTTGTTTTAAACCTGGCTCACAACTAGGGGAAATAACACACGTAATCAGTCATAATGTAATAGAATCCAGCGTTTTTGCGTATCTTCCAGGATTTGAAACTAATCTTGGGGGACAGCAATAAAACAGTGCCCGAGTTTTACAAACGTTAATTATTAAAACTATGATGAGTAAAGGACAGCAAAAGTGGGATGTTCTTTCCTCTTTTAGCCTAGAATGTTGAAAGATACATTGCCTGTTATAAATATTGATCTAATCTCAAGTGAAGAGGTACATTGTGGTCGTGTGGCCTTTCTTCCTCTTCTACCCTAGAGTGTATGGATACAGTGTAGTTGTGTTGTCTTTCCTCTTCTAACCTAGAATATTAAGATAAATGTGACTCAACAATCAGAGATGAAGGACAGACAGAAGGCAACAAGAACGCACGTGATTTTAGTTAGTTAGTTAGTTAGTCAGCCAGTCAGCCAGTCAGTCAGTCAGTCAGTCAGTTAATTAGTCAGTCAGTTAATTAGTCAGTCAGTCAGTTAATCAGTCAGTCAGTCAGTCAGTCAGTCAGTCAGTCAGTCAGTCAGTCAGTCAGTCAGTCAGTCAGTCAGTCAGTCAGTCAGTCAGTCAGTCAGTCAGTCAGTCAGTCAGTCAGTCAGTCAGCCAGCCAGCCAGTCAGTCAGTCAGTCAGTCAGTCAGTCAGTCAGTCAGTCAGTCAGTCAGTCAGTCAGTCAGTCAGTCAGTCAGTCAGTCAGTCAGTCAGTCAGTCAGTCAGTCAGTCAGTCAGTCAGTCAGTCAGTCAGTCAGTCAGTCAGTCAGTCAGTCAGTCAGTCAGTCAGTCAGTCAGTCAGTCAGTCAGTCAGTCAGTCAGTCAGTCAGGTCAGTCAGTCAGTCAGTCAGTCAGTCAGTCAGTCAGTCAGTCAGTCAGTCAGTCAGTCAGTCAGTCAGTCAGTCAGTCAGTCAGTCAGTCAGTCAGTCAGTCAGTCAGTCAGTCAGTCAGTCAGTCAGTCAGTCAGTCAGTCAGTCAGTCAGTCAGTCAGTCAGTCAGTCAGTCAGTCAGTCAGTCAGTCAGTCAGTCAGTCAGTCAGTCAGTCAGTCAGTCAGTCAGTCAGTCAGTCAGTCAGTCAGTCAGTCAGTCAGTCAGTCAGTCAGTCAGTCAGTCAGTCAGTCAGTCAGTCAGTCAGTCAGTCAGTCAGTCAGTTAGTTAGTTAGTTAGTTAGTTAGTTAGTTAGTTAGTTAGTTAGTTAGTTAGTTAGTTAGTTAGTTAGTTAGTTAGTTAGTTAGTTAGTTAGTTAGTTAGTTAGTTAGTTAGTTAGTTAGTTAGTTAGTTAGTTAGTTAGTTAGTTAGTTAGTTAGTTAGTTAGTTAGTTAGTTAGTTAGTAGTTAGTTAGTTAGTTAGTTAGTTAGTTAGTTAGTTAGTTAGTTAGTTAGTTAGTTAGTTAGTTAGTTAGTTAGTTAGTTAGTTAGTTAGTTAGTTAGTTAGTTAGTAGTCGACAGATCATCTTCATTGCACATCGAACCATTCAGTCCATAATTGCTCAGATCCCTTCCTCAGCAACTCCCGCAGCGTGTAGAACTTGACGACGCCAGTTCTGTGTTGGTTTATTAATCCTCTTTGGCTTCCCGCGTAATAATCTTGTTTGGCCACAACTCTGTTAATTTATTTTTCTCGCAGTCCGACCATGGTTGTAGATTCACGGTCATCACTTGCTTCTCGCAAAAGTTTTACTTCTCGTCGAGCATTCAGAATGTCAGCCTGGTCCATGACTAGTCCGCCTTCCACAGTAGCCTTACTTGCAAACTTGTCAGTCCACTCATTTCCTCGTACACCCGCATGTCCTGGCACGAAAATGAAAATACTCTTTGCCAGCCAAGACCGCTCCAGATACAGCAGCTAATCTCTTTGGACCCACCCTATCTCTATCTTCTTGAGCATGCTTATTGAGTCACTAAGGAAACATGCCCTAGTGAATGTCTGTGTCTCGGGCCATGCCATTGCTCTACTTACTGCTATGAATCTTCCTTCACCATTCTCCTTCAGACCTGAGCCGTAAAAGCCCATGAACTTCTCACTCGTTGAACGACCGACCCATCTGTGTAAATGACAGCATCAACCTGCAAAGAATTCTCGAAGATCAAAGTTTGTCCCTCCGCCTCCACGGCAGCCGGATTTTCTTGTCTGCATTTTCTGTCTAGTTGGGTGCAAACTGAAAAGGACGTACAGAAAACTGTTGGTATTCGTACCCATTCTTGCCAAGTTTTAATTAAGTCCTCAAGTGAACACACCTGTTGAAGAATGACTTCAGCTTGACCCATCCACGACTTTCCTCTTTTGAACCTGCTGCCCTGTACCTTCTTAATTTCATTTTTAATTTCGTGTTTGCGTTGATACTGAGGTAGGTACGTGCTCTGCAAATTTGTATAGCACGTGATATGACTACAACAAGTGACTCAACAATCAGAGATGAAGAACAGACAACAAACATACACGTCATGCGCCTACAACAAGGGACTCAACAATCAGAGAAGAGGGACAAACAGAAGGCAACAAACACACAGTGATGTGCCTACCGTGGAGGAATCAACTTTTAAGTGCTTCAGATTGGGGTCGAACAAGAGCCTGCTTGGGTCGATGTCGATGGGTGATTGTTGTCGCCCTCGCTTGCATAGTTTCCAGTCAGGGTTTGCTTGACCCCAATATATGGGACCTGGAACCACAAACAAGTACATGAAGTTAGCCACACATATATGTCTATCACTGACAGTCACCTCACAGTCACATCACAGTCACATGATAGTCAAATAACGGTCAAATTGACATGTGCATGGAACAAATGTCAGCCATAACTAATACACTTCTATAAATGTCTTTAAGAATACACAATATCTATAATCACCAACATTTATCTACAATCACTGACAATATATTTTTTTATATTTACAGACAATATATCTACAGTCCAGTTAGCGGGGTAGGGGTATCCCCTTTCAAAGGCGATGTAAGACGTCTCCTTTCCTCCGTTAGTCTACGAGTCCCCCTTGGGCAAGGTGGAGTACCCGTTTAGACCCCCACCCCCCTTTCCCCAATCAGTGTTACGTGAAGCCATGGAAGCAGGTGGTGGATGGAGTATGTGAGAAGCCGACATATAGTTCTTGGTTATTGTCTGCAGTCTGCGGCGATTGGCAGATGATCTCATCAGTAGAGACAATGGCTATGGCCACCGACTAGTACAGTCACTGCCAAGAAGGAAAGCAACGGCAAACTACCTTCTGCAAAACTTGCCAAGTAAGCCTAACAGCCATAAAAGAAAACGAGTCAGTCAGTATTGTATGCTGTCCCTCTATGTGTTTAACTTGTACGCCGAAAATATATTGAGAAATGTCAAGGACAATATAATCAAGGAGTTATATCATCATCATCATCATCATCATCATCATCATCATCATCATCATCATCATCATCATCATCATCATCATCATCATCACCACCATCATCATCATCATCATCATCATCATCATCTTCCACTTCTGCCGTCAAGCGCCGTGGGGAGGTATAATTTGCGTTTCAGCGCCCGGTGGGCGGCACTGGATAGTGTCATTCCGTGTGGTTGTACAATGTCTCTGATGTCGTCAATCCATTTTCTTCTTGGACGTCCTCGTGGTCTCGTCGCAGATGATCTTTGATGTAAGGCCAGTGATGGTAGTTGCTGATGTTGCATTCTAACGACATGGCCAAACCACTTGATCTTCTGTCTTTCAATAAATGTGGCACAAGGTGTTGATCCCACAGTCTGTCTGATAATAGCATTTCTTACTGGGTCTCGGATTGTTAAGTTGGCAGCTCTCCTCAGGCATCTCATTTCAGAGGTGTTGATTTTGCTAAGGTGTAATTTGGATAAAGTCCAGTTCTGAGATTGGTAGCTTAGGGTTGGTGTGAATATGCTGTTTATTATCTGTCGTTTTGCGGACATGAGTATGTTTGGATGTTTCAGTAAGGGTGATAGTTGATATGTAAGTGCACTAGCTTTTTGACATCTGATTTCAATTTCTCTCTCCAATCTGCCATCTTCTGTGATCATACTTCCAAGATATTAGAATTCTTTAACTTGTTTCAGAGTTGTGTTATTTATCTGTATACTTAGTGGGCCTGGCGATCTGCTAACTTGCATTACTTCGGTTTTGGCTGTGTTTATACTCATATTGTATCTTCTGCAGGTTGAACTCAGATTAGTAATATGATTTTGTAGTCTGCCCTCGTCGCTATAAAACAGGCACTAATCGTCTGCAAATAGAAGTTCATTTATTCCCTGTGGGTCAGTTGTTTCATCTGGAGTAAAGCGTTCTAAATATTCTGAATCTGGTCTGTCGAGACTTGCTTCTTTGGAAATTCTGTCCATGTAGATATTGAATAGCAGGGGAGAGAGCACACATGCCTGCCTCACTCCTGTATTGACTGTGAACATATCTGATATACCTTCCTGTGTTCTTACTGCACTTCGGCTCGAGTGGTACATGGCTATGACGTTTTCTAGCAGTTGCCCTTGTATCCCATGGTCTTCAAGAATGGTCCATAATTTGTATCTGTCTGCTCTATCGAAAGCCTTTTCCTCATCTACAAACACAATATTCTGCTGGCCACTATATTCGATAGTTTTTTTCACATATTTGTCTAAGAGTAAATAATGCATCAGTTCAAATTTTACCTTTCCGAAAAACGAATTGTGCTTTGCTTAACTGTTGTTCAACTATTGGTCTAGCTCTTTGTTCCAATAGTTTTGCATACATTTTCCCTATGTGGCTCAGGAGTGGTATACCTCTGTATGTTTCGCACTCTCTCATATTGCCTTTATTTTTCCATATTGGTACTATTATTGCCTGTTGCCAATCATCTGGGACTTTTCTTTCTTCCCATGCTATATTAAAAAGCCTGAATAGCTTCTGTGGTTATTCCATCTGGACCAGGTGATTTGTTTTTAGGACTTTTCTGTATAACTGCTTTGCCTTCTGCAGGTATGAAATTTGGTTCTTGCTGTGCCTGGAATTTAGGCACAAAAGTGAGGTTTTCCATGTTATGTGTGGGGTTAAGTAGTTCTTGAAAGTATTCTGCCCACCTTGCTAGTTTTTGTTGTGGATTAAATATTGGTATACCTCTTTTGCTGTTTATGATGGTGGTTGGATTGTAGCATGCATCTCTGTTTCTCATTGTGGTGACACGTTTATAAAATTCTCTTGGGTAGTCTTTGCTAGGGGTCGCCATCTGTTCACCGTATATTCTCTAGGATTCATCTTTAGTTGCTCTAATAGTTCGTTTGGCATTACGTCGTGCTATTCTATAAGTAATATAGTCTTGTTCAGATTTTGTTGTGATCCACTTTTTAAATGCTACCTTCTTTTTGGATATGCTATCTTTAACTTCGTTGTTCCACCAGGCTGTTCTTATCAAGGAGCTATATAATGCCCTAAATATCGGTGGTCATGAAATACCAGAGATTAGATATGCTGATGATATAGTATTACTATCGACATCACAGACTGATATAGAAAAACTAATAACCTCAACCCAAAATAATAGTAGAAAACACAACTTATATCTTAACATAGTAAAAACCAAACATAATGCATACATCAATCAATCAATCATGTGCCATGCCGGAAAGCGTGGGCGGTCATGACTCGCCATTTCACTCGATTACCAGTGTCGTGGATCAGCTCAGTGTTCCTGTCTCTTCCATGCCATGTGGCCAAGCCATCCAGGTATTTTCCTCTCGGTCTTCCTCTTGGTTTGTTCCCCTCGATCTTGCCAGTTGTCACTAAGTTCTCCAATCCATTTCTTCTCATAACATGTCCAAAAAAATTTGACTGTCTCCGTCTAATTTCTCTAATCAGTTTACGATGTTCATTTGTCTCCTGTAGTACTTGGTCATTGGTTTTTCTGTCTGTCCATGGTATTCTTTGCATTTTCCTCAGAAACCACATTTCTGCAGCCATCAGATGCTTTTCAGCTTGACTGCTCATTGTCCAAGTTTCACATCCATACAAAAGAACAGGCTCTATGTATCCCCTCAACACTCTTTTTCTCGTTTCAATTGACATGTTTTTATTGGTCAGAATGTTTTTCATCTTGCTAAAGGCTGCTTTCGCCATGGCGATTCTTGTTCTAATCTCTTCAAGGCATCTCCCATCAGATGTTATAACTGTTCCAAGATAATTGTCCCAATTCACTTGTTGAAGAATATTTCCATTTACTTGTATATTACATTGTGGCACTTGTTCCTTCCTACTGACGACCATAACCTGAGTCTTTTTACAATTTAATTCTAACCCCAGTTGCTCACTGTGTACAACAACCGCATCTACTAATTGTTGCAGGTCCTGCGCATTGTCTGCAAATAATACTGTATCATCTGCATATCTAATGTTATTGATGTTTCGTCCTCCAATACTGATTCCATTTATATCCTCTACATTTCTGAAAATATTTTCACTGTGCAGGGAAAAAAGATCTTGAGACATCACACATCCCTGCCTAACACCTCTCTTAATTGGCTGATACTGTCCCACTTCATTATCAATCCTTATTGCAGCTTGTTGTTTCCAATATATGTTTTTTATAAGTCTAATGTCTTTCCCATCAATTTGTAGATCTGCAAGCATATCCACCATGCTGACATGACATGCATACATATCAAACTAATATGGAGAAAGAAATACCAACAATGGTGACACAATGAAATAAATTAAAGGATGCATATCTATTGCTCTTTAAAAACTAAGACAATTGGATAGATTGTGGCGTGGGTCAGATAGACCTACAAATATTAGATTCTTAAGAGCATGCATCTTTCGCATTGCAACATACAACTGTGAGACCTGGACACTTACTAAACAAGCTGAAGAGCGCATAAATGCCTTTAAAAATAAATATTATAGACGAGTTCTAAGAATATCTTGGATACAGAAAAGAGCAAATGCATCCATATGACAAGATCTGAATATTGAAGAAGGTTAACTACTGAAGACCATAAAATTCAGAATATTGAAATATTTTGGTCATGTGAAATGTCATAAAAGTTTGGAGGATAACAATAATGGAGGGGTATATGTGTGACAAAGTGCAATGAACCCCCTTAGATTTTGTTTATCAAGGGATAGAACTGCCCTAAAAAGTTATGTAAAGTTATATGCTTTTGTCAATATCCATATATTATGTACGATATTCGTTTTATATATTAGAGTAGTTGAAGTATATGCAGTGTATGGTTTGTTTAAACGCCAAGCACCCAAGTTAGGCCGAAAATTTTATTCAGTTTGGCTTGAAATTAATTTGGCAACAGGAAGTCTCTAACGGAACTCTCCTGGTCCGGAACAGAGCTCTTTAATTCTGCCATTTGAATCACTCAACACAATGTTGTTTAGGAGGTGCCGAGTCAACAAGCTATTAGTACACTTGTTTGTGTCTTAAGGAAATTTCATCTGACTCTTGCTAAGCGGCAATTTTTTTTAAAGATGATAGTGAAAACCAGATATATCCTCCACACCTGATAGGTGCAGATCAAAACCACGTTGCAGGATATGTTGTGAAGAAGTTTGTGGTTAATATTTCTCTGTGTGTGTCGATTTGTCTGTGTGATCTAAGGGCAGGGAGGATCGACAATAGATAATATTAATAAAACTAGTAGTCAGATAACTAATACTAGAATTAGTCAATGTTTGTGTCACACTGCTTGAGGACAAGGGAATAACGCAATCAAGTAATCAACCGACACGTGGCATTACACATGGCTAAAAAACGGAACTTAATAATCGAAAATGAGAAATGTTTGCATGCTGAAACGAAACTCAATTTGTTCAGTAGACGATTACAGTTACAATATACTAATTATGTGCTTAGCTGAGGAACTAACATATTCATTTAGATAATATGTATTAGTCGAAAGAATGAGTTCGACTTAATTATTGTTTATTAATCTTTATCTCACCCACAGTCAGATTAATAACACTATTTCCACTATCTCCTACTACCAAGATCAAATCTAGGGGAACTCTCATCCTTAGTATCGTTCTTGGTATATTGAAAGTAATCTTAAGCCTAGCTAGGACATATTATGGATAATTAAGTATGTGTTAATGAGATAATGAAGTTGATTGCTAGAATTACAATTCATAACTGAGGAAGATGACTTGTGTTGTTTCATAGATTGAATGGTTCCATAATGTAAATCGTGACGTCATTATTGTGGTGTGTGTGTTATTTAATTCATCCGACAATATGTGCGGTTAATTCATCACGTGGATTGTGGCCAGTGTATTTCCATAATGAATCAAGACTTTGAATATATATGTTACTAGGTCAGTAGTCTGTGAAGTAGACCGTTTATGTGGTTATACATATTCGATTTAACTATAAGAAGAAAAAAGAATAGACTATCATTTGTGTGATGTTTTTCTTTAGATCAGTGTGCTGTTGTCGATCTTCTTCTACTTCTTCTTTTCCGTTCATCCGGACTTTTTTTTCCTGACGTGATTGCGTTGTGCCTGTTCACAGCAGAGCTGCGTTCTTGCGCCGTTAGGCCGACACATCCGACTTCTGCGGGCATTTGTTGACCGGGTTAACCTTCCCGGCTGTTGTCGATCTCAGGATAGGGAATTATTATATACAAAGACAGACAGCCCGGCCATTTTAGGAATTGGAAACAAATAGGTATATTAAGCTCCTGCGAGAAGAAACGTACTAAACACCAACACGTTGCACATACCTTACAAAGAGATCCTTCGTATACCGGAATACAGGTGAAAATCCAAAATCAGAAGTAATTAATAAATATATAAAATTAATAATAAAATAAAATACACACAAAAGCGTACACTACGACACACAGGATGGCCGATGTTTCGATTCTCAGAATCTTTGTCAAGAACAGGACAACACAGATAGATAAACAACGAAAAAAAAAAAAAAGCAAAAAGCACCACTACACTGTTTCCATGCGGGAGTATTCTGCTCCCGCATGGAAACAGTGTAGTGGTGCTTTTTGCTTTTTTTTATTTTATTTCGTTGTTTATCTATCTGTGTTGTCCTGTCCTTGACAAAAATTCTGAGAATCGAAACGTCGGCCGTCCTGTGTGTCGTAGTGTACGCTTTTGTGTGTATTTTATTTTATTATTCATTTTATATATTTATAGATTAATTTTGATTTTGGATTTTCACCTGTATTCCGGTATACGATGGATCTTCTTGTAAGGTATGTGCAACGTGTTGGAATTTAGTACGTTTCTTCTCGCACGAGATTAATATACCTATTTGTTTCCAATTCATATTGTTATATCCTGCTGCAGCCGCTGCTTTTTCGGCTATTTTAGGTTTTCTGTATCAGACATGTGTAGGCCATCAAGGAATTGGACATAAACAAAAGTTAGATTTATAACTGTGTCTTGAATGATTATTCACCTATTCTCGCTAATGTCATTCACACAGTCTACACCCTGATCAACAGTTTCCGTAGTCACGATCCGTGACCAATCATCACTCACCCATTTTTGACCAAGTGTGTGATGTACCTACCACTACTCAAACTGTCCATTCACCTGTCATCCATATATAACCAAGTGTGGTTTACCTACCCTTACCCAGACAGTTAACAGAACACAGCAGTCATCCAGAGGACCTTACCAGTCAGGAGTCCAAGAACCAGCAGTTAAGTGGCCTACCACCGGTTTGCAACATCGCAGCATTTCATCATTCGTTCCTTCATACCAGGCCAGTCGATGGTGTGTATCTACACTAACTGTACATTGCCAGTGAACACAATAGGATTTAAAACAAATTCTTGTAGAAATTTACGCTGAACCGGGAATTGTTTATTCCGTATTTGTGTCCATGATTACCCCTTGGGTTTCACGTTGTGTATTAGAAATAAACATTTTGTGTTGTACTTTCTACCACACACAAACCAAGTTTGTCATTATCACATTAGATAGATTAGTGTCATTAGTGTGTGGGGCGATTGAAAGGATTGTGGCTGTATACATATATCAATCTGTCTATCTCCTTGTTGTGAGAATGAATTAGATTGGGGGGGGGGGGGGGGGGGGGCGCTCAATATTCATCCAGGCACAGTAGCAGGAATTGATTGACATATTGTCTTTCTTTAAGTAAAGTTAGTCGTCATAACTTTCCATCTGGCACTGTTAGAAGTCGTGACTCATTCTGGGACTTTTGGAAATCTTACATCAAGAATTGCGAGCCTTTTGGTCGCTTCTTCAGCAGTGGTTAGACTCACTCTCTATTCTTAGAAGTCTAGTTTGTATCTACTTTGATCTATTGTCCATCTTAGTGGCATGATGTTTGTCCATCAAGAATGATGATGACCTTTCATTTCATCCAGTGGGGTTGAAATTATGGAGCCGTGAGTTCTAAGATGGCTAATAAGGATTATTTTGGCTTGAAATGTTCTTTGACAATATGGGCAAAGAATGCTTAACGTTCCAGAAGGAGAATCTCCTGCAGTGGTTTTCTGTCCAGCCTTTTCTTCAAAGCTCTTGCAGTCCTAGTTGCTTCACAAGTGACTGCACCCTTATGTAATGATGCACGCCACGAATTACGGTCTTTAGCAGCAGTCTCCCATGTGTCAAGATGAATTCTAAAAGCTTTCAGTGAGATTTTTAGAGTGACTTTAAAGCGTTTCCTCTGGCCGCCTTGGGAGCGTTTACCACAATGCAGATCGCTGTAAAAAATTCGTTTAGGGAGCCTGTGATCTGGCATACGAGTCAAGTGACCAGCCCAGCGAATCTGATTCTTCATCAGTAGAGTGTGGATACTGGGCATGGACGCTCTTTCTAGAACTTCAGTGTCAGGGATCTTGTCTTGCCATTTAATCTTCAATAGCTTCCTAAGATAGACTGTGTCGAAGTGGATTAATATCCTAGCATGTCGCTGATAAACAGTCCAGGTTTCACAAGCATATAGCAGTGTGGATAATACAACTGCTTTGTAGACTTTCAGTTTTGTTTGCAGGCTTATTCCATTTCTGTCCCATACATTCTTGTACAGTCTGCCAAAGGCCGCGCTGGCCTTGGAGATTCTTGCATTCACTTCGTCGTCAATTGTGGCAGCTTGTGACACAGTGCTGCCAAGTGTCAAAATCTCAAATAAGTAGTTAGAGAGTTAATAAGAGTTAAGATCAAGTCTAGTAGGGAGACACCAGACAGGAGAGACACCAGCGCTATTAATAGCTTCACAAGGGGACACATTGGTGTCAACCAAGGGAGCATTAAGGACAGTTGAGCGAGGGCTTCCCCAAGTCATTGGGAAGCTTGGCCTTACGAGTAACCGTGGAGTACCCGGTTACTCAAGTTAACGAGCCAGCGTGCTGGGACACTATGCACGCAAGTCTCGCTAATGCACGGAGGACACAGCGTCCGTGCTTGACCACGCAATGTGTAGCGTGAGGACAGACCGGACTGGAGACGATTAGAGAGTAGACGTGTTCTTTACAAAGGCTATAGATTTCTAGACAATAGTTAATATTAGGCCTTAGATTCAGT
This sequence comes from Cepaea nemoralis, assembly GCA_014155875.1. NCBI lineage: Eukaryota > Metazoa > Mollusca > Gastropoda > Stylommatophora > Helicidae > Cepaea > Cepaea nemoralis. The sequence goes on from JACEFZ010026699.1 coordinate 194,998, forward strand.
TAGTGATTACTAGTATCATTCTCATAACTTCATTACATCCATATAACGTACCATGTTATTTAATGTCAATGATGTATGCCGCTCGCAGAGCTTATTAATCACCAGCTCTAAATAAATTGCATTCCTTTTGCAAATGACACGAGTTGTTATTTCGTGCGGTGCAAAAGTAGGGGAGTCCTGAAAGACCTGTCGCAAGCAAGTTGCTGACACTAAGATTGGTGAATTTGTCCGCAACACTTAGTCTATGACCGTTCACCTTGATATTCGGCACAGTGTGATTATTCCCTGGAGCTGCTGGTACATAAATACAGTTGATATTGAGCCCAAAGTTGGCACAGGCATATAAGAAAGCTGAAACATTGTGGTGCATGTCTGCCTCTGAGTTGGTATATAGAGCGCAATCATCAGCAAACAGCAGTTCCCTGACGGTGTCTCTGTTAGTTTTGGTTTTGGCTTTCAGCCTTCTGAGATTGAACAATTTTCCATTCATGCGGTAGTTGATGTCTATTCCAATATCATTGTTCTCGAAGGCATTCGTCAGCATAGCTGAAAACATGAGGCTGAACAGTGTTGGTGCCAGGACACATACTTGCTTCACTTCATTGGTGACAGGAAAGGGCTCATACAGCTCAGAATGGCTGAGCCACAATATGCCCGGGAAGAGAGGAAGAGGAAGGTCAAAGAGAAGATGGGTGCAGGATGTGGCGGATGATCTCCAGATGGGTGTTTCGGATGCGCGACATCTTGCTCATGACTGAGAAGCTTTCCGGAATATTGTTATAGGAGCGAGGTTCTCCAAAGGACATGCTACTGAATTAAAAAGCAACAATCACTGAAAATATATCTACAATCACAGACAGTGTATCTACAATCACTGACAATGTATCTACAATCACTGACAATGTGTCTACAATCACTGACAATGTATCTAAAATCACTGACAATGTGTCTACAATCACTGATAATGTGTCTACAATCATTGACAATGTATCTACAATCACTGATAATGTGTCTACAAACACTAAAAATATGTCTACAATCACTGACAATGTGTCTACAATCACTGACAATGAAACTCACCGTTAATGCCTTCATAAGACCACCATCTATCCCAGTACGAGGTCGCTGAGCCTGAAAACAGATTGCACATTTCTGACAAGGAAGACTGACACATTGTGTGCTCGTGCGCATGCGTGCGTGTCTACGTTATTGCCGTTCGTTGTCCTTCAGCACTGACTTTTATACAGTGTTTTCTGGGTGTGTGTCGGCAACATCAGGAAATTAACATTATGCAATAAAATGCACACACAGACACACAGACAAAATTCACACACATCCACACACAAAACTCTCACACATCCACACAGACAACATTCACACACATCCACACAGACACACTCCCACACATCCACACAGACAACATTCACACACATCCACACATACAACACTCTCACACATCCACACAAACAACATTCACACACATCTACACAGATAACATTCACACTCATTCACAAAGACAACACTCTCACACATCCACACACACAATATTCAAACACATCCAAACAGATAACACTACCACACATCGTCACTGACATCACTCACATACATCCACACAGACAACACTCACATAGAGCTATACAGGCAACACCCACATACGTCCACACAGACAACACACACATACATCCACACAGACAAGACTCGCATATATCCACACAGACAACAAAAACATACATCTACACGGACAACACTCACATACATCCACACGGACAACACTCACATACATCCACACGGACCACATTCACATACATCCACACAGACAACACTCACATACATCCACACAGACAACACTCACATACATCCACACAGACAACACTCACATACATCCACACAGACAACACTCACATACATCCACACAGACAACATTCACATACATCCACACAGACAACACTCACATACATCCACACGGACAACACTCACATACATCCACACGGACAACACTCACATACATCCACACGGACAACACTCACATACATCCACACGGACAACATTCACACACATCCACACATACAACACTCTCACACATCCACACAGACAACATTCACACACATCTACACAGATAACATTCACACTCATTCACAAAGACAACACTCCCACACATCCACACACACAATATTCAAACACATCCACACAGATAACACTACCACACATCCTCACTGACAACATTCACATACATCCACACAGACAACATTCACATACATCCACAGAGACAACACTAACATACATCCACACAGACAACACACACGTATATCTACACATTCACTGACAACATTCACATACATCCACACTGATAACACATATATACAGCCACACAGACAAACACTTGCATTCATCCACACAGATAACACTCACATTCATCCACACAGACAACACTCACGTTCATCTACATAGATAACACTCACACATACCCATACAGACAACACTTAGACACATCCACACAGTAAACATTTACATACATCCACGCATACAACGTTCGCATACATCCACACAGACAACACTCACATACAGCCACACAGACACACTCACATACGTCCACATAGACAACATTCACATACATCCACACAGACAACATTCACACACACCCACACAGACAATACCCACATACATCCACACAGACAACATTCACATACATCCACACAGACAACACTCACATACATCCACACAGACAACATTCTCATAAATTCATACGGACAACATTCACACACATCCACACAGACAACATTCACATACATCCACACAGACAACACTCACATACATCCACACAGACAACACTCACATACAACTACACAGATAACATTCACATACACCCACACAGACAACACTCACATACAGCCACACAGATAACATCAACATACATCCACACAGACAACACTCACATACATCCACACAGACAACATTCACATACATCCACACAGACAACATTCACATACTTCCACAGACAACATTCACACACAACCACACAGACAACATTCACATACATCCACACAGACAACATTCACATACATCCACACAGACAACACTCACATACAGCCACACAGACAACACACACATACATCCACACAGACAACATTCACATACATCCACACAGACAACACTCACATACAGCCACTCAGATAACATTCACATACTTCCACACAGACAACACTCACATACATCCACACAGACAACATTCACATAAATTCATACGGACAACATTCACACACATCCACACAGACAACATTCACACACACCCACACGGACAACATTCACATACATCCACACAGTTATGTTAGGTTTGAGTAAACTAGGCAGGCCGAGAGAAGGATCATGCTACATTGGCAACACATGGTCTCTACAATTCATTTCAGGTTTTGTGTTATGTGCTCTGTCTCCGTCCCTGGTCAACCCCATTGATTGTTGTTGTCATGCCTTTTTGAAGCATCTACTATTATTATTATTATTATTATTATTAAATGCTTTTATTAATTGTTCCACTTTGATTCCCATGCATCTATATTGTGATCGTTATATGGTTTGTGCACCTTAATTATCTTACCACAGGTTCTACACATAACTAATTGTGTCATTTAACTTTAGACTACATTAGATTAGCCTCTGATTCACCAAATATCAAAGCCAGCATACTTTTCTTGTGCAAGAAAATAGACATCTCACATGGTAACTTTTTCAGTCTGAATATAACGATCGTGCGATCTATACCTACCGCTACCACAATATGTCTGTCTCTTATTGCCTTGTTGGTTTTTTTTTTCACTTCCACTATAAGTTATGTCAAGTAACAAGTTCTCTGGGATAGATTTTATTCTTGTATCCTGGTTTACGTGACTTAATGTAAAGTCTTAAATAAATGTTACACTTCTACTCTAGATTACGAGAAGTAACATATTGTCATGGGTAGGTTTTTCCACTTCTACCATAGATTACGAGAAGTAACATATTGTCTTGACTAGATGTTTCCACTTCTACCCTAGATTACGAGAAGTAACATATTGTCTTGACTAGACCTTCCTCCTCTATCCCAGGGGTGTAGAAGAAAGCTGTTTACTGGACCGAGCCTGTCAGTCGTTGTGTGCATCGGTTTTGGCAACTTGTTCACTTACGTGCTCATTCTTTGTTACTGACACACAACACAGAAACTGGTTAACGAACGCCATGTTCTAAAGATGTGCATGACCTTGCCGGACGTTGCTCTCACTTCGAAATGTAGGTTGATTTTCTAGGTAATTTTACGTGTAGTCGTTTGCCATTCATCACCTTAGGAGCAAGTCCGCGTTGTATTAGTGGGAGGGGGGGGGGGGGGGAAATCAGAAACGGACTAAAGATAAATGAGAACATGATTGCAGATAGTTCATTTACTGAGAGTGTGAGACGTCAGATGGTGCGTGATGGTGGAAATGACCATGTGTTAACATGCATTCATTGTGGATGAATATTTACGGAGCGAATCCTTCTGACCAGTCGCATTCGCTACTTCCATGTTTGTAGTTATGCCTTCTTTTTTGGAAGCAGAATGTAACAAACTATCATCTGTCAATACGGCAAGGTGCCAGGAGTATGCCATTGCATTCTGAACGAGACGTCAACTCTGAAGTCCAACTGAACCATGTAGGGAATGAACCACGTACCCCACAGTAAGCGCATCGGGAGTGTACTCGTAAGCGTATTAAGCCCATCGCCCACACTGGCTTCCAGGAATCCGTTTTCCCCGTCAGTGAAGTGACTGGACTATCGTGCTGCCACCGTGTCACCGAATGGAGCTTTCACACACACACACACACACACACACGCACACATCACGACCTTTGTAACTGACCTATCCTAAACGCCATGTGGAATCATTATCGTTTGCATTGAATGGACGCTGTTGAAATCTGTGACTTGCAAATATCTCTCAAAGTTGTCAGTTTAACTGTCCATTTTTCAAAAAGGATATTTTTATTTCAGTGATGCACGCATCTTGACAGTATCGATTTGTTTCTCTACATCCTCAACTTTTCCATTAATATCTGTTCATTTGCTCTCACATTCTTCCCTGCATTTCTTTTCTTCAAATGATTTACTTATCCTTCCATCACGTGTCGACTTACTTATCCTTTCTTCACATGTTGACTTACTTATCCATTCTCTCATTGTCCGGTTGATCATGCTCAATGTCGCTTCTCCATACATCATGAGCACCAGACTGGGTCAGACAGGCTAACGAGCCTGATAGAATTTCTGAGCGGACGAGTGGACTCTCTGTCCACTCGAGGTCATTCTCGGCTCACTTTGTGTGTTAGTTAAGGTCAGCGAAGCAACGACGTGAGCACAAGTCGGACATTGTTGAAGATGAATGCGGAGGTGTTTAGATCTGTTGTGTGACAAGAATGGATGGGGTTAATGAATAGAGTCTGTCAGAGGTAGGCGAGAAATACACGGGGCAATGAAGACAGACTCAAGGAATCTCAGGCCGAGGAGGGAATGGACGGTAGCAGTATGTGTCAGTGAAGAGGTAGCAATATTTCTAGCACGGAAGAGATAGTAGTTGTTGTGGCAAGAGGTAGCAGTTGTGTAGGGATGGGGGAGATAGGAAAGTTTGTAATACGGAAGAGGTAGCAGTTGTTGTGTAGGGATGGGAAGAGGTAGGAAAGTTTGTAATACGGAAGAGGTAGCAGTTGTGACAGGGAGGAGAAGAAAGGTAACAGTTGTGACAGGGAGGAGAAGAAAGGTAACAGTTGTGACAGCGAGGAGAAGCGGTAGAAGCTATTGTGACAAAGAAGTGGTAACAGTGTTTGTAGCAGGAATACTTAGACGTATTTGCCGCAGTTAACGGTAGCGATATTTATAGCATTAAAGAAGTAGCAGTGTTTGTGACCAAAAAAATGTAGCTTTGTTTGTAGCATATAAGAAGTAGTAGTGTTTGTGGCGCATAAGAAGTAGCAGTGTTTGTGACATAAAAAATGTAGCCTTGTTTGTGGCACATAAGAAGTAGTAATGTTTGTGGTACATAAGAAGTAGCAGTGTTTGTGGTACATAAGAAGTAGCAGTGTTTTTGGCACATAAGAAGTAGCAGTGTTTGTGGCACATAAGAAGTGGCAGTGTTTGTGGTACATAAGAAGTAGCAGTGTGTGTAGTACATAAGAAGTAGCAGTGTGTGTAGTACATAAGAAGTAGCAGTGTGTGTAGTACATAAGAAGTAGCAGTGTTTGTGGTACATAAGAAGTGGCAGTGTTTGTGGTACATAAGAAGTGGCAGTGTTTCTGGCACGGAAATCTGACTTCGTGTTGCATTCGTTACTTCCAAACCCTCGGCGTGTATTTTCTTCTCTGTTCACGACACTCTCAACATTCTTCTCAGACAGCAGTCTATGCTTCCTACATTTCCTCACCATTTTATTATCTATTGTCCTATGCCTAAGAATTGGTCAAGGACAACTTTTCAATTGCGATCTTGTTCTGCTTCAGATATTTCAGAAGACAAATTGAGAAGCATCAAAGGGTCATTGACATGTGGTGTCTGTGGTCAATGCAAAGAATATCAAGGATGGCAAGGATGAACAAACGAATGAAAAAGTCCTGGAAGAAGCAGATGGAAATCGTAACCTGATTAGAGATTTCAGATGAAGACAGTCGAGATTGTATGGCCAGGTTATGTATAGAAATATTCTTTAAAATCCAGTGACAACTGTAAACACCTGTGGGAAAAGAGCGAGAGGAAGGCAAACAGATAAACTCCTGGATGGCTAGGCGACAAGACATAATCGTGACAGAAACACAGAACTGTCACTAGACGCTGGGGATCATGTGAGATTGTGAGCCACGACAGCCCAGTGCCATCGGCATGAAACATAATGATGATTGTGATGTGTTTCTTGTTTATGATGTTAAATCTTGTGAAGGAATTGTTGGAGATGTGAAGACTGGACAGAATGTAATCTGCTGCGTCATCAACCCGCTGTGACAGGAGACATACACACGCTCAAATGAACATATATTGAGCCATATTGATAAATGGGCGCCCGCGGGCGGGTCAGCGCTATAGATCGTCTGCTAAATTGGGAGAAATTAAGATTAACAACAAACCTGGCCAGGTCTGCAACAACAACAATATTTGTGTTGTGTGAGTATATCAGGCGCTGCTTGATGGCGCGCAAAACACGCACGCACACAAACAAGCACACACACACGCACTCACACGCACACATACACACACACACACACATATATATATATATATACCCATGAATACACACATAGATACATACAATCAAAAAGGACGATTTATTTGTCCATTTATCTATCCGTATCGGTCTGTCTGCCTATCTGTCTGTCTATCTGTCTATCTATCTGTCTATCTATCTGCCTGTCTATCTATAACTATACCCACAATTCTGGCTACCTTTCTGTCTGTCAGTCAGTCTTACTGTATGTCTGTTTGTCTGTATGTATCTATGTCCGATGTGTATGCGTCTATGTGTTTGATCGTCCGTCTATCTATGTGTCTGCCTAACTTACTGTCTGTCTGACTGACTGTCTATGTGTATGTGACTACATGTCTGTCTATCCGACTGTATATGTATGTCTGTCATTCTCTCTTACTGTGTATGTCTGTGTGACGATCTGTCTGACTGTCTCTCTGAGTGTATGTCTCTGTCTTACTGTGTATCTCTTTGTCTGTCTGTCAGTCCAATCTGTCTGTTTATCATTCTGTATGTCTGTCGCTTTGTCTGACTACCTCATTATTTGTCTGTCAGTCAGCCTGTCTCTCAGTCAGTCAATCTATTTGTCTCTCTGTCTAATTATATATGCGCCTGTCTGTCTCTCAGTCTATGGCAGTGCCACTTGTCTGTCTATGTAATGTCGCGTTATGTAGTATTATTGACACACTGGTCTGTCAATCTATTCCAACAATTTCTATTTACAGTCGTTGTGTAGTATTTTTGATATCATCAGAAATGGAATAAAGACAAAGGAGAAAATTATTGCAGATAAGTCACACACCGAGCGAGTGAGACGTAGGATGGTGCATGATGGTGGAAATGATCGCATGTTCACATGCATCCACTGTGAACGAACATTTATAGCGCGAATTGGCCTTATCAGTCACACTCGCTACCGTCCATGGGTAAAAGTTATTATGCCTTTTTGAAGCACAAACTATCGTCTGTCAAGACGGCAAGGTGGCCAATGGGGTAGTACTAATTGATACACTGGTCTGTCAATATAGTCCAACAGTTTCTATTTACAGTCGTTATAGTAGTACTTATTGATACTCTAGTCTGCCAATATAGTCCAACAGTTCTTGCCTCAAGTGTATCCCTACCTACTGTCTGGACAGATCTGCCACAAATTTTAACTATATACTGTCACTACAGGTGTCTTTGGTCATGTGATGAGAAGAGAGGCATCGGAGAACATCGTGACAACTGGAAAGATCTAGGGGAAGAAAAATCAAGAGAAATTATGCTGGATGGATTTAGACGGTGGCATGTAGGTATATCATCAGCAGAGCTGATCCAGAGAACCAAAGACCGAGATCTTTGGAGAGTCTTGAACGCCTACGCCAGCTGGCATGGCACTTGATGATGATGACTGTCACTACGACCCTGATTGTGTGGCCAGTCTCCGTGAATTCTCGTCATGTGACCGCCCAACAATTCCAATTTTGAAAACTGAAATTTAAACCGATTTTTTGTTTCTGTTTTTGGGATTGAAACTTCAATTCTCCGCTAAATAGAGCGGAGTATAAGGGTGACCTTTTATGGAAATCTTCATCAATTCCTCATCAGTCACAAGCATCCATCACTTAAAGAGGCTGTCATCGCCGCAGCCTACTGTAGGCTGAAATGAAAATACAGAGATAGAGAGAACGGATAATGCAGTGAGATCAAGAGGGGAGGAGAGAGGTGGGAAGAGGTGAATTAAGGATCAGTATCAGTGGAACAGCAATCAACAGTGTCTCAGTGACTAGTACTCTTCTCTTCTTGTCCCGGTGACTGAGGTTTAGAACTCGGATCCAGGTGGGGTTTTAAGTTACCCAGAGTTCCCAAATCGACCAATCCTATGTACAAGAAGAGATATTGGAGGCAAGGCCTCTGGTATGGTACTTACATCGTGACCCCTCAAATAACACTTGACATATAAAACATATAGGTCCCACAGCTTATACGCAAATGGTGGGTACAAAGGTGTTCGCTTTGTTCTCCGTGAGGCTAAACATAAAATGGTTGTAAGAAAATAGAAGGTCAGACAGACAGACGGGAGTAGTGAGATAAAATAAAATAGAGACGGAGAGAGAGACAGTGAGAGAGAGAGAGAGAGAGAGAGAGAGAGAGACGCCAAGAAAGAGACAGAGAGAGAGAAAGAGAGAGAGAAAGAAGCAGAGACAGAAAGAGCTAAAGAGTGTAAGAGAGAGATAAAAAGAGACGAGAGAGAGAGAGAGAGAGAGAGAGAGAGAGAGAGAAAGAGAGAGAGATGGATACAAAGACAGAAAGAGAAAGAGCTAGAGAGACGGAAAAGAAAAGGAGACAGATACCGAGAGAGATTATAAAAAAGACAGAGAGAGACAGAAAGATACCGCGAGAGAAAGAGTCAGAGTGAAAGATAGAGAGACACCGTGACAGACACGGAATTGGGAGACATAGAAAGAGAAAGAGAGAAAGCGGAAAAAATAAAGATACATAGAGACCGAGAGAGAGAGATAAGGAAAGAGACAAAGATATATATATATATATATATATATATATATATATATATATATATATATATATATATATATATATAGAGAGAGAGAGAGAGAGAGAGAGAGAGAGAGAGAGAGAGAGAGAGAAATAGAGAGACCGAGAAACAGAAAGAAGAAAAAAGAGGTTGAGAGAGAAATAGACAGAGAAAGAGACAGAGAGTGAGGGAGAGGAGAAACAGAGAGAGAAAGAGACAAGGAGTGAGAGATATAAAGAGACAGGGAGTGGGGGAGAGAAGGAGATAGAGAGATAGAAAGAGATAGAAAGTTGGAGATAGAAAGGGACACACACAACAGAAAGAGAAAGAGTACCCATACAGAGAGAGAGAGAGAGAAAAAAGAGGGATAGAGAGATAGAAAGTAAAGAAAGACAGACAGACAATGTGATGATAAAAAGAGAGAGACAGAGAGAGACAAAGAGATAAAGAGAGAGAGAGAGAGAGAGAGAGAGAGAGAGAGAGAGGTAAAGAGTAAGACATAGAGAATAAGAAAGCGATAGAGGAAAAGAGAGGCAGAGAAAGTGACAGACAGAGAACGAGAGGAAGAAAGAGAGAGACATAGAGAGAGAGAGAGAGGAAGACAGGTACATATAGGGAAAGAAAGAAAGAAAGAAAGAAAGAAAGAAAGAAAGAAAGAAATGGAGAGAGCAAGAGAGAAAGAAAGAGAGAAAGAAAGATAGAAAGAAGGAGAGGGATGAAGGAAGGCAGAGAGTGAGAAAGCGAGAGAGAGAGAGAGAGAACAAAGAAACAGACAGACAGGACAGACAGACAGACAGACAGACAGACAGACAGACAGACAGACAGACAGACAGACAGACAGGGCGAGAGAAGGGAGGTACTGACTGACCCGTCGCTGGCCTGCCGTCCCAGGGGTCAAAGATTACATCTAAATGAAAGCTGACTCTGGCTCTGATGCCCACATAGTCTTACATGGGTACCAGGCGATCTGGCGGGAAGTTAATGTGGCCGATGTGATACTGAGCCACATCAGCCACCTAGTGCCGGTTGGTCGACAGAAACGATGGGTCTTGCACCATAGGTCCTATACACTATACGACGAAAGGGTCCTTTCATGTTATATACTGTATGTGTATGCGTATATGTGTGCGTGTGTGTGTGCGTGTGTGTGTGTGTGTGTGTGGGTGTGTGTGTGCGTATGTGCGTGTGTGTGTGTGTGTGTGTGTGCTCGCTATTTATTGCTGCCCCGTGTTGCATTGTCATTATATAATCATTCATCTTTAATTAATTATTGATGCTACTCGTATTTTGACGTCTTAATTTTTCCTGATGAGGGTGTCTTGTACCGGAAATTATGTCGCGTGTGTGTGTGTGTGTGTGTGTGTGTGTTCGTGTGTGGGTGTGAATGTGAAGGTGTATGTGTGGGTGTATGTGGGTGCATCAGTAGATATTGTATTGTATAATACACCTCGCATTGTTACATTCATACTGGACTGTGTCAACAAAGTAAACAGATGACATGTCTCTCAGTGTGAAACTAACGGGTAACCAATAGCAACGTTTATACAAAAGATAACTTACCACACGTGACGACGACCAGGAGCCATACATACATCCACCTAGTGGATGTCAAAAGTGATATCAAGTTATCCATGAAGTCACGTCCTTAATGATACACGTTGGAGCATTACTGTGACATGTCACGAACGTGACGTTCTTACATGCATGCTTCACGAACGTGGCTTGTAACTGTGCGTTTCACAAACAGGAATGAACAGTTCAGGATAAATGATGAAAACAGTGGCGGCATTGTATTTAGCATAAAGGTGTAAATCAGTTAAAATTATGATTAGTTAAGTAAATCTGTCAACATATTTGTTGGGTAAATTTGTTAACACTGTATTTAGAACAGAAAAATAAATCTGTTGACATAATACACATCACAACTGGGCACATAAGTTAATATTGTAGACACAACAAGTGAATGATTATTTAAACATTATACATACCCTGTTAACACACTACGCATTCCAACCGAGTACATATTTTAACAATGCATACATACCGCAGAAGAGTACAACAGCCGAGTAAATTTGTGAACACAGTACATTTTCCCTACACATTGTGATGGCGCATGTTGACAATGGAATACCCCAACTTGTAGAGGAAACACCCCCGGCCTACACCCAACCTCGGCCAGTCCGTGTGTCTTGTATTTAAACTGGTCTAGTTATACCATAATATGTCCCTTCGCAGGCATGAAGTTCCAGTGCCGGTATTGCACTCCTCAGTGGTTCCTGGGCTTAAAGAGGGAATGAGAGGTTTGTACCCCAACCACCAAATGTGGTACTTTGGTAGCGGGTAAGCGAAACAGTCTCATTACAGTCTCTCTACGACAGGTGGAGAACAGCCTCACTACATCCTCACTCCGACAGGTGGAGAACAGCCTCACTACAGCCTCACTCCAACAGGTGGATAACTGCCACACTACAGCCTCACTCCAACAGGTGGAGTACAGCCTCACTTAAAGCCTCACTCCGAGAGGTGGAGAACAGCCTCAGTACAGCCTCGCTCCGACAGGTGGAGAACAGCCTCACTACAGCGTCACTCCGACAGGTGGAGAACAGCCTCACTACAGCATCACTCTGACAGGTGGAGAACAGCCTCAGTACAGCCTCACTTCGACAAGTACAGGCCCTTGTCAGGTGTTTCCTGCCTGAATTTAACTCATCAGAGCTTCGAGGTTAGCTCATAGTGTTCCGCACTAGCCAAGTTGGTAGTGAACTGTTCTGGTCATCTCATGAGCACGGTCGGTTCGGGTTCGACGCTTGGGCTCGTCGCTTGTCACAGTGAGGGACAAACAGTCCGCCTCACACTCCGTGCGATGGGACTATAACATGAGATGGCGCTGTCACATCACAGGCTCATAGCAAGCAACTACCACGGGAGGTTTCACAACATGCCAAGACACGAGACAACATAGCAGGCAACAACCACGGGAGCTGTCACAACCCACTAAGACAGGATACAACATAGCAGGCAACTACCACCTGAGATGTCACAACTAAGACAGGATACAACATAGCAGGCAACAACCACGGCAGCTGTAACAACCAACCAAGACAGGATACACCATAGCAGGCAACTACCACGGGAGATGTCACAACCAAGCCAGGACACAACATAGCAGGCAACAACCACGGGAGCTGTCGCAACCTCCCAAGACAGGATAAAACATAGCAGGCAACTACCACGAGAGGTGTCACAACCAACCAAGACAGGACAACAACATAGCAGGCAAAAACCACGGAAGCTGTAACAACCAACCAAGACAGGATACAACATAGCAGACAACTACCACGGGAGATGTCACAACCAAGACAGGACACAACATAGCAGGCAACAACCACTGGAGCCGTCACAACCCACTAAGACAGGATACAACATAGCAGGCAACTACCACGGGAGCTGTCACAACCAACCAAGACAGGGCAAAACATAGCAGGCAACTGCCACGGGAGCTGTCGCAACCTGCCAAGACAGGATACAACATAGCAGGCAACTACCACGGGAGCTGTCACAACCAACCAAGACAGGGCAAAACATAGCAGGCAACTGCCACAGGAGCTGTCACAACCAAGATAGGACACAACATAGCAGGCAACTACCACGGGAGCTGTCACAACCAACCAAGACAGGACACAACATAGCAGGCAATAACCACGAGAGCTGTCACAACCAACCAAGACAGGACACAACATAGCAGGCAACTACCACGAGAGCTGTCACAACCAACCAAGACAGGACACAACATAGCAGGCAACAACCACGAGAGCTGTCACAACCAACCAAGACAGGACACAACATAGAAGGCAACTAGCACGGGAGCTGTCACAACCAACCAAGACAGGACACAACATAGCAGGCAATAACCACGAGAGCTGTCACAACTAACCAAGACAGGACACAACATAGAAGGCAACTACCACGGGAGCTGTCACAACCAACCAAGACAGGACACAACATAGCAGGCAACAACCACGAGAGTTGTCACAACCAACCAAGACAGGACACAACTTAGAAAGCAACTACCACTGGAGCTGTCACAACCAAACAAGACAGGAGACAACATAGCCGGGTACATTTGTTAACACGGTACACTCGACAGCTGCGGAAATATGTTAACATAGTAAACAACTGTTTCACTAGAAATAACACCTCAACAGTGATAACTTCTTTCTGGTTACTACTGTTCTGGTAAGAAGTGTGTACGTTGTACCTGACACGACCTGAGAACTGTAGGGAGACGACAGGTATACGATAAGGTTACGGGAGGGTCAAATGAGGGATATTGTACTTACATGGGAAGGACCAAATGAGGAAGCAAAGAATAGAGGAGCTTTAATAACATTGTTAAGGGCTACTGCTTTACGCTGAGGTAAATAGTAAATGATATCTAATAATCCATCTATCCTCCCATTCACCCATCCACGTATCCACCCACTCACTCACTCACCCACCCACCCATCCATTCATTCACCCACCCATCTGTCCGCCCACCCGCCTATCTAATCTAATTTGTCTGTCTTTCTCTCTATCTATCAATAAATATGTCTGTCTGTTTGTCTGTCATTCTGTATATTCATAAATCCTTCTTTCTATCTAATCTTCTTGCTAATCTGTCTATTTGTCGGTACATCGCTAACGTACTGGTTGTTAAAACGCATTTATTTACTCTTCAGTCCCAAGTGATACCTTCCACTTGTCTACGCACAGGTACACTTTCATCATTTTACCCTGTCAAATATCCGTGGACGTGACATTTGGAAGCAGTACTTGTGTGTCGACTTCTTTCTTCTTTTAATTAATCTGTGTCTTCAGCTTTTAAAAAGTGTATTATCTTAACAATCACGGCACATGTAACTTCTTGTCCATGTTGAGAGTGTTTTGCCATTTGTTTGTTTCTATTTTCGTGTTTTTTGCTTTTTTTTTTTTTTCATTTTTCTATCCAATCATTTTTTTAAATTGTGTATATCGCTTAATGACGTTGCAGTCAACACCAGCATTTTTCAGCTGCTGTTGATGTACTAGGCAAGTTTTACGTTCAGTAGTTTGCCATTGCTTTCTGAACGACCGACTCACATACCCCCGTACGTTACAAGCGCTACGCGAACCGCTGCCGATTCTCGCAGCTGCTGTTTTTCCCACGTGGATATACGGGATTACGAATAATGTTGTTAACTCCTTGGCCAGGGAGACCGTCTTGTACCCAATCATTATACAGTGCAAACCTCTTAAGACTATCTCGGACGTGGCGAATTTTTTCGAAGAACAATATTGTAATGTACATTTTAAATGCATTATTATATGCTTGAACTCTTATAAGAGGAATTTCATTTAAGAAGAACTATTTCTTGGTTCCCGGGTGAATATGCCTTATCAGGTTTGCACTGCATCAACTTTAACGTGCAGGAACCCGCTGACATCCTGGCTAGATTCCATTGTTTCAGGTTGGTTTGATGGGTATCAGATGAGATATATGCCACCCAGATACTGCTAGAACTGTCTCAGTCTCCTCCATAGACCACATAACCATCATCATCAAGTGCGTTGTCGACTGGTGTGGGGGAATCATTCTTCTACACATCTTGTCATCCCCAACAGCAGGCAACGATTATGTGTGATACGAGTCTCCGCTGGCAATTACCAAAGGCTGTCAGGAATCTTCTCTCGCTGTCTTCCTCGATTTATCTTTCCATCCATGTATATATGCTCGGTAGTCGACAAATCATTCTCATTGCACATAGAACCATTCAGTCCATAAGTGCTCCGATCCCCTCCTCAGTAAATGCCGCAGCGTGTAGCGGCTCACGGCGCCAGTTCTGTGTTGGTTTATTAATCATCTTTGGCTTCCTGTATAGTGTTCTTGTCTGGCTATACCTCTTTTAACTTGCTGTTTTCGCAGTCTGACCACGGATGTATATTCACAATCATCACTTGGTTCTCACAAAAGTCTTACTTCTAGTAAGTGAAGCCTGGTCCATGGCTCGTCCGCCCCCTCCCCCATGTGTGTGCGTGTTTGTGTGTTTGTCTGATTGTGCGTGCGCTCTCGCACGAGTGTCCATATATGTATTTTCACCGACATTAGGTTTCGACCTGTCAGAGTTCACGCTTCCTCCACATGTCCACTCTATCGGTGTTTTTTCAGCCAAGTCTGTTGACCTTGTCAAAAGTCATGTCCCCAAGTCGTGTGCTGACATATTTAATCCCCGTATTTTGATGTTTGTGTTAGCCCGACCTCGTTTCAAATTGTTTGCTGTTTGCGCGGACAAATATGTTGACCAAAATGGCTAAGTTACTGGGGAAATGGCCTCCCAGAGAATCCCTCATTAAACGGACAGTGTCGACTCAGCCCAGGATTGGTGTATTTTAGATACAATGGACCAAAAAAAAAACGTGTTTCATTGTTGTATCTAAAATTACGTGTAAATTTGTAATTAATACTCCAACAAAACCGTCGGATCTTTCAAAAAATCAATCTTTCTCGATCGTTTCCCAAGAAACAAAATAAAAAGGGAGAGATTTATAGGCTATAGAAAATTGCTGATCCAGAAATGAAACAATACAAAATGAAGTTTCTATATCAACAAAGACTGGAGAAAGGACGAGAAAGAAAGAAATATGGCATTGTCTGAAGATGCTTCACTGTAAAGTGGATACGGACGGGTGAATGTTAAAGTGAGACCGCTGGGTTAGTGTTTTGTATCTTCTGCATGGATCGATCTCCATGAAAGACCTTTTTTTCTGTCCTTTACGTCAGCAGAATAAACAGTTTCTAAGGAACGTTTGAAATGTAAATATCCTTGGCTGACAATTACATCCAATCCATTATTTGCTAAGGTCGAAGTGTGTTGTTTGCATTGAATATTGCTTTTAATATTCTACCTTGGGGTGGTGTGTGAAACAATGAGGAAGGCAGCATCAGACGAGTGAAACACAAATACGCAGAGTCCCTTTCATCAAGTATCGCCTGTACACTAACTCAAATAACATGCTTCAGAATTATTGCGTTTCCCTTAGGCACTAGGCTGCATGCGGCCCGTTTGGGTTATTTATGCGGGGCCCCACGGAAGTCATGACACTAAGTTTAGCGCGGATATATTTGCACGAACAAAGCACTCATTCAGTTGTTCTAATGAAGATTGTCAGCTGATCATCATCATCTTCCACTTTCGCCGTAAAGCGTCGTGGGGAGGAATAGTTGCCGTTCCAGCGCCAGATGTGTGCATTGGGTAGTGTCATCCTTTGTGATTGTACAATGTCTTTGATGCGGTCAATCCATTTTTTACTCACTCGAACTCTTGCTGTCGTATCATAACTTCTTTGGTCTTTTTTTTTATGACAGTGTCGAATTAATGTTGCAAAGCCAAACTTAGACACCCACTGTACCAACCTAAATCATTTATTGCACCGACATAAGTCACTCACTGTGACAACCTAAGTCACTCAGAGTACCAACCTAAATAATTTATTGCACCGACATAAGTCACTCACTGTGACAACCTAAGTCACTCAGAGTACCAACCTAAGTCATTTATTGCACCGACATAAATCACTCACTGTGACAACCTAAGTCACTCAGAGTACCAACCTGAATCATTTATTGCACCGACATAAGTCACTCACTGTGACAACCTAAGTCACTCAGAGTACCAACCTGAATCATTTATTGCACCGACATAAGTCACTCACCATACCAACCTAAGTCACTCACCGTACCAACCTAAGTCTTTATTGCACCGACATAAGTCACTCATGTGACAACCTAAGTCACTCAGATACAAACCCAAGTCACTCACTTCAAACCTAAGTCACTCACATACCAACCTAACTCACTCAAACGTAGCAACCTAAGTCACTCACCATACCAACCTAAATAACTCACCATACAAACCTAAGTCATTCATAGTACCAACGTAACTCGCTCAAAGTGGCAACCTAAGTCACTCACCATATCAACCTAAGTCACTCACCATACCAACCTAAGTCACTCAGCGTACCAACCTAAGACACTCACCATACAAACCTATGTAATCATCATACCACCCTAAGTAACTCACCGTACAAACCTATGTCACTCACCGTACAAACCTAAGTAACTCACCATACCAACCTAAGTCACTCACCTTACAAAACTAAGTCACTCACTGTACCAAACTAAATCACTCACCATACCACCCTAAGTCACTCACCATACAAACCTAAGTCACTCACACTACAAACCCATGTCACTCCGTACAACCCTATGTCACTCACCATGCTACCCTAAGTCACTCAGAGTGTCAACCTAAGTCACTCACCACACCAACCTAAGTCACTCAGAGTGTCAACCTAAGTCACTCACCATACCAACCTAAGTCACTCAGAGTGTCAACCTAAGTCACTCACCACACCAACCTAAGTCACTCACCACACCAACCTAAGTCACTCAGAGTGTCAACCTAAGTCACTCACCACACCAACCTAAGTCACTCACCACACCAACCTAAGTCACTCACCACACCAACCTAAGTCACTCAGAGTGTCAACCTAAGTCACTCACCACACCAACCTAAGTCACTCACCACACCAACCTAAGTCACTCACCACACCAACCTAAGTCACTCACCACACCAACCTAAGTCACTCACCACACCAACCTAAGTCACTCACCACACCAACCTAAGTCACTCACCACACCAACCTAAGTCACTCACCATACCAACCTAAGTCACTCACCACACCAACCTAAGTCACTCACCACACCAACCTAAGTCACTCACCACACCAACCTAAGTCACTCACCACACCAACCTAAGTCACTCACCACACCAACCTAAGTCACTCACCACACCAACCTAAGTCACTCACCATACCAACCTAAGTCACTCAGAGTGTCAACCTAAGTCACTCACCACACCAACCTAAGTCACTCACCACACCAACCTAAGTCACTCAGAGTGTCAACCTAAGTCACTCACCACACCAACCTAAGTCACTCACCACACCAACCTAAGTCACTCACCACACCAACCTAAGTCACTCACCACACCAACCTAAGTCACTCACCATACAAACCTAAGTTATTCACAATACCAACCTAAGTCACTCAGAGTGTCAACCTAAGTCACTCACCATACCAACCTAAGTCACTCAGAGTGTCAACCTAAGTCACTCATCATCAAACCTAAGTAACTCAGCATGATAGGCTAAGTCACTGACCATACCTAACCTAAGTAACTCAGCGTGATAACCTAAGTCACTCACCATGCCAACATAAATCACTCAGTGGCCAATCTAAGTCACCCAACGTGACAACCAAAGTCAAATAACGTGACAACCTAAGTCACTCGGTGTGATGATATTTCACTCAATGGCCAGCCTAAGTAACGCAGTGGCCAAGATAAGTCACTCATTGTGACAACATGTCACTCAGCGGCCAACCTAAGTCACTCAGTGTGACAACCTAAGTAACTCAGTGTGATAACTTAAGTCACTCACTGTGACAACCTAAGTCACTCATTTGGCAATCTGTCATTCATTGGCCAACTTACATCAATCAATGGCGAACTCTATGTCACTCAGTGGCCAACCTAAGTCACTCAGTGTGACAACCTCAGTCATTCAGTGGCTAATCTAAGTCACCCAGTGACCAAACTAAGTCACACAGCGTGACAACCTGTCACTCAGAGGTCAACCTATTCAATTAGCGGCCTAACTAAATCACTCAGTGTGACAATCTGGGTCATTTAGTGTGACAATCTAAGTCACTCAGTGACCAATCTAAGTACTCAGCGTGACAACCTGAGTCACTCAGTGTGAAAACCTAAGTCATTCAGTGTGGCAACATAAGTCACTCAGTATGACAATCTAAGTCATTCAGTGTGACATCTGGTCACCCAGTGACTAACCTAATTCACTCAGTGTATTAACCTAATTCATTGATGTGACAACATAATTAACTCAATGTGACAACCTAAGTCACTCAGTGACCAACCTATGTCACTCATCGTGACAACCTGTCACTCACAGGCTAACTTAAGTCAATCAGTGGCCAACCTATGTCACTCAGTGTGACAACCTAAGTCACTCAGTGACCAACCTATGTCACTCAGTGTGACAACCTAAATCACTCAGCATTCCAACCTAAGTCTCTCGGCTTGACATCCTAAGTCCACTATATTTTATGACAGTAACCATTTAATCAGAGTAATTAAATGTGGTATTAACGTGTGTCTGATACACGTGTTGTACTCTTTGTGGATTAATCAATACGTTTATATAAATAGGAACAATTATGAATATTATGTTTTGCAAATTTTAAGTCATGTGCATATCTTATTTTTGAAATGTTATTATAAAATTGTATATCTGACCTCTGTTTATGTCACACGATATTTTCACAACGTATAGCTCATACGGGTCCTCTCTGGCCGAGGGGGTTACACCACTTTCTCCGTAATCCCGTTTATCACACAGAGTCTCGTAGCGGGCGAGAACTGGGAGCGGTTCGTCCCCCGCTGGTGACTTGCGGGATAACTGAGCCGGCCGTTCAGAAAGCAATGGCAAACTACTGAGCGTAATCTTGCCAAGAAATCAACAGACAGCTGAAAGATGCTGCTGTTGACAGCGATGTCCTGTAAAAGGATATGCGAATTTTTAAAAAAAATAGCTCATACAGCACGACTCTTTTGATTTATGAAACCATATTGGCTTGCTGGGTGTTTTCCGTTTTTAGTCAAATTAGCAGCACATTATTACTTATTGTTTGCCTTTTAAACTGATTCAGTGCCAAACAAAAGAGTAGGTTCGGATCAAACTTGGTGTAGTATCAAATGAACAAATATAATAATGTAAATTTCCATTCACTGAGCATTGAAATTGTGGAGAATCTGAAACAAATCGCACGATAACCCTAGTAAGGGGATATATCGTCCTTCTATCCAAATTGGAGGTCAGATTTGGCGATATATCATCCGTCGACATTGAATCGGTCACATAAAATGTACCGTATGACTTCGTGTTTGTCGTCTTTATTCACATTTACAGCATTGTATGACTTGGTGTTTGACGTCTTTAGTATGACTTGGTGTGTGACGTCTTTATTCATATCTACAGCATCGTATGACTTGATGTTTGACGTCTTTAATCATAATCACAACATAGCATGACTTGGTGTTTGACGTCTTTAGTCACATGTATAGTATCGTATGGCTTGGTGTTTGGCGTCTTTAGTCACATTTACATCATCGTGTGACTTGGTGTTTGTCGTCTTTAGTCACGTTTACAGCATCGTATAATTTGGAGTCTGACGTCTTTAGTCACATTTACAGCATCGTGTGACTTGGTGTTTGACATCTTTAGTCACATTTACAGCATCGTTTGACTTGGTGTTTGACGTATTTAGTCACATTATTAGCATCGTATGACTTGGTGTTTGACGTCTTTAGTCACATTTACAGCATCGTATGGCTTGGTGTTTGACGTCTTTAGTCACATTATTAGCATCGTATGACTTGGTGTTTGACGTCTTTAGTCACATTTACAGCATCGCATGGCTTGATGCTTTACGTCTTTAGTCACATTATTAGCATCTTATGACTTGGTGTGTGACGTCTTTAGTCATATTTACAACATCGTATGACTTGGTGTGTGACGTCTTTAGTCACATTTACAACATCGTATGACTTGGTGTCTTACGTCTTTAGTCACATTTACAACATCGTATGACTTGGTGTGTGACGTCTTTAGTCACATTTACAGCATCGTATGAATTGATGTTTAACGTCTTTAGTCATATTTACAACATCGCATGACTTGGCGTTTGACGTCTTTAGTCACATTTACAGTATAGTATGGCTTAGTGTTTGACGTCTTCAGTTACCCTTACAGCATCGTATTACTTTGGTTTTGACGTTTTTAGTCGCATTTACAGCATCGTATTAACGTTGTATTTGACGTCTTTAGCCACATTTACAGCATCGTATTACTTAGTTAACACAAACTGTGGTGCTGTGGTCAGCAGCCGTGCTAGCACGAGTAAGCGACGAGTAAGCGACATCCGAGAGAATTATAGATGGTGTTGGTGGTGGTGGTGCTCGGGAGAAATGTTAGGATGTAACGGAAGCAGAACTCCGTTTAGGTCAGTTAAGATTGCCCCACACTCCCTCACATCACACATTCTAACCTATGATGTTTACAACTTTCCTTTTGGATGGATGTAAAAACAGGAATAGCTTTAAATGAATTATATTCTTCTAACATTTAATTTATATAATTTAATTAAAATTCACTCAGCCTACCACTACAAATCATTCCAGGTGCCACGGATGGCACGCTTGCCATGGGCCCCGATTACTGCAGTACACAATAGTTATTATAGATAAACGAGCCACGATAGCGCGCTCCCCAGCGGAGCTGGTGTTCATGGTTTGAATACTCATCGACGCGAATGTTTTAAAATAATCCTGGCGCTCAGGCTGATCCAGCCTAAAATAGTTACCAGAACATGTATTGGGAATTAAAGACGGTCAGTGACCACATTACACAGCGGGTGCCGATTGTTCCAGAAAACATATGGGTCTGGCACCATATGTCCAGTGCGCCTTAGTGAATGTAAGAGGGTCTTTGACTTCACATGATTCTGGAGCAGCTTAGACAGGACAGAACATGAATAGAACATGGGTAGAACATGCATAGAACATGGATAGAACATGGCTAGACCATGGGTAGAACATGGACAAAACATTGATGTAACCAGTAGCGAATACACACTTGAGAGATCTGACAGCGGCGCAAGAGACAATACAATCAATAATTTCAGTTTGGGCTAGAAAGAACATTGCACACAATTAATAATTCACACAGGCAATTATTATTACATACAAGCACTTCAGTTTACATAGGAATAAATTGTAAATTAATAATTATATGTAATCCGTGCTGGAATAACAACAATATAATTATTAACTAAAAAGGAAATTTGCGTTAAAACAACAATTGTTGTTAAGTAATAATTAATGTGGTAATCTATGGAGGAAGTAATTGATAGTCAATTAATTATTAATGTATGCAATTCGGCCTATAAAGAAAACGGTAGTACAATCTCACAGAAATAAACCCGTTATTTTAGATTCCTGTTATCTTTCTCAAAGACTACATCATGAAAACTGTTTCTAACGTTTGTTATATAACTACTGACAGCTCCAGCCATTTGTTCAGTTAATTAATCACATGTTACATTAATCACTTAATCCAGTTAAGACAAATATCACGCAGAGGCGACAGTTGCCTGTCCGGGGCCCATCACGTATGCTAATTCGTGGCTGGAGAGAAACTCCGGAACTTTTAATCCTACTCCACGAGACAGCGTGGAGTGGGGTGGTTTAATTCCTGACTTGTATCCGGACCTGCAGCCAGTGTAGCTGTAAACCAGATTACACGCTCAAAGGGATGTAAGCGAATCGTCTTGAGAACCGAACACGACCAGTGAAAAAACGCTCCGTGAGGTTTTAGGGGTGTATCGTGCTACGTTCTGCTGAGGAACAGGATAGATGTTGGGAAATGTCTAATTCTTAGGTTGACGGCCAGAAAGAGGGTTATCGTTCACGCTAGCTGGCAAGGCACTTGATGATGATGGATGTGAGAGAGACTCCACATTTGATGTGTGAGACAAATGTCTATGTTTGAAAGGTAATGAAGATGAAGAAGAGGAAAAAGAAGAAGATTAGTGACATAATATAAAAAGAAAGAAAAAAAACATTTAGGTAGACAGTGAATATGAAGAAGAGGAAGAACACACGTCCCCCACACACATATCCCCCCACCTACCAACATCTACATTTCCCCCGCCCGCCAACACCCACACATCCCACTACCCACCAACACCCACGCAAACACACCAACCCAAACACACAGAAAGAGACAAGCAGAGACATAGAGAGAGAGAGAGAGAGAGACAGAGAGAGACAGACAGAGAGAGAGAGAGAGAAACACCAACACGGAGAGAAGACAAAAGAGAGTAGCAAACAGAGACAGTGAAACACAGACAGAGACACACACGGAGTTAGAGAACGAGAGAGAGAGAGAGAGAGAGAGAGAGAGGAGTGTGAATGACACAGAGAGAGAAAAGAGAGTGTGAGTGAGAGAGAGGGGAAAAGAGAGCATGAGTGAGAGAGGGGGAAAGTGAGAAAGAGAGAAAGAGAGAGAGAGGAGAGAGAGAGAGAGAGAGAGAGAGAGAATGAGAGAGAGAGAGAGAGAGAGAGAGAATGAGAGAGAGAGAGAGAGCGAGCGAGACAGAGAGAGATAACAAACTTCTCGGCAAGCGATTAGAGAACCAGGCAGTTTTACCAACAGTTGTGTCCATTCCAGTGTAGGACGTATCCAGCCCGCCCGTCTGATCCCGGCGGGTAATGGTGGGTGATGCTATGGGTAAGAAGCAAACATTGATTCTCCCCGGACGCAGAAAGGACACTTGAATGTATTGCCTATTTGTTAGCAGTGCAAGACGTAGCTTCTGTAAATATATGGGCAGAGGGGCAGGACCGCCTCCCGGGGAAGGGCAGGGGCAGAGGGGTAAATCGAAGAGTGAGTAAGATTTGAAGAGGCGATGTGAGCGCTGTGGGCATTGTTCCTGGACCGTTAGATACCCGTTAGTTTATTTAATAACACGTTTATGATTCTTCTTCTTCTTCTTCTTCTTCTTCTTCTTCTTCTTCTTCTTCTTCTTCTTCTTCTTCTTCTTCTTCTTCTTCTTCTTCTTCTTCTTCTTCTTCTTCTTCTTCTTCTTCTTCTTCTCCTTCTTCTTCATCTTCCTATTCCTCTTCTGCTGCTATTGCTGCTACATTGTAACGACTGCGGAATCATGACGTTCTAATGATGCACTCGGCAGTTGTGTCTCTGCAGTTCCTATCTACATCTATTCAGCATGCATTTGTGGCATTTTACAGAGGACGTCATGCACCAGCAAATGGACTTAGGTAAGCCTGGTTTCTCCTTCTACAGATTGTTACCGCTCAGAATTGAAAGGAACCAGTGATAAGACGTGCAAGCAAACAGTCACTGATAGAACAGGAAAGACAAAATACTCGGTTTATACGAGAGGCGGTAGTTTAGATAGAAAAAGGAAAGACCCAACTACAAAAAGAAAATAAATGCAAAATAGGCAATGCAGATACCCTTCTCTATCCAACGAGCGAACGTAGGTTGAACGAGGTTTACAGTGTTCCGAAACGAGCCAGTCTTCACCACACATATTATGATCGCTCCTCCGATAAATTTACATTCTTTGCTTTCTCCAGGATTCGAACAGATGACCCATAATGAATAAGGCTGGTAACCAAACCTCTAACCCTTCAGTTGATATCGAAATGCCATGCCCGCGTTGATGATCACTAACTGACGGCACTTCATGTCATATTCGACCGGAAATATGCTGAACACAAATGACAGAAAGATGTGGGTAGATGTGAAAATGAACAACTGAAATCTCGTTACCAGTTGGCGGAATTGAACATTTTCCGGAGTCTCCTGAAACCTTAGGCACTTTGGAATCTCGGCGAAAGTTCGTTAAGTGAAATCGGTCAAGTCACAGGCCCCAGACACATCCATCTATGCCAGGCGTGGACATAAGAGATCTTACCAGACGTACAACTCAACACCGCCACCTTCCCTTCCCCACCCCCACACCGCGCCCTCCACTATTCGTCTCTGTCTTGTGGGCTGTAATTTAATGAAATACCGCCCTGGCAATCACAGTTCTCTTCTTTCTCCCAGGATACCTCAATCTGTTGTCTTCTGACCGAGCAGCTTCAAGGTAAGGAGGAGGAGGAAGAAGAAGAAGACGAAGAAGAAGAAGAAGAAGAAGAAGAAGAAGAAGAAGAAGAAGAAGAAGAAGAAGAAGAAGAAGAAGAAGAAGAAGAAGAAGAAGAAGAAGAAGAAGAAGAAGAAGAAGAAGAAGAAGAAGAAGAAGAAGAAGAAGAAGAAGAAGAAGAAAGAAGAAGAAGAAGAAGGAAGATATAAATATAATAGATAATGATACTGACTAAATATTTTTAAATGTTACCGTTTTAACTAGTTGTGTTTCCTTCTTCTGTTTATAGTCCATGCAGTTTAGCGTCCTCAGCTTTCTGTCTCGGCTACTTTCAAACTTCGTTTAGCCCATGTGTGTGACGTTGGTGACCATGTCTGTCCACAGGCTTCTTTCTCGTGTACTGCCAGTCATGTCTGATACTGATGTTCTTTAATGTTATGATGTCATAATGTTTAGCATATTCTCTCTTGATCATCCCAGCCTCTATTCCCCCCAACTTTCCCGTTCTGGTTACATTACATAGTTAACTTTATGTGTTCATGTTTAATCATTTCTTTAGCCGCATCTCTCCAGCCACCATCATTATCATTTGTCCATTATGTGCAGATTTCATGAACTGTTCATTATCTTCATAATGTCATACATCTATATATATAAAAATCTGTGTGTGTGTGTGTATGTATGTATGTATGTATGTATGTATGTATGTATGTATGTATGTATGTATGTATGTATGTATGTATGTATGTATGTATGTATGTATGTATGTATGTATGTATGTATGTATGTATGTATGTATGTATGTATGTATGTATGTATGTATGTATGTATGTATGTATGTATGTATGTATGTATGTATGTATGTATGTATGTATGTATGTATGTATGTATGTATGTATGTATGTATGTATGTATGTATGTATGTATGTATGTATGTATGTATGTATGTATGTATGTATGTATGTATGTATGTATGTATGTATGTATGTATGTATGTATGTATGTATGTATGTATGTATGTATGTATGTATGTATGTATGTATGTATGTATGTATGTATGTATGTATGTATGTATGTATGTATGTATGTATGTATGTATGTATGTATGTATGTATGTATGTATGTATGTATGTATGTATGTATGTATGTATGTATGTATGTATGTATGTATGTATGTATGTATGTATGTATGTATGTATGTATGTATGTATGTATGTATGTATGTATGTATGTATGTATGTATGTATGTATGTATGTATGTATGTATGTATGTATGTATGTATGTATGTATGTATGTATGTATGTATGTATGTATGTATGTATGTATGTATGTATGTATGTATGTATGTATGTATGTATGTATGTATGTATGTATGTATGTATGTATGTATGTATGTATGTATGTATGTATGTATGTATGTATGTATGTATGTATGTATGTATGTATGTATGTATGTATGTATGTATGTATGTATGTATGTATGTATGTATGTATGTATGTATGTATGTATGTATGTATGTATGTATGTATGTATGTATGTATGTATGTATGTATGTATGTATGTATGTATGTATGTATGTATGTATGTATGTATGTATGTATGTATGTATGTATGTATGTATGTATGTATGTATGTATGTATGTATGTATGTATGTATGTATGTATGTATGTATGTATGTATGTATGTATGTATGTATGTATGTATGTATGTATGTATGTATGTATGTATGTATGTATGTATGTATGTATGTATGTATGTATGTATGTATGTATGTATGTATGTATGTATGTATGTATGTATGTATGTATGTATGTATGTATGTATGTATGTATGTATGTATGTATGTATGTATGTATGTATGTATGTATGTATGTATGTATGTATGTATGTATGTATGTATGTATGTATGTATGTATGTATGTATGTATGTATGTATGTATGTATGTATGTATGTATGTATGTATGTATGTATGTATGTATGTATGTATGTATGTATGTATGTATGTATGTATGTATGTATGTATGTATGTATGTATGTATGTATGTATGTATGTATGTATGTATGTATGTATGTATGTATGTATGTATGTATGTATGTATGTATGTATGTATGTATGTATGTATGTATGTATGTATGTATGTATGTATGTATGTATGTATGTATGTATGTATGTATGTATGTATGTATGTATGTATGTATGTATGTATGTATGTATGTATGTATGTATGTATGTCCTTTATGCGTTCGCGAACGGTCCAACCGATTGAGATGAAATTTTCTACACGTTTTCCTTTCATTCCTGTGCAACCAACTGTGATAGTTTTATCTATCAGCTATCAGCTATTACCTTCCTAAAATTTAATTTTGTAATTACATGACTGAACATAAGAAAATATAAAAATATATGACAAAAAGGGATATAACTTTTAGTACCATTGTTATATCTTAAGTTACGTCCCCTGGCTATCGATTAAATGAGTTGATTGACTATGAATTAAATGAGATGCTCCACATAGATAGATAGATAGATAGATAGATAGATAGATAGATAGACAGACAGACAGACAGACAGACAGACAGACAGACAGACAGACAGACAGACAGACAGACAGACAGACAGACAGACAGACAGACAGACAGATAGATAGATAGATAGATAGATAGATAGATAGATAGATAGATAGATAGATAGATCCCCGCCAGAGCCTGGGCGAAGCCGGGCCGGGCAGCTAATATTTATCAAGGGGACTTAACATAAGAAAAATTATTTCAAGGGTCATAACTTTTAAGAACATCACTATTATTTTATGTATAGCTTGTTGCATTTTTTTCACAGATTTATAAACTCTTTTCTATAGTTATTTACAGGCATATGAGTTATAATATATAGTGATATAATCTTTAAGGCATTTTCATAATAATCATCATAAAAGTAATGCATCTATTTAAATAGTGAAAATTTTCTAACACATCTTTTTATTTTTTTAAAACCAGTGTTCATTAAAAATAATGCATTTATTTTAGATACGTCAGAATTTTACATTTTTTCGGAGTGGAACTTTTGAAGTAATCGAAGCATTTGTTTTTTACGTTCGCTTGGCAGAGAGAAGGTCAGTACACCATTTTTGGGTATATTCTCGATTTTGTTTTTGTTTAAAAAAAAAGTTGGCCGCGTGTGTGTCAACATCACATTTTTCATTCAATGTTGTGGGTGTGCATACCTTATGCATACCTTACACGCAGCACGCCTGTTAAAATGCAGGTTGTTTGTTTTTTTTGTCTACAAAAAGAAGAAGCCTATCCTTTGAAGTACCCAGCATTTACGTTTAGTAGTTTCAGGTTGCCCTTTTTCTTTTGGCCATGTACCATATTTCAATATCCTTACTATATATGTAGACAATATTTGTTTGTGTGTGTGTGCCCTTTATCAGATTCAGATGAAATGCAATAGTTAGTTAAAAATCTAATTTTCTATTTTAGTGAAAGAGAGCACATGGTGTCTGGAAGGACATTCTTAAGTTAATTTTGTGTGTGTTGTTCATACTTTATGCATACCTTACACGCAGCACGCCTGTTAAAATACTGTTAAAATGCGGGGTTTTTCCCCCCCCCCCCCCCCAAAGATTTATAAACTCTTTGTCTATAGTTATTTACAGGCATATGAGTTATAATAAATAATGATACAATCTTTAAGGCATTTTCATAATTATCATAAAAGTAATGCATCTATTTAAATAGTGACAATTTTCTAACACATCTTTTTATGTTTTTAAAACCAGTGTTCATTACAAATAATGGATTTATCTTAGACCGCCAGGAGTGGGCGAAGCCGGGCCGGGTCAGACAGACAGACAAGCAGACAGACAGACAGATAGATAGATCCCCGCCAGGGGCTGAGCGAAGCCGGGCCGGGTCAGACAGACAGACAGATAGATAGATAGATAGATAGATAGATAGATAGATAGATAGATAGATAGATAGATAGATAGATAGATAGATAGATAGATAGATAGATAGATAGATAGATAGATAGATAGATAGATAGATAGATAGATAGACAGATAGATAGACAGACAGACAGACAGACAGACAGACAGACAGACAGACAGACAGACAGACAGACAGATAGATAGATAGATAGATAGATAGATAGATAGATAGATAGATAGATAGATAGATAGATAGATAGATAGATAGATCCCCGCCAGGGGCTGGAGGAAGCCGGGCCGGGTCAGACAGACAGACAGACAAGCAGACAGACAGACAGACAGACAGACAGACAGACAGACAGACAGACAGACAGAGACAGACAGACAGACAGACAGACAGACAGACAGACAGACAGACAGACAGACAGACAGACAGACACACACACACACACACACACACACACACACACACATCCCCGCCATAGCCTGGGCGAAGCCGGGCCGGGCAGCTAGTAATTAATATAATGATTGGGACATACTAAACATTTCTTATTGTTGCTCTTTGTTACATGTGGCATCGCATTCTAGTTTCTGTTGGCGTCCGTTGTAGTGATTAGTGTCATTCAGATTCACAATTCCCCGACATATGGATTCGAGGGTTTGAAATCCAATAGGAAGCAGATCACGTTGCGTTTATTTCAGTGGTATGAGGCGTCGGTTATTCAGAAATCAATGGTAAACTACTGTGCGTAACATTGCCTAGTAATTCACTAAAAGTCAGTACATGATTGTGTTAATTGTGGCGTGCTATAAAGGTCCTGCAACTAGCACATGTCTCCACTTGTGTTCTACTTTAATGTATATTCAATGTTCACGTGTGTATTTACCCTGATTCTGTAAACGTAAATCCAATATGTACATGTCTACCTTGTGTGGTTTGTACATTATACCCCATGACGTGGTGTGTAACTCGCCTCCGCTTTGTACAATTACTGTAAGAATCACTCTTTGTTTAGTTACAGTTTCCCTACTTGTTCCATATAGAAGTTTGTTGACATTCGTGGATATCACAATATCTGAAGAGTTGCTATACACATGTCATCATATTTATCCACTGCCCAGATTTCAGAACTAGTGGTCATTTGCCAGTGGTCACATCTTCATACACAGGATTGTTTTCTGTAAGCCAAGAGGTATATTCCATTGTTTTGGAGTTGTTTGTTGTCTCTAAATTTCCTCTTTGTTCTCACAGTTCAAGTGTCTGTCCGACATCGGACTTTCCCCGTGACTGGTTGGCATAGGCCGGTAAATGTATTGAGCATTACCCAAAAGGTTGAGGCGATTCTGAATCTATACAGTGGATTGAATCGCTGCCGAGGTCTGTTGTCCGTAGAATAATCTTCGTTTCGTTCCGGGACATGTGAGAGATTAGGGGATTGAACGAGCTGATAAATTTACTGCATCCCTTGTAGATGACCAGCCTATGGACAGTGTCTATGTTATTAATGTCATTAGAGAGATGTCGAGAGTGGAGGACTTTTACGTCAATGAATCCACATCTATGCCCAGAACGAGAGACTTGGGAGTAAGAATTGGCACGGCCAGACACGAGAGGCACATCGGGAGAACTGGCACTATTAGCCACTGGACACTGATGCGTATTTTGGGTGGAGGATCTGAGCACCCATGGAGTTGTCCGGAGTACAAAGATGAGGCGTCAACAGGTAACAGATAACGGGTAAATGATTATCTTGTTTAATATATTTTGTATCATATTTTGACCTACAGGTCAAGTGACCGAAAGATCCACTGATGGTTGGGAAAATGGTTCACCCCTTACACCAGTCAGTTGAACTTAAGTGTTGACCTCTCGTTCAGAAAGCAGTGGCAAGCTACTGAACGTCAGATTACCTAGAACACCAACGTGGGGTTGATGGCTACGTCCTGTTTAGAACATGGCAATAGTGTTTGAGGAGGAATCACAGCTGTTAGCACTGTGTTTGTCATGTCGGCATTGTAGTTGTCTTGTTGGCACTGATGTCCATGTTCTATGTTCTTAAGACATTATTTATTTTGTTGAATGATTTCTGGGTGACCCGAGGAAGATGTAAGTCGAAATGCTGTAGTGTGTTTCCATCTGTTTATGCTGCACGCTTGCTAACAACTCCTGCCATTGTACAACTTAAATTGGCATTGACAATACACTCAACACCTCACACATTCTCCCACTCCCAACCAACATCCCATTAGAGTGTTGTGCAGTATTATCCAGAGATAGAGGGAATGTTGTAAAGTTTTATCCAGAGATAGAGGGAGTGTTGTGAAGTTTTATCCAGAGATAGAGGGAATGTTGTAAAGTTTTATCCAGAGATAGAGGGAGTGTTGTGCAGTTTTATCCAGAGATAGAGGAAGTGTTGTGCAGTTTTACCCAGAGATAGAGGTCGTGTTGTGCAGTTGTATCCAGTGATAGAGGGAGTGTTGTGCAGTTTTAGCCAGAGAAAGAGGGCGTTGTGTGCCGTTTTATTCAGTGATAGAGGGAGTGTTGTGCAGCTTTATCCAGAGAAAGAGGGCGTTGTGTGCCGTTTTATTCAGTGATAGAGGGAGTGTTGTGCAGCTTTATCCAGAGAAAGAGGGCGTTGTGTGCCGTTTTATCCAGAGATAGAGGAAGTGTTGTGCAGTTTTATCTAGAGATAGAGGTCGTGTTGTGCACTTGATCCAGAGATAGAGACAGTTTTGTGCAGTTTTATCCAAATATAGAGGGAATGTTGTGCAGTTTTATCCAGATATAGAGGGAATGTTGTGCAGTTTTATCCAGATATAGAGGGAATGTTGTGCAGTTTTGTCCAGAGATAGAAGGAATGCTGTGCAGTTTTATCCAGAGATAGATTGCGTGTTGTACTGTTTTATCCAGAGATAGTGGAAGTGTTGTGAACTTTTATCCAGAGAAAAAGGGAGTGTTGTGCAGTTTTATCCAGAGATAGGGGCATGTTGTGCAGTTTTACCCAGAGATACAGGCAGTTTTGTGCAGTTTTATCCAGAGATAGGGGCATGTTGTGCAGTTTTACCCAGAGATACAGGCAGTTTTGTGCAGTTTTATCCAAATACAGGCGGAGTGTTGTGCAGTTTTATCCAGAAATAGAGGGAGTGTTGTGCAGTTTTATCCAGAAATAGAGGGAATGTTGTGCAGTTTTGTCCAGAGATAGAAGGAATGCTGTGCAGTTTTATCCAGAGATAGATTGCGTGTTGTACTGTTTTATCCAGAGATAGTGGAAGTGTTGTGAACTTTTATCCAGAGAAAAAGGGAGTGTTGTGCAGTTTTATCCAGAGATAGGAGCATGTTGTGCAGTTTTATCCAGAGATACAGGCAGTTTTGTGCAGTTTTATCCAAATACAGGCGGAGTGTTGTGCAGTTTTATCCAGAAATAGAGGGAGTGTTGTGAACAGAAGACACTGTTGGTTATTACACTTAGAGAGACATCGACAAAGATGCGGAGAGAACGGGGAAATAACCCTGTAGAAAGTCGCAGGATCGGGTAAAAATGTACGGCCTGACTAATGTTCTGTGACATCATTTCCAGCAATCGCCACTGGTTGAAATCAACCGCTGTTTTCCATTTCGTCTTATACAGTTTTATTTTCCCCCTCGCAAACCCCTCTCGTTCTCTTAGTTTTCATTTCCGCCGGTGACCAGATCTCTCGATTTTTGGCTCTAATAGCACGTGCAGATATTTTCATGGGGTGTTTCACACGTGGCTGACGTCCATTTCTGGGGGATCATAGGGTAGCCTGGCCTCACCCCACCACACCACACCCAGACACACAGCCACAAACCACCACACGTTCCGTCCTACAGTTGTAGATTGTGTTTCTGTTTATACATGGCGGCATGAAGACATAACTTAATGTAAGCGTCTGTGTCGATATCTCTCCGCTAGGTTTTTTTTGTCGATTTTCATTATTTCTTCATTCACTGTCGTCATTTTTTTTTTCGCTCATCGTTGTTATATTTTCGATTGTTGATGTTTCTTCGTTCATTGTCGGTATTTCGTCGTTGATTGTCCTCAAATTATCCTTGATTGTTGTTATTTCTTCCTTGATTGCCGATATGTTGCTGCTTTGATTGTTGAATGTTAGACTACAGTTCATTTGTTCATTCGTTTTATTTCACCTTTGATTGTTGCGTTCTCTTCTTTGAATGTTATTTATGTGCTAAATGTCGTTATTTCTACGTTGATTGTCGTCATTTCTACATTGACTGTCGTCATTTCTACGTTGATTGTCGTCATTTCTACTTTAATTGACGTCATTTCTACGTTGATTGTCGTTATTTCTACGTTGATTGTCATTATTTCTACTCCGATTGTCTTTATTTCTACGTTGATTGTCGTCATTGCTACGTTAATTGTCATTATTTCTCTTTTGAATGTCATTAATTCTACGTTGATTGTCGCTATTGGTAAGACACTTTAATTGATCAATTGCCGAAGGATAATATATCGCCACTTGTGCACTCCCATTTAGACAGAAGACGATATATCGCCATACTAGGGTCACCGTGTTATTTGTTTTGCTTCATGATATCTCCCGTAGACTCAATGTTCTGTCATACTGTCATTTACTGCACATATGCGGTGTATGACAGGGTGGTCTTGAGTCTGAAGAATTAAGGTCGCCTGGCTAGTACAGTCGCCGCGAACTGTGCAGTAAAAGTGTTCAGTGAAAGTAAATATATATTATAAAACTTCATTGTGTACCATGTTTGCAACTGAATCAGATAAGGACAATTTTATAGCGTTAAATCTGAGGTCTGGTGTACGTGTGGAGATTGTTGACAATCATGTATACACGTCTGAGGCTACTACTGCTACTACTGCTGCTGCTGCTGCTACAACAACAACTACTACTACTACTACTACTACTACTACTACTACTACTACTACTACTACTACTACTACTACTACTACTACTACAACAACTACTACTACTACTACTACTACTACTACTACTACTACTACTACTACTACTACTACTACTAATGCTGCTGCTGCTGTTGCTGCTGCTGTCATTACTACTACTATTATTACATCTACAAAGAAACTGCCACGGAAACTAATTCATCCACTAATAGGGACTCAGGGGTGTTTCCAAGGCACCAGGGCTGGGTTCTATATTGGCCAAGACCTATTGACGCGTCCTGGGCAACAGGTCCCTTCGGCTTCCTGGCTAAAGTCAGTAGGATCGTTGATTCCTCCGAAGTCGGAGAGTGTCTGCCTGTACGGCGAGGAACCACTAGTCTGCACAACAATAAACCAGACATGGGACAACGGATACTCACGCAAACCTCAGGTCCTGTATGACATCACACTGATGTGGAACAACCGGATGTCTTCATCCGACATACAGGACTTCGCGTTGGAGCTCAAGCCAACGAACACAAGCAAGCTAGCAAGCAAGCAATCCACTAATATATTTACTACTAGTAAAACTAACAACAACAACAACTACTACTACTACTACTACTACTACTACTACTACTACTACTACTACTACTACTACTACTACTACTACTACTACTACTACTACTACTACTACTACTACTACTACTACTACTACTACTACTACTGCTACTACTACTACTACTACTACTACTACTACTACTACTGCTGCTACTACTGCTGCTGCTGCTGCTGCTACTGCTGCTACTGCTACTACTACTACTACTACTGCTACTACTGCTACTGCTACTACTGCTACTACTGCTACTACTACTACTACTACTACTACTGCTACTACTGCTACTACTGCTACTACTGCTACTACTACTACTACTACTGCTACTACTACTACTACTACTACTACTACTACTACTACTACTACTACTACTACTACTACTACTACTACCACTAGTAGTACTACTACTACTACCACTTGTAGTACTAATACTATTACTCTAACTTCCATTACTACTACGTCACTAATACTACTACTTTTACTATAATTATTGTTACAACTACTACTACTACTACTACTACTACTACTACTACTACTACTACTACTACTACTACTACTACTACTACTACTACTACTACTACTACTACTACTACTACTACTACTACTACTTGTAACAAGACCCCGGGGCTTGGACAGGTATGTTACTATAGTTAATATCCTCAGCCTTTGCTCCGACCATCCCAATAGGACTTTACATCTACCAGGCCCCACACAAGCCGGGACAGCTGACCTTCCCCTCCCCACTTATGGATTCCTACCCACAGAGGGCTTGGACAAGACAACAGTCACACTAGCACTCAAAGCCATGGCTAACAAAGCAAAATTTAATTTCTGAATGCGTTAACTATAACTCAGAGAAGGATGGCTGAAAAGCCTTGATAGAAGACAATATGTACACTGGCGGCTAGAGAACAGCGAGAAGATCTACAGATGATCCGTCGTGGTTAACGACTCACCCGAGGAACCTCCAGTGCAAAGGAACTCCAAGGCGTAGACCCTTCCAGAGTTCTCTCCTCCCACTGTGATTAAGATCTCAGACTGGTCAGGCGGATGTCTGATACTTGACGGACACTTCACCAAAGTTCGCTGGTCATCCCTCGATGACGTAATAACTCACAAGTTCCACTCCGCTGATGACGTCTGGGCCGACCCTAGAATTCTAGATGTCCTCAACTGAAGATAAGTACTGTAGCACAATACACTAGTATGTATGAGTCTGGTTCTCTTCGGCATTTCAAGTTCCTGCGATGAACTTAACTGCAACCTATAATTGGAGCGCTGGCTCCATATAACCACTGTCAGCGTCTAGCTCATGTCTAGGTATCTGAGCTCGGGTTCACACAGGCAACAATAACTCCGTTAAATATAATATCTAACATTTATTGTAGTTCAATATACAGTGCGTTGGCGCAGTGGGTTAACAAGCCCGCGCTGAGTTGCATATCACAGAGATTTAACATCATCACACATAGTTATCACAAACATTCTAAGCAAACTATCTAGCATATGTC
Organism: Cepaea nemoralis; assembly: GCA_014155875.1. Classification (NCBI taxonomy): domain Eukaryota; kingdom Metazoa; phylum Mollusca; class Gastropoda; order Stylommatophora; family Helicidae; genus Cepaea; species Cepaea nemoralis. The sequence continues at coordinate 231,534 of JACEFZ010026699.1, forward strand.
TATGAACCCCAAATACACATGGGTCTAAACTATTGAGTCCCTCTAAGGCAGGCCCTGTTGCCTCTCCGATGGTCCGTCTGTCCTCTGCCGGTTTCACACGTGTCGCAATCCGACACGGGTGGTAACTCTGTTCGAGTTCCTCGTGGACCCCGCAATAGGCGGGCCACATCAGTGTCCACGGGACAGTGGGCTCACTGACCAGTCCTTCGAGAAGGTTCTGGATTACTCTGGCCTTCGAGGGTCTTACTTCTTTCCCTTGGGCGGGAGTTGTAGCCCTTGGCTAATATCTACTACTCATGTTGGGTTACTGGATAATGTGGATCCCGTGAGGCTGTGACAGGAGTCCCCCCTCTCCCCTCATTTGATGGGTTGTTATAGGGTAATTAGTTCTGCTCTAATTCTGTCACAGAATCACATAAAGTCGGTGTTTGTAGTTTGGTGGATAGTAACTTGGTAACCTACATACTGGCATCAAAACTCATGTATTCTCCCATACACCACTTCTCTGATTTGGTGAAGAGATCACTCTCTCTCCTGTGTCCTTAAAAATGCTTATCTGACCGAAGTTACGTGACGTTTACTAGTTGTGTCTACAACCCGTCCTTCTCATAGTATCCTACTGATACCAAGACAATTAACCTCTGTATTAAAGAGGATTAACAAGACCAAAGTCCTGGCTAAATAAGTACACCTTCAAATCTTGATCTGTGTGTGCATTTCAATACACTTTTACTCTCGTATGTTGTATAATGCTGAATATGTAGTTACGTTGTTATTTTATCCCATCAGACTACATGTGTCCCTGTTGGCTTGTTAGTGTGTTGACTAATAAGTTGCTGCTTCTAATAAAGTGACTGCATTTTAAATTGATAGTGTTCAGTTTTAAGTTTTGTGTAAAGTGTGTGCTAAATGTGTGGCTTATTTCCAAGCGTCACGAGTTGGGATATCCTTAATCATGAATTACTCCAATGTGTGTAATGCATGATCCGGCATTCCAAGCAGTGGTGCTTAGATGTAGTATCCTAACTCCTAAATTAAGAGTATTAAACTAACTACTAAACATGTATCAACAATTTAGACAAGTACTACAATTTACATGAAAGACGCAGACAAATTAAAATAAATACGTTTTGCGTACAATTTGTCCGCTCAGTATATCGCTCTCTCCTTTAATTCATTTACGCTGTCATTCACTCACCTTTCACTCAAAATAGTATTTGGTTAAAATATATAATTAAAGTTGAGGTAAGTGTTATTGCCCTTAGAAAAAATGGAATAGGCAATATTTGCCCTTTAAGAAAATACGTACTTTTTGTACGATGACTCAAAAATGGGTTATAATGTACACAGAGACAATTGCATAGGAAGGTTCTTTAGCCTATGAATGGAACCACCTGTAATATTATGGTAGAATATGTACAAATTACAGGTTAACACATTTTATATACATGATTCAATGCAAATATAATACATATTTAATATTAAATTAATTAATTAACTAAGTAACTAAATCCAACGATGATGTGCGCGTTGTCCTCCTGTTGTTAGCGTGTCGTGCCATGAATGTTAAAAGTTAGTATGGCTGTCTCTTGAGTGTTGTAGTCGACGTAGTTCTGTTTCGGCTTTTTGCAAAGTCTTGTAGCAACAGCAAGTATGGACTGTTCTCAATGTCGCGTATAAAGTGTTCTTACAGTTTTCAGAGTCAGTTCACTGGTTGAAATCATTACACAGTTAATGTCTCTCGCTCGGATCGTTCTAGAGCTTGGGCAATTGGTAGTATAGCTCTTAAAGTATAGCTCTTAAAGTATAGCTCTTAAAGTTTCATGTTCGTGGGTGTCATAAGTAACCTATTCACTGAGGTGTTATTACTTCTAAATGAAAGTACTCTAGCAGGTGTAGAGTTACACTGTTATATGATACAGACTAAAATATCACAGTTTCTAGTATGGCGAATGGTCAATGTGCCAAATGTTATTCTGCTGGCGCATTCGTTTGCCGTGATAAAATATCAGCAATAATGTTGTCAGTGCCTCTGATATGGCGGATTTCGAAGTCGAAATCTTGAAGAAGAAGACACCATATTTGTAAACGATGGTTTTTCGGAGCACCTTGCTTCAGCACCAACAATGGCGAATTATCAGTGAGTACAACGAAGTGGGCACCTAAGAGGAACTTAGATAATCTTAACACACAAAATAATAGACTTAATGCCTCCAATTCCACCGTAGAATACCGGATCTCTGCCTTCTTCAGCTTACGGCTTACGTAGAGAATTGGGTGTCTCACTCCATCCACTTCTTGCATTAAACATCCTCCTATTGCGATATCACTCGAAACTGTGGTCAAAATAAAGGGTAAATTTATGTTGGGTAATCGTAAGACTGGTGGATTAGAAAAAATACGTTTCAATCTGCTTATTGCATCCTCTAAGCGAGTACTTTTACAAATTTTTGATGGATGATCTTTAGTTAACATATTAGAAAAGACTGATGTAAGTTCTGCCCAATTTGGTATAAATTTAGAATAATAGTTTATAAGACCTAGTAAACTTCTAATTTGTTTCTTTGTGGTAGGAACTTCTAGATTGAGAATCTTCGAAACAATTTTATCATCTGTCAACAGTTTGCCTTCAGAAATTCTATGACCAAGGAAGTCTATTTGTTTATAGCCTATTTCAACCTTGGAAGGTTTGATAGTAAGTCCAAAAAGAAAGATTTGGTTGAAGACTTGTTTGAGTGTAAGTAAGTGAGAAGTCATATTAGAAGAATGGATGCATATATCATCAATATAAGCTTGGACATCTTTAATTCCGTGTAATAGCAATCTAGTTAATCTAACAAATGTGGCGGGCGCGTTCTTGAGACCAAATGGAAGATATCGCCATTCGTACAAACCGAGAGGTGTTGCGAATGCTGTTATATGTCTAGATGCAGGGTGTAGTGGCACTTGCCAATAACCTTTCGCTAAATCAATCTTCGAAAATAAGGATGATTGCGACATATTCAAAATGAGATCTTCACAACTGTTCATTGGCTCTGCATCTGTTGTGGTTCTTGTATTTAATACTCTATAGTCGATGCACAAACGGATTGTCTGGTCCTTCTTTTTCACCAGGACAATCGGTGAAGAATATTGAGACATAGATTTCTGAATTCTTCTTCTTCTTCTTCTTCGTTCATCCGGAGTTTTTTTTTCGGATGTGATTGCGTTGTGCCTGTTTACAGCAGAGCTGCGTTCTTGCGCCGTTAGGCCGACACATCCGACTTCTGCGGGCATTTGTTGACCGGGTTAACCTTCCCGGGGACTCTCACTGTTGTGGTGTTATCCCCCATCCCAGCTGGTCCATATAGAACAGCCAAAGATCCTGGTCAGCCCTCAAGGGAAGGCAGGGGCAGACCATGGGCATTCCCCGCCATCCAAGGAGGCTTCCATACTTGCAGAGCCGATACATAGCGCTCTGGTACTGGGCTCACCCAAGGAATCGTCACGTCCTGCACATGGCTGCTTAGCCTCACTTCCGTATATTGGGCCTTCCGTTCACCATAGGCTGTTCTTCCGGAAACCAGAAGTATGCAGTCTGCAGATGACATCCACACAGTGAGCTTTCGATTCGGACTTTCCACGTAATGGATTTGCTATCCAAGCAATATTCCATTTCATGCCACTAGGACACTTTTCCACCTTTTATGAAGCCCACACAATGGGCTTTTGATTCGGACTTTCCACGTAATGGATTTGCTATCAAGCAATATTCCATTTCGTGCCACTAGGACACTTTTCCACCTTTTATGAAGCCCACACAGCGAGCTTTCGATTTGGACTTTCCACATAATGGATTTGCTATCCAAGCAATATTTCATTTCATGCCTCTGGGTCTTCATGCACCTTTAAATGTCAACCTGTATGTAGTTAAAGTAAGCTGCGGTCAACTTGAGCTTGTTGATATCTCCATAGAGCTTGTCCTCAAATGAAGCAGGTGTGGGCCAAAATATCTTTCTCTGTTCTGCATACGTTGGGCAATCCTGCAGCAAATGTTTTGCTGTCATTTTTCCAGTTCTACAATTACATTCATCAGTATCTCCTATCTTTAGTTTATTGAACAAGTGGTATTTCAGCCTGTTATGTCCTGTGCGGAGTCTGAAGATTGCTACTTGTTCTCTTCGGTCGAGTTTGTAATATGCATCATCCTTCTGATGGCCTGGATGCTCAGATTCCCATTTGGTTCTATAAGTGCTTTTTATCAACCTCTTTGCCTCATTATAGGTTATGTCTATGTCAGGCTGTGGTAGTCGTCCGCCCTCTTTTGCCAGTCTGTCAGCCTCTTCGTTTCCAGGTATACTGCAATGTGATGGGATCCACTGTATTACAACTTTTTTGGATTTCTGGCATAGACCATGGAGTGCTGCTCTTAGGTCAGTTAGTTCTGTGCTGTTATTGCTCTTGAGTATTGAGACAGCTGACTTTGCATCTGTGAAGATAGCTATTTGCTTCTCTTCTATTTTCCTCCATCAGGAGCATTTCTGCTGCAGTTTTCAAAGCCTCTACCTCCGCTTTGAAGTTACTTGAAAATTTTCCAGTTGCCATTGAATGTGTTTTTTTCACTCCATTTTTTTAAATTTAGGAGAATTCCTCCTCCTCCATTCTCTATTGAATTTTTGGCTGATCCATCTGTATATGCATGGGTCCAATTCCTGCTTGGGTAATGTTCTTTTATGTAGTTTAGGGTTATTTCTCTTCTTTCGGTTTCATGCTGAGTGTTCTTTTTCTCAATACCAGGAATGTTTTCTATCATCTCAGGCAGTTGCTGCTGTCTCCAAGCTGGGAAGTTGTGTGCATTGTGTATGGGCTTGACTGTTGATATGTTAAGTATAGGATCTGCCCTAATCCTTCGTTTTGCAGTTTCTACAAAGTTGCTACGCTTCAGTCTTCCCTTTCCAAAACCATTAAATCTGTTGTACATAGGGTGGTCTGTCAATCTTCTAAATTTTTCTGCTTGTTGCTGGGCTCTGCTATCTCTTCTATCCTGCATTGGTTGTAAACAAGTGATCTTTTCTAGTTCATTAATAGGCGTTGTCTTCAGGCTTCCAGTTATGATTCGCATTCCTTGGTTTTGGACTCTACTTATTTTGTTAAAGTTTGACTTAGCTGCTGTTGCCCAAGCTGCAATGCCATATTCCAGTACTGGCCTCACCAGTCCAGTATATAACTTCTTGAGAACTTTCTCATCTGCTCCCCACGTTGTACCAGCAAGCTTTTTCATGATTGCCATTCTCTGCCTTGCTCTTGTTCGATTTTTCTCAACCTGTGTCTTCCATGTCAGGCGACGATCAAAGGTGACTCCTAGATAGTTTGGATTTTCTTCATGGCGCAATATTTTTCCATTCAATACCAGCTTAGGTTGCTGAGTTTTATTTGAGAGGGAGAACACTGTGCATGTTGTTTTCTCCTCACTTATCTTCACTAGCCATGATTTTGACCAGTCCTCTAGCGCTAATAAGGCTTGCTGTATTCTGCTGTTAGCTGTACTAATATATTCTTCAGATGTCCATATGGCTAGGTCATCTGCAAAGGAGGATGTGTGTACTCTGGCTGGAAAATTTTCTGTGATGTCATTTATATATGCTAGGAATAATGTTGGTGAAAGAACTCCTCCTTGGGGGACACCTTGCTCCAGCAGCATCATTTTGCTTGTTTGTCCTTGTACTTTTGTCCTGGCAGTTCTGTTCTCAAGGTAGTGGCTGATCCATTTATACATTTTTCCACAAACATGCATGTTTTGCAGTTTTACTTTCAGTCCTTCCTTCCATACTTTATCAAATGCTTTTTCTAAATCTATCCAGACTGCTAGTGTGTGCTTTTTCTCTTGGAAGGCATCCTCTATTTCCTGAGCTATATAGGTTATTTGATCTTCAGTGGATCTGTATTTTCTGAATCCTGCTTGGTGTGGTGTTAAGAGTTTGTTTTCTTCCAGATGCCATGTTAGCCTGCCATTGATAATGCGTTCCATTAATTTTCCTACACAGCTCAGTAGACTGATAGGTCGATAGCCATTTGGTTCTTCCAGGTCTTTTCCTTTCTTTGGGACTGGTATTAGTATAGCTTCCTTCCATGCCTGTGGGACTATTCCTCTCTTCCAGCTGTTATTTAGGACTGCTAGTAGTTTCTTCTTTGCCTTGGTGCCTAGTCCTATTAGCATTTCATTTGTGATTCCATCCTTTCCTGGTGATTTCTTCTTTTTTAGGGTATTCATTGCCTGTTCCATTTCTTCCATTGTTAGATTTGCCATCATATATTCTGCTGCTGTCTCTGTATTTCTATGATGTGTCTGTTTGTCTTTGATTGCTTTCTTCTGTTCTGTTGTAATATCAATGTGGTTTGCATTTGCATAGTGTTCCATTAGTGCATTTGCAGCCTTTTTGCCTGTAAGCAAGGCATTTCCTTGTTTAATTGTTATTTGTTTGTTTCTAGGTCCTTCATTGTTCATGGCTTTCACTAGTTTCCATAGTTTGTTTCCATCCTTGTCAAAATTCAGGTTTTCTGTTTTTTCCCTCCAACAATCTCTTGTTGTTTGATTTACTGTTCTTTTATATTTTGCTGAGATGGCTTTGAGAGAGATGTTTGCTTCAATTGTTTGTTCTCTCTCTGCTGTCTTCCTGGCATCTTCAACTTTGTCCTCCAAACTTTGTAGTTCTTCAGTCCAGTATGGTTTGTAATTTTTCCTCGCTCCTCTTGGAATGGACTCAGTGGCTGCCTGTATTATCGCTCTGTTTAGACTTTCCACCATTTGCTTTATGTTGCCATATCGTGTATTTATGTTTTCACAATATTTGTCTGTTAGTATGGCAAATCTGTCCCAATCTGCTCGTTTGTAATTCCAGCGGGGCAAGGGCTTTTGCTCCTGTGGAACATACTCCATATTGATTTCAAGCTTGATTGGTCTGTGGTCACTACCTGCTAATTGGTCCAGCACATGGCGATCGATTTTGTGGAGGATGTCTCCTGTGCAGAAAGCTAAGTCTGGAGTAGAAGTGGTAAGCCATCTTCTGGAGTAGAAGCTCGGTGTGTCATCCGCTTTGTTGAGTAGATGGAGATTTGAGTCTATTTCCCAGTCCTCCAATTCATCTCCTCTTTTGTCAGTATCTGGGTATCCCCATCTTTCTGAACGGCTATTAAAGTCTCCGACAATAATGCAGTTTGTGTCAGTTATTTTCATGTTTGAGAGTGTAAGGTCCTTATCTGCTGGGCTATACAGATTGTAGATTCTTATTTTCACGTCCTTTATCATTATGTCAACACCTATAATTTCCGTTTGGTTGTCAGAGATCACAGATACTTCGCTGCAAGGTATTGTATTTCGTGTAAGTATTAGAACTCCTCCTTTGTGTCCTTCGCGGTCGAAACGTGTGGCCTGATATCCTCTGACTGAGAATTTGTGATTGGCGTTGAGGTGTGTCTCTTGAATGCATGCCACATCTATTCTATCTTTATGAAGACGATGTGTTAGGGAGTCTTTCTTCTTGTAAACTCCTTCGGCATTCCACTGTAGTATGTTGAGTGTCCGGGGTATTTGGTCAATAGCTCTTAACCTACTCCTCTGTGCCTTGACTCCACAGCACAGGGGAAGGTGACCACCAGTAGTCATGGGTGGACCCCCTGT
>JACEFZ010026701.1:0-217608 GCA_014155875.1 Cepaea nemoralis
GTCTATCTGTGGTCTATCCTCAGAAAGCATGCTGAGGAGGGTGAGAACAGGCAAGCTTCGTGCAGAGTGGCTTGCTTCGCTTCGGAGGTCACGGGTAGCAAGCATCACCTGGATCTTTTCTCCTGGGCATGCCGGTGTGCTGGGGAATGAACAGGCGGACAGATTGGCTGGCTCGGCAAAACTTGGTGGAGTATTGATGTATGACAAAACAGATGTGGTTGCGGCCTTGTGGGAGCACGTGTACACCTCGGAGGAGCAAATGGATCACCATAGTCTGGTAAGAATGAGACAGCGAGGTGTGACGAGGGGATATGGTCGATGCTCGACGCTCAGAGCTAAGGCGAGACGGACATATAATCAGATTGCTGCTGGAACTATTAGTGTTGGAACTCTTCGCTGGCTGCTGAGGATGGGGACGGAGCGCTTATGGGAATGTCCCGAATGCTGTGATGTCGGTTCCTAAATCAATCAATCAATCAATCAATCTATCTGTGGGCTGATTACCTGGGAGTGCCCATGTTATCCAGCCGCGGTGTGATAGATTAGACCATGCACAAAATAAATTGTTCAGACACCTCAAACTGGATAACATGTAAGGTGTTACAACAATATACCAAACAGCTCAGGAGTGGCTATTCTACACCGGATGAAACAGTCCTAGATGACAACCTCTATAGAATCATGCAAGGGTTGCAGACGACAAGTGGAAACTGTTGTTAGTGCTACAGTAATCATTACTGATTAAACACTACATGAATGGGAATTGTTCTTGATGCTACAGTAAACAGTACTAACTGACCACTACAAAGCATGGAACGGTTCTAGGTGCTACACTAAACAGTACTAACTAAAGACCACACGAGTAGGACCGGTTCTAGATGTTACACTAAACTTTCCTGAATAAACACTACATGAGTGGGAACTGTTGTAGATGCTACAGTAAACTTTCCTGAATAAACTCTACATGAGTGGGAACTGTTGTAGATGCTACAGTAAACTTTCCTGAATAAACTCTACATGAGTGGGAACTGTTGTAGATGCTACAGTAAACTTTCCTGAATAAACTCTACATGAGTGGGAACTGTTGTAGATGCTACAGTAAACTTTCCTGAATAACACTACATGAGTGGGAACTGTTGTAGATGCTACAGTAAACTTTCCTGAATACACTCTACATGAGTGGAACTGTTGTAGATGCTACAGTAAACTTTCCTGAATAACTCTACATGAGTGGGAACTGTTGTAGATGCTACAGTAAACTTTCCTGAATAAACTCTACATGAGTGGGGAACTGTTTGTAGATGCTACAGTAAACTTTCCTGAATAAACTCTACATGAGTGGGAACTGTTGTAGATGCTACAGTAAACTTTCCTGAATAAACCTCTACATGAGTGGGAACTGTTGTAGATGCTACAGTAAACTTTCCTGAATAAACCTCTACATGAGTGGGAACTGTTGTAGATGCTACAGTAAACTTTCCTGAATAAACACTACATGAGTGGGAACTGTTGTAGATGCTACAGTAAACTTTCCTGAATAAACACTACATGAGTGGGAACTGTTGTAGATGCTACAGTAAACTTTCCTGAATAAACTCTACATGAGTGGGAACTGTTGTAGATGCTACAGTAAACTTTCCTGAATAAACTCTACATGAGTGGGAAACTGTTGTAGATGCTACAGTAAACTTTCCTGAATAAACTCTACATGAGTGGGAACTGTTGTAGATGCTACAGTAAACTTTCCTGAATAAACTCTACATGAGTGGGAACTGTTGTAGATGCTACAGTAAACTTTCCTGAATAAACTCTACATGAGTGGGAACTGTTGTAGATGCTACAGTAAACTTTCCTGAATAAACTCTACATGAGTGGGAACTGTTCTAGGTTCTACATATACTAAGTACTGCAGGAGTGGGAAGCTGTCTGTAGGTGATGACAACCAAGATGGAGATTCTGATAGAAACAACGGGTACTTTTATGCCGAGTGTTGTACATGATGACTGGCGTGCTTGTGTGTGCGCTGGTGTGTGTGTGTGTCTGTGTGTGTGTGTGTCAGAGAGAGCGAGAGAGAGAGAGAGCGAGAGAGAGAGAGAGAGAGAGCGAGAGAGAGAGAGAGAATGAGCAGGAAAAGTTCAGGAATGGAATCAAGACAAAAAAAGAATATGATAAAACGATTGCAGATAGGTCACACATTGAGCATGTCAGACGGTGCGTGATGGTGGAAATGACTGTGTGTTCACAACCACCCAATATGGACGAGCATTTACTGCGCGAATGAGTCTGATTAGTCACAATCGCTACCACCATGGATTATAGTTATGATGCTTTTTTTTTAAGCACAATGTAACAAACTATCGCCTGCCAACACGGCCAGGTGCCAGTAATGCATAGACAATCAGTCATCCACGTTGATGACACCAATAAAACAATATTTAGTTAGAAGATCATGAGATCCCAGTAATTCTTGTGGATGGGATGTTTAATGGCATCGTATGGACTTCCATAGGGACGCTTCCAAACCAGTTTCTCCCTATTTCAACATCCCCAACCTTGTAGATGAAGCAGGTGTTTCTGTCGCTGCCTGAAAACCTCGCCCCGGTGACAGAATGAAGCAGGTGTTTCTGTCGCTGCCTGAAAACCTCGCCCCGGTGACAGAATGAAGCAGGTGTTTCTGTCGCTGCCTGAAACCCTCGCTCCGGTGACAGAATGAAGCAGGTGTTTCTGTCGCTGCCTGAAAACCTCTCCCCGGTGACAGAATGAAGCAGGTGTTTCTGTCGCTGCCTGAAAACCTCGCCCCGGTGACAGAATGAAGCAGGTGTTTCTGTCGCTGCATGAAAACCTCCCCCCTGTGACAGAATGAAGCAGGTGTTTCTGTCGCTGCCTGAAAACCTCGCCCCGGTGACAGAATGAAGCAGGTGTTTCTGTCGCTGCCTGAAAACCTCGCCCCGGTGACAGAATGAAGCAGGTGTTTCTGTCGCTGCCTGAAAACCTCGCCCCGGTGACAGAATGAAGCAGGTGTTTCTGTCGCTGCCTGAAAACCTCTCCCCGGTGACAGAATGAAGCAGGTGTTTCTGTCGCTGCCTGAAAACCTCGCCCCGGTGACAGAATGAAGCAGGTGTTTCTGTCGCTGAATGAAAACCTCGCCCCGGTGACAGAATGAAGCAGGTGTTTCTGTCACTGCCTGAAACCCTCGCTCCGGTGACAGAATGAAGCAGGTGTTTCTGTCGCTGCCTGAAAACCTCTCCCCGGTGACAGAATGAAGCAGGTGTTTCTGTCGCTGCCTGAAAACCTCGCCCCGGTGACAGAATGAGCAGGTGTTTCTGTCGCTGCCTTGAAACCTCTCCCCGGTGACAGAATGAAGCAGGTGTTTCTTCTGTCGCTGCCTGAAAACCTCGCCCCGGGTGACAGAATGAAGCAGGTGTTTCTGTCGCTGCCTGAAAACCCTCACCCCGGTGACAGAATGAAGCAGGTGTTTCTGTCGCTGCCTGAAAACCTCGCCCCGGTGACAGAATGAAGCAGGTGTTTCTGTCGCTGCCTGAAAACCTCACCCCGGTGACAGAATGAAGCAGGTGTTTCTGTCGCTGCCTGAAAACCTCGCCCCGGTGACAGAATGAAGCAGGTGTTTCTGTCGCTGCCTGAAACCTCGTCCCCGGTGACAGAATGAAGCAGGTGTTTCTGTCGCTGCCTGAAAAACCTCGCCCGGGTGACAGAATGAAGCAGGTGTTCTGTCGCTGCCTGAAAACCTCGCTCCGTGACAGAATGAAGCAGGTGTTTCTGTCGCTGCCTGAAACCCTCGCTTCCGTGACAGAAATGAAGCAGGTGTTTCTGTCGCTGCCTGAATACCTCGCTCCGGTGACAGAATGAAGCAGGTGTTTCTGTCGCTGCCTGAAAACCCTCGCTCCGGTGACAGAATGAATGCAGGTTGTTTCTGTCGCTGCCTGAAAACCCCTCGCTCCGGTGACAGAATGAAGCATGTGTTTCTGTCGCTGCCTGAAACCCTCGCTCCAGGTGACAGAATGAAGTAGGTGTTTCTGTCGCTGCCTGAAAACCTCGCCCCGGGTGACAGAATGAAGCAGTGTTTCTGTCGCTGCCTGAAAACCTCGCCCCGGTGACCAGAATGAAGCAGGTGTTTCTGTCGCTGCCTGAAAAACCTCGCCCCGGGTGACAGAATGAAGCAGGTGTTTCTGTCGCTGCCTGAAACCTCGCCACCGGTGACAGAATGAAGCAGGTGTTCTGTCGCTGCCTGAAAACCTCGCCCCGGTGACAGAATGAGCAGGTGTTTCTGTCGCTGCCTGAAAACCTCGCCCCGGTGACAGAATAGAAGCCAGGTGTTTCTGTCGCTGCCTGAAAACCTCGCCCGCGTGACAGAAGTGAAGCAGGTGTTTCTGTTCGAACTGCCTGAAAACCTCGCCCCGGTGACAGAATGAAGCAGGTGTTTCTGTCGCTGCCTGAAACCCTCGCCCCGGTGACAGAATGAAGCAGGTGTTTCTGTCGCTGCCTGAAAACCTCGCCCCGGTGACAGAAGGAAGCCAGGTGTTTCTGTCGCTGCCTGAAAACCTCCTGCCCCGGTGACAGAATGAAGCAGAGTGTTTCTGTCGCTGACTGAAACCCTCTGCCCCGGTGGACAAGAATGAAGCAGGTGTTTCTGTCGCTGCCTGAATACCTCGCTCCGGTGGACAGAATGAAGGCAGTGTTTTCTGGTCGCTGGGCCTGAAACCCTCGCATCCGGTGACAGAATGAAGCAGGTGGTTTTCCTGTCGCTGCCTGAAAACCCTCGCTCGCGGTGGACAGAATGAAGCAGGTGTTTCTGTCGCTGCCTGAAACCCTCGCTCACGGTGACAGAATGAAGCAGGTGTTTCTGTCGCTGCCTGAAAACCCTCTCCCCGGTGACAGAATGAAGGCAGGTGTTTCTGTCGCTGCCAGTGAAAACCTCGCCCACCGGTGGACAGAATGAAGCAGGTGTTTCTGTCGCTGCCTGAAAACCTCGCCCCGGTGACAGAATGAAGCAGGTGTTTCTGTCGCTGCCTGAAACCCTCGCACCGGTGACAGAATGAAGCAGGTGTTTCTGTCGCTGCCTGAAAACCTCGCCCCGGTGACAGAATGAAGCAGGTGTTTCTGTCGCTGCCTGAAACCCTCGCCTCGGTGACAGAATGAAGCAGGTGTTTCTGTCGCTGCCTGAAACCCTCGCTCCGGTGACAGAATGAAGCAGGTGTTTCTGTCGCTGCCTGAAACCCTCGCTCCAGTGACAGAATGAAGCAGGTGTTTCTGTCGCTGCCTGAAACCCTCGCTCCGGTGACAGAATGAAGCAGGTGTTTCTGTCGCTGCCTGAAACCCTCGCTCCGGTGACAGAATGAAGCAGGTGTTTCTGTCGATGCCTGAAACCCTCGCTCCGGTGACAGAATGAAGCAGGTGTTTCTGTCGCTGCCTGAATACCTCGCTCCGGTGACAGAATGAAGCAGGTGTTTCTGTCGCTGCCTGAAACCCTCGCTCCGGTGACAGAATGAAGCAGGTGTTTCTGTCACTGCCTGAAACCCTCGCTCCGGTGACAGAATGAAGCAGGTGTTTCTGTCGCTGCCTGAAACCCTCGCTCCGGTGACAGAATGAAGCAGGTGTTTCTGTACGCTGCCATGAAAACCTCGCCCCGGTGACAGAAGTGAGCAGGGGTTTCGGTCGCTGCCTGAAAAACCTCGCCCTGGTGACAGAATGAAGCAGGTGTTTGCTGTCGCTGCATTGAAAACCTCTCCCCCGTGACAGATGAGCAGGTGTTTCTGTCGCTGCCTGAAAACCTCGATCCCCGGTGACAGAATGAGCAGGTGTTTCTGTCGCTGCTGAAAACCTCGCCCCGGTGACAGAATGAAGCAGGTGTTTCTGTCCTGCTTGAAAACCCTCGCTCCGGTGACAGAATGAAGCAGATGTTTCTGTCGGCTGCCATGAAACCCTCGCTCCAGGTGACAGAATGAGCAGGTGTTTCTGTCGCTGCTGAAAACCTCGCCCCGGTGACAGAATGAAGCAGGTGTTTCTGTCGCTGCCTGAAAACCTCGCCCCGGTGACAGAATGAAGCAGGTGTTTCTGTCGCTGCTTGAAAACCTCTCCCCGGTGACAGAATGAAGCAGGTGTTTCTGTCGCTGCCTGAAAACCTCTCCCCGGTGACAGAATGAAGCAGGTGTTTCTGTCGCTGCCTGAAAACCTCGCCCCGGTGACAGAATGAAGCAGGTGTTTCTGTCGCTGCCTGAAAACCTCTCCCCGGTGACAGAATGAAGCAGGTGTTTCTGTCGCTGCCTGAAAACCTCGCCCCGGTGACAGAATGAAGCAGGTGTTTCTGTCGCTTGAATGAAAACCCTCGCCCCGGTGACAGAATGAAGCAGGTGTTTCTGTCACTGCCTGACACCCTCGCTCCGGTGACAGAATGAAGCAGGTGTTTCTGTCGGCTGCCTGAAAACCTCTCCCCGGTGACAGAATGAAGCAGGTGTTTCTGTCGCTGCCTGAAAACCTCGCCCCGGTGACAGAATGAAGCAGGTGTTTCTGTCGCTGCCTGAAAACCTCGCCCCGGTGACAGAATGAAGCAGGTGTTTCTGTCGCTGCTTGAAAACCTCTCCCCGGTGACAGAATGAAGCAGGTGTTTCTGTCGTTGCTTGAAAACCTCGCCCCGGTGACAGAATGAAGCAGGTGTTTCTGTCGCTGCCTGAAAACCTCACCCCAGTGACAGAATGAAGCAGGTGTTTCTGTCACTGCCTGAAAACCTCGCCCCGGTGACAGAATGAAGCAGGTGTTTCTGTCGCTGCCTGAAAACCTCGCCCCGGTGACAGAATGAAGCAGGTGTTTCTGTCGCTGCCTGAAAACCTCGCCCCGGTGACAGAATGAAGCAGGTGTTTCTGTCGCTGCCTGAAAACCTCGCCCCGGTGACAGAATGAAGCAGGTGTTTCTGTCGCTGCCTGAAAACCTCGCCCTGGTGACAGAATGAAGCAGGTGTTTCTGTCGCTGCCTGAAACCCTCGCTCCGGTGACAGAATGAAGCAGGTGTTTCTGTCGCTGCCTGAATACCTCGCTCCGGTGACAGAATGAAGCAGGTGTTTCTGTCGCTGCCTGAAACCCTCGCTCCGGTGACAGAATGAAGCAGGTGTTTCTGTCGCTGCCTGAAACCCTCGCTCCGGTGACAGAATGAAGTAGGTGTTTCTGTCGCTGCCTGAAACCCTCTCCCCGGTGACAGAATGAAGCAGGTGTTTCTGTCGCTGCCTGAAAACCTCGCCCAGGTGACAGAATGAAGCAGGTGTTTCTGTCGCTGCCTGAAAACCTCGCCCCGGTGACAGAATGAAGCAGGTGTTTCTGTCGCTGCCTGAAAACCTCGCCCCGGTGACAGAATGAAGCAGGTGTTTCTGTCGCTGCCTGAAAACCTCGCCCCGGTGACAGAATGAATCAGGTGTTTCTGTCGCTGCCTGAAAACCTCGCCCCGGTGACAGAATGAAGCAGGTGTTTCTGTCGCTGCCTGAAAACCTCGCCCCGGTGACAGAATGAAGCAGGTGTTTCTGTCGCTGCCTGAAACCCTCGCTCCGGTGACAGAATGAAGCAGGTGTTTCTGTCGCTGCCTGAATACCTCGCTCCGGTGACAGAATGAAGCAGGTGTTTCTGTCGCTGGCCTGAAACCACTCGCTCCGGTGACAGAATGAAGCAGGTGTTTCTGTCGCTGCCTGAAACCCTCGCTCCGGTGACAGAATAGAAGCAGGTGTTTCTGCTGTCGCTGCCTGAAACCCTCGCTCCGGTGACTAGAATGAAGTAGGTGTTTCTGTCGCTCTGCCTGAAACCCTCTCGCCCCGGTGACAGAATGAAGCAGGTGGTTCTGTCGCTGCCTGAAAACCTCGCCCCGGTGACAGAATGAAGCAGGTGTTTCTGTCGCTGCCTGAAACCTCGCCCCGGTGACAGAATGAAGCAGGTGTTTCTGTCGCTGCCTGAAAACCTCGCCCCGGTGACAGAATGAAGCAGGTGTTTCTGTCGCTGCCTGAAACCCTCGCCCCGGTGACAGAATGAAGCAGGTGTTTCTGTCGCTGCCTGAAACCTCACCCGGTGACAGAATGAAGCAGGTGTTTCTGTCGCTGCCTGAAAACCTCGCCCCGGTGACAGAATGAAGCAGGTGTTTCTGTCGCTGCCTGAAAACCTCGCTCCGGTGACAGAATGAAGCAGGTGTTTCTGTCGCTGCCTGAAACCCTCGCCCCGGTGACAGAATGAAGCAGGTGTTTCTGTCGCTGCCTGAAAACCTCGCCCCAGTGACAGAATGAAGCAGGTGTTTCTGTCGCTGCCTGAAAACCTCGCCCCGGTGACAGAATGAAGCAGGTGTTTCTGTCGCTGCCTGAAACCCTCGCTCCGGTGACAGAATGAAGCAGGTGTTTCTGTCGCTGCCTGAAACCCTCGCTCCGGTGACAGAATGAAGCAGGTGTTTCTGTCGCTGCCTGAAACCCTCGCTCCGGTGACAGAATGAAGCAGGTGTTTCTGTCGCTGCCTGAAAACCTCGCTCCGGTGACAGAATGAAGCAGGTGTTTCTGTCGCTGCTGAAACCCTCGCTCCGGTGACAGAATGAAGCAGGTGTTTCTGTCGCTGCCTGAAACCCTCGCTCCGGTGACAGAATGAAGCAAGTGTTTCTGTCGCTGCCTGAAACCCTCGCTCCGGTGACAGAATGAAGCAGGTGTTTTTGTCGCTGCCTGAAACCCTCGCTCCGTGACAGAAATGAAGCAGGTGTTTCTGTCGATGCCTGAAACCCTCGCTCCGGTGACAGAATGAAGCAGGGTGTTTCTGTCGCTGCCTGAATACCTCGCTCCGGTGACAGAATGAAGCAGGTGTTTCTGTCGCTGCCTGAAACCCTCGCTCCGGTGACAGAATGAAGCAGGTGTTTCTGTCGCTGCCTGAAACCCTCGCTCCGGTGACAGAATGAAGCAGGTGTTTCTGTCGCTGCCTGAAACCCTCGCTCCGGTGACAGAATGAAGTAGGTGTTTCTGTCGCTGCCTGAAAACCTCGCTCCGGCGACAGAATGAGGCAGGTGTTTCTGTCGCTGCCTGAAAACCTCGCTCCGGCGACAGAATGATGCAGGTGTTTCTGTCGCTGCCTGAAAACCTCGCTCCGGCGACAGAACCTCTAGTCTTGTTTGGCAACAATCATCTCATTCATAGTTTAGGCGTTCTTAACCCATCATCATCATGTGTCATGATGAGAAGCATGGACGGTCTTAACCCAACAGGAATGTATTCAGTATTATTTCATTATATAGTACATATCCTTGGTGAATTGGTTAAGCCGAAGGTAATAGGTTTAATTTGGTTCACGAGCGCAATTTTTCTGGTGGATCATCGCTGGGGCTATAGAGTATAATAGAGTTCGTGCTATGTGTGACGCTTTCGGCAGACCCCCCTACGGAAAGAGATCGAGCCATCTGGGTTAAACCCGGTGCAATGAAGTCGATCTTACGTCTGCAAACCCTCTTTATATACGTGTGCTAGAGTAGGAGTCTGGCTTATATTAGGTATGTCCATCTGGGTGGCCAGCAGTGGAGTGGCTTCTAGATATTATAGCGGATAGATGCGATGTGAGAGTGGAACAAGAAAGGCGCTGGTCACTAAGAGGAGGGGAGAGTTGGTGGGGCAGCTATCTCTATGACGCACCTCAAACCTCTAGGACAGTGGTTCTCAATCGGTGGGAAATCACCCCCCCCCCCCCCACGAAGAAGATTTTTAGGGGTTTCGGGGGGGGGGGGGGGGGGAATTAAGATTATTTCAAGATCGCGTTAATACAAGAACTCATTATTTGATATTGTTTTTCTCTCCATACTTTACGGTTCTGTACTTCTCGCACTTCTGAAATTCGTATAACAACGTAAGTAGACCCGCAAATCACGTTTTATGTACATGTCTGGACTTGTTCTAGTATGTGTTAGTAAATTTAGCTTTCATATTTACGTATATTGTGTAGGGGAAGGGATGAGGATTTATACGGAGGAAATACGAAAGGAGTGGGAGGGGGGATGACACTCTGAACATATGGTGAATGGGTGCATGGGCCAAAACATATTGAGAACCCTGCTCTAAGACATTGCCATAGGCCGGTATGAGGCGCTATATACAACCCCTCCCCCATTGCTGCCTTGGCGTCAAACCATACACAAACCAGCGGAACACAAGGGGAAACCATTGTGGTATTTATCTCTTGTAAAGATATCTCAACAAGTTGGATCTAATTACCAAAGCTATGGTAAACGTGCTGTTGGAGATAACAAGATGTGGAAAAGCCTGATCGCCCAAGCAAGTCTACAAGTCACTTAAATGTATATATATATATTCTCAATTTCGAGCCTCATTTGCATCGGTCCGGCAATCATTTTCCGGTTTAGTGTTCGGTGGACTGCTAGACCGATCGATGGATGTTTTTTTAGTTTTGGGCCCGTAGGGTGAATTAACATTGAAGTACCCCAATTTTTGTATATGCATTGTTTCCAGATATTTTGGACACGTTATGAGAAGAAATAAATTGGAGAACTTGGTGACAACTTGGAAGATTGAGGGGGAGAGAACAACTCTGGTGACCTTATGAGATGGCGAAACATGACCGTCCACGCTTATCAGCATGGCTCATGATGTTTGTTTCCAGATCTTCATTGTAAATCTTTCATGTTTCAACATCCTTATGTCGTTCCATATTTTCGCTTCCCTGAACAAAGGGTCTTTTTAATGTTGTTCATGGAAACATGTGGATTACTTATTGTGATATTTCAGTTTCCTAAGTATTCTTGTTTGGTCTTTGGTCGAAACATTTGTTTGTGTGTGTTCGTGTGTGTCTGTCCGTGGCAGATGGCATCAGTGTATGAATGGACAACTATTCACAAACACTCTCATGTTCCTCTTGTACCTTGCGGTGTCGAGGTGAAGTATATACATCGTGAGAGTGCCCGATTATAGGCTTCACGTATCGATATTCCCATGGACTGTTATTCCTTCCGTCCAACGTTTACGTGGTCGGCCTCTTCCTCTGTTTCTGGTCTGTACATCATTGCTTGTTGTAGTATGCTGTTGACTGGTAACCTACTTGCATGGCCAAACCATTTGACTTGCTGCTTTCTAATAAAACCTAGTGCTGCTTTAACCCCCACTATAGTCCTGATTTCTTCGTTTCTGATCTGATCTCTTCATGATATGTTGAGTATTCTTCTTCTCAGGAATCTCAAACACTAAAAGTAACAATCTAGAGATGAATGGCCACAATCGGTAAAAAAAACAAAAAAACTGCCATTACTGCCTAAAATACTTTGTGATGTATGATTGAGGTGTCGGGTGAGGAGGAGAGGTGGGGGGGGGGTGGTCTTGAGCATGAGGAATAAAGGCCGCCTGGCTAGTTAACTCATCACGAACTGCGCAGGTTAGGATTTTCTTTTTTGCCCCGACAGAAAAAAATCCATCACCTTACAGAGGATTCGAATCTGGGTTTTCTAATTAGGAGCCTGCTGTTCTAGCCACTTGCTCCTCTGTTTGGCACTAACGGAATAAGATCATTTGAAAATGTGTAGGACACACAAGGAGACAGCAGATGACTGGTTCCTGAGACGAAGGTTGGAATACCTTGGACTGCCAGAGTAAGTGACAACGATTGTCTGGAAGAGGCTGATGAAACTAGAACATTGTACACAACTATAAGACAGAGAGGTCTCCGTGGTAATCCGTCTACTTCATGCTCTAGAGGCTGTGGGATCATTTTCAGATTGAGTTACTCAGACCCCTTGCTGTGATCTTTCTGGAACCCCCTTGCTGTCATCATTCTGGAGACCCCTTGCTGTCATTATTCTGGAGACTCCTTCCGGTCATCATCCTGGAGACCCCTTGCTGTCATCATTCTGGAGACTCCTTGCTGTCATCATTCTGGAGACCCCTTGCTGTCATCATTCTGGAGCTACGGAGTTGATTTTTGTGTGCAATACTCCCGGTAGACAACCGGGTTTTCTGCAGAGACCAGGCCATATGGACAAAACCATGTGCAATAAATCGATCTTCTCAAATTGACCTGTATAAGAAAGTCAAACAGTGTTATCTGGTCGTATAATGACAAGAGAAGCATTGGAGAGCATCGTGACAATGGAAAGCTCAACGGTACAAGAGAGGCAGACTCAGAGAAATTATGCAGGATGGTCTAAGATGACAACACAGAAGAATAACATCAACAGAATTGATTCAGAACACTAAGGGCCGAGATGTGTGGAAAGACAAGAACATCTCCGCCGCTTGACATGCACATCATGACGATATCTACAGAAGAGATGGAATAGAGACATGTGTTTTATATGGAAAAACACAGGGCAAGAGTATCACAGAGATACACGAGAAAAGCTTACACTGTGTGACTGGCACCTTGCCGTTTTGACAGATGACTGTAAAACGGAGTTATACTTCTCCATACCACAATGCCTGGGTTGAAGTTAGGGCGATCTGTTGCCCATACTGCATGATCTCTCTCTCTCAGCCTGCCTAGTTTGCTCCACAAGAAAGGTAACACTAATATGTCTGGAACAAGACAAGCTGCAGAAGCTGCCAGATCAGCAAAGCAATGCTCTAACTTTCTGTCTGTTGAAGCTTCCATCCTAGATCAATTGCCGACCAAGACTTAGGGCCTCGTCTGCCCTGTTATGATATTTAGGCTTTAGGTTGTAGTTTCTTGCACTAGGGTAAGGTTCATATCTCCCAATTGCGCTCCTCCGTCCGAAGCCGTTGGTACAATGTGGAGTGCCGGGTTTGGTGAGCCCAACATTCGGCGCTAACAAAAAGCAGATAGTACCATCAACTGTCATATTGTAGTTCAGTCATATCTGGCTAAGGCCTAATTAACAACATTCAGCGCTAACATAAATCAGGTAGCATCACCTACTGTCATACAGTAACTCAGTCATATCTGACTAAGACCTGACTAACAACATTCAACGCTAACAGAAACTTGGTAGTACCATCAACTATCTTACAGCAACTCAGTCATATCTGACTAAGACCTGACTAACAACATTCAACGCTAACAGAAACTTGGTAGCACCACCTACTGTCATACAGTAACTCAGTCATATCTGACTAAGACCTGACTAACAACATTCAACGCTAACAGAAACTTGGTAGTACCATCAACTATCTTACAGCAACTCAGTCATATCTGACTAAGACCTGACTAACAACATTCAACGCTAACAGAAACTTGGTAGCACCACCTACTGTCATACAGTAACTCAAGTCATATCTGACTAAGACCTGACTAACAACATTCAACGCTAACAGAAACTTGGTAGTACCACCTACTGTCATACAGTAACTCAGTCATATCTGACTAAGACCTGACTAACAACATTCTACGCTAACAGAAACTTGGTAGCACCACCTACTGTCATACAGTAACTCAGTTATATCTGACTAAGACCTGACTAACAACATTCAACGCTAACAGAAACTTGGTAGTACCATCAACTATCTTACAGCAACTCAGTCATATCTGACTAAGACCTGACTAACAACATTCAACGCTAACAGAAACTTGGTAGTACCATCTACTGTCATACAGTAGCTCAGTCATATCCGACTATAAGCTGGGAAACACATAATAATATTAAGTATCATAAAAATGTTAGACATGGAGGACTGAAGATTCATGACTCCAGTGTCGGCTCAAGATAAGATAATTGAAGAAGAAGAACACATTTACGAAAAATAAAATGAAAATAAGGAAAAGAACAACACAACCAAATAATAAATGTAAATTATGTTTATCTATATGTCAAATTTATAATACATACTCTCTATACAAACAACACTCTCTGGTCATGCGATGACAAGAGAGGGACTGGAAAACATTGTGATGACGAGTGATCAGCGGGAAAAGAGGCAGAGGCAGACGGAGAGAAATTATGCTGGATGGACTGAGATGGTGGTATGGAGGAATATCACCAGCAAAGATGATTTAGAACACTAAAGGCTGAGATTTGTGCAGAGACATAAAAGCTTATGCCAGTTGGCAGGGAACATGATGATGATAATGAATCTCTAAAAATGCTGTACTTCGATAAACACAATCAGCGTTCCTGACACAATCTTTTATACAATCTCACCCTCCTCATACATATGACATATTAAATAACACAACATACGGTGTGATTATTAAAACAGCATACATTTATACATACATATGTCAGAACTAAAACTGAATAAATTGTGGAATGGGACAGAGAGAACTACAAACATTTGATTTTTAAGAGCATGCATCATTCCCATTGCAACATATGTATGTGAGATCTGGACACTTACTAAACAAGCTGAACAGCGCATAAATGCCTTTGAATATACATGTTATAGACGGGTTCTAAGAATATCTTGGATACAGAAAAGAACAAATGCATCCATACGACAAGAACTGAATATTGAAGAAGGTTGGCTACTAAAGATGACAAAACAAAGAAAACTGAAATATTTTGGTCACTTGAAATGTCATGAAAGTTTGGAGAGAACAATCATGGAGGGGTATATGCCTGGGAAAAGAAGAAGAGGAAGGCCAAAGAGAAGAGGGGTACAGGCTGTGGCAGATGATCTCCAGATGGGTGTGTCAGAGATCTCCAGATGGGTGTATCGGACGCGGGACATCTTGCTTATGACCGAGAAGTTTTCCAGAAGGTTGTTATGGGAGAGAGGTTCTGCAAAGGACATGCTACTGAATGAATGAATGTCAGGACCGTCTTGTACATACACTGCTACTCACCGATTTAGTCAACTGCTCACAATGCTAAATTACAACGTGTACAATTTAGTTACCTAATGTTCAGTTTAATTACCACATAATTATCATATGTATAGTCAACTGTTCACACGGCTAAATTACCATATGTAATTTTATTACAAAATATATAGTTCAACTATTCCATGTATAGTTCAACAACCACATGTATAGTTCAACTACCACATGTACAGTCAAATTACTATATCTATAATTTACTGCAAACATGTACACCACACACACTGTTTCACTACTGCACATATAACTTCAGTTACCCCTCACACTGTTTCACTACTGCACATATACGTTCAATTACCCCACACACTATTTCACTACTGCACATATAACTTCAGTTACCCCTCACACTGTTTCACTACTGCACATATAAGTTCAATTACCCCACACAATGTTTCACTACTGCACATATAAGTTCAATTACCCCACACACTGTTTCACTACTGCACATATAAGTTCAATTACCCAACACACTGTTTCACTACTGCACATATAAGTTCAATTACCCCACACACTGTTTCACTACTGCACATATAAGTTCAATTACCCCACACACTGTTTCACTACTGCACATATAAGTTCAATTACCCCACACACTGTTTCACTACTGCACATATAAGTTCAATTACCCCACACACTGTTTCACTACTGCACACATAAGTTCAGTTACCCCACACAGTGTTTTATCCACACAGTTGCCCCTCACATTGCTTTACCCACACGCTAAAATCAGTCCAGTGCACTAGAAGTAGAAGCATGTGTATGGGCTTTGTTTGAGGTACAAGCCAGTGAACTCGAAAAAAAATTATTAAATTACTGCATGTACAGTTCAATTACCACACACGCAACATTCCATTACTGCACGTACAGTTGTATTAATAAACATACAGTTGTTACCACATGCACAGTTCGATTACTATATACATACGCACAGTTTGATTACTATATACATACACACTGCTCAATTACCATACACATACACACAGCTAGATTACCATACACATACATACAGCTCAATTACCATACACATAGCTCAATTACCATACACATACCTCGATTACCATACATATACACACTGCTCAATTACCATACACATACACACAGCTCAATTACCATACATATACACACTGCTCAATTACCATACACATACACACAGCTCAATTACCATGCACAGACAGTAGAATGGCACACACACACACCCAAAGGCAAAATCACAACACTTCAGTAAGTGTGGGACATGTGAAGTATTCCAGATACATTAGCTCACAACACATACTTCTGTAGGTGTGGGACAGTGAAGTATTCCAGATACACTAGCTCACAGCTTCATGAGATGGAGTAGCCAGTTCTCTTCAATCCCAAAGCCAGAATAGAGGCAGGTATATTATAAACAAGCACTCAAGTGCTGCCTGCAGTAGTCCTCATCTGATCACTTTAGCCGCGGGATGTCCTTCAGGACCATGGCTTGGAGTTAGGTGATAATGAAATACCCAAAACCCGTGGAAGAATCATGATCAACACAGGGGAGATCACAACCATTTTGTATGTGCAGTGCTGAACCATGATCAACACATGGGAGATCCCAGCCATTCTGTGTCTGCCATGCAGAATCTGGAACAACACAGGGAAGACCCCGGCCAGTCTGTATGTACCGCGCTGAATCATGATCTGGTTGCATTCTAATATACCTCTCTGTGGATGTGAAGTTGCAGTTCTGATCTTGTACACCCCAGTGGTTTCTGAGGGCAAGGAGAGCGCTGCAACACAGGCCCTATACAAATGGTACTTTGGTATCAGATCGGCAGTCCTGGGAAGGTTAACCCAGTCAACAAATGCCTGCAGAAGTCAGATGTGTCGATCGAACGGTGCAAATATTGCAGCTCTGCTGTAAACAGGCACAATGCAATTACGTCCAAAAATATTCCTGATGAACGCAGAAAAAGAAGAAGGAGATCGGGAGTAAATCTCCTCTCCAACCTCACCCTGATAACAGCCAGCCCTTTGCAAGCCTAAGATAACCTGGAAGCCCAACAGAGTTACAACTGACAATCGTCCAGGAATCACAACCAAATAACCAACCTTTGTTATGATATTTAACAGTACACAGACATAATTTCTCAGTAACTCTTGTCTTCCTGTATTAAAATCTCAGACAATGAAGTTAATATCCACACAATGATCTTTTAAAATCTTGTAACATGAAACAATTTAAGAGTTAATGTCTAAATAAAACACATGTTGGTATCTAACTGTTATGTACATATTTCTCTGGACTTGTTTTCATCTTGTACACATGTCACAAGTACTTGGTTAATACACACAGAAGTATCTTTCAAAGCCTTGCAACAAATAACAAATCAAGAGTTAATTGTTGTCTAACTAAAACACATGACAAAATACAGACAAACAGAAGTCATGCTAATTACAAATACAACATGAAAGTGAATGGGACCAAACTGAAACAATAAAATTTATTGAAATATTTGGGCTCTTTGATAACACCAGATGGAAGATGTATTAAAGAAGTTAAACCTAGGATAGGGAAGAGAGCACGGCAGAATGGATAAGAGTGTTCGTTCTTAAACATCCGGTGTGCTGATGCCGAGGTAGCAGGTTCAACCCCTGGACTAAAATGTTGACTTCTTATCCCTGACTTGGGGATGTAAATTACAAGTACCTCTGAAACTGGAGATGGTTGGCCTGATGGCGAGGGACACTGGTAATAGGGAAAGCTAATCCACACACAAACATCAGTCCAGTGCCCTAGAGAAGTTGTAGCATGTTTATGGACTACACTTGAGGTCACAGAGAGCGAACAGGAGAAAAAAAATCTAGACTAGCTCAAGATAAGGCAGCATTTCGTGAGATGAAGAATATTCTCTGCAATGTATGTTTCTCAACTGAGACAAGGACAGGAGTTCTAAGAGCTATGTTGAACCAATCAATGTACACAAGTTTTTTTTTTTTTTTTTGCGCTCGCTCACTTTGAACTCATCTTAGTCCATACACACTACTTCTAGTAGTGCTGGACTGTGTGGATTAGCTTTCCCTATTAACAGTGTCCCTCACAATCAGGCGAATCCACTCCGAGTCCCCAAGTCAAGGACGAAAGGTCAACATTTTAGTCCAACTGTCCGGTGCAGGGGTTGAACCCCTTACCTCAGCATCAGCACACCAGATATTTAAGAACATGCATTCTTATCCATTCTGCCATGCTGACCTACCCATGTACAGAAGGGAATCTTGGACAAATGAGGAATGATGTGGAAGCTGCGGAGATGTGGGTTTATAGAACACTGCGGATGGATAGAGAGACCAATGAAGATATCATGAAAGAAGTTCCTCACAAAGAGAACTGTTTACTGGCACCGTAAGAGGACAGTCCACATTCCCTGGGCATGTCATGAGAAGGAGCAAGCTGGAGTATGTCGTTCACAACAGGGAAAGGTTGGAGGGGTAGAGAGGCAGGGGGAGACCAAGAGAGAAGCTGCTGGGCAGTCTGACATCAGGGCATGGAGGAACGTCGGTATCTGAAATGATTGGCAGAACACGAGACAGAAGGCTGTGGAGTTGATGATCAATACCACATGGCATAGATTATAAGAAGAAGAAATCATTTTGGGACTCAGCCGTCAAGTTAATTATCATCTAAATAAAACATAATACAGAATACGCCATGAAGTTAATTATCATATAAATAAAACACAATACAGAATCGACCATGAAGTTAATTATGATCTAAATAAAACACAATACAGAATCCAGTCATTGGCACTTTCAGGAAGTTCACCACAGGGGCTTCTGGGCTAACAGGAAAATGATGAGCTGTTAAGCTACCAATGCTCCATCTTTTATTTCCCTCTGTACAGAGAGAAAGAGTCACAAAGAAGGCAGACAGAGAGAGACAGTCACAGAGATACAGAAAGAAAGACAGAGACAGAGAGAGACAGACAGAGAGATAGGCAGACAGACATAAGAGATGAGACAGACAGACAGAACAAAACACAGAAATAGAACAAGACAGAGAGAGAGAGAGACAGAATCAGAGAGAGAGAGAGAGAGAAATTCAGACAGAAAAAGAGACAGAAACTTATCATTTATCTGTTTCAAACATGTTTTGAAACTTCTGTTTTCCAAGATGGCGGTGTAAACCGCGTCGCTCGATTCGGAGATTAATTATGTGTTCTGTGCGTGTTTCTTAACATCAATTTGTTCAAATAAGGATGAACCTACGACAGGTCCAGCAAACCGGTAGGGAATTTATTTGTTCAAGAACTATTGCTCGAGAATTATGGAGGAAATTGAGAGAAAAACGCAGCTCTATCAGCGTTCACGCCGGAAACTACACACCGAAGCGACACAACAAGCGACTAACGACGACAACTGCTAAATTTCGACACACTTCAAATAGAAAAGAGATTTTTGCAACTTGGAATGTTACAGGTCTAGGATATAAGGAACCAGCTCTCGTAGAGTTTATGAAACAATCAAATATTCAATTATTAGGACTCGCAGACACTAGGAAAAAGGGGCAGAACACGAAACAAACACACGAAGGTTACGTCCTTATATGGAGTGGCGTCGACCAGCGAGCTACAGCTAAACATGGAGTGGGTTTTTTGTTGCATCCAGACAAAGCGAAAGCAATTATCAACACTAAATTTATATCAGAAAGGATAATACTAGTACAGATCAAAGAAGGAAATAGAACAACAACTTTTATACAAACATACGCCCCATGTAATGACACTTACAGCGACGAAGACAAAGACAATATTTTGATAAACTTGCAGACACGTTAAATAATGTCAAGGAGACAGATGAACTAGTTGTGATGGGTGATTTTAACGGACGAATAGGCACACGAAGAACACCGTGGGAGGATTGCATGGGGCCATTCAGCGACACAGAGACTGATTGTAACAGCAATGGTCAACATCTACTCAACATATGTTCGGAACATGGACTAATAATAACAAATAGTTTTTTTCAACATCGTCGTAGCCACACCAAAACCTGGTATAAATGGAATGACATAAACCAAGCATCCCAAATTGACTTTATTCTAATTAGGAAATCAGACAGAAGGCTACTATTAGATTCAAGAGCACTCCCAAATACAGATGTTGATACTGATCACAAGCCAGTCATAATAAAGAAGATTTCACCACACAGGAAAATAAGAAACAAAAAGGTAACAACACATGTCATCAATTATAGGAGGCTGCAGGAAAATACGGTTAAAGACGAATTCAATCAAGAAATCCAAAACCTACATAAGAACATCCCTGATGACCACTCAAGCGTAGATAAGGAATGGACATGTTTCAAGGCTGCCATGCTCGACACACTGAAAAATAAATGTGGAACAAAGAAAGTAGGGCAGGACAAAAGATTAAGAACAGCCTGGTGGAACAACGAAGTTAAAGATAGCATATTCAAAAAGAAGGTAGCATTCAAAAAGTGGATCACAACTAAATCTGAACAGGACTATATTACTTATAGAATAGCACGACGTAATGCCAAACGAACAATTAGAGCATCTAAAGATGAATCCTGGAGAATATACGGTGAACAGATGGCGACCCTTAGCAAAGACTGCCCAAGAGAATTTTATAAACGTGTCACCACAATGAGAAACAGAGATGCATGTTACAACCCAACCACCATCATAAACAGCAAAAGAGGTATGCCAATATTTAATCCACAACAAAGACTAGCAAGGTGGGCAGAATACTTTCAAGAACTACTTAACCCCACAGATAACATAGGAAACCTCACTTTTGTGCCTAAACGCCAGGGACAGCAAGAACCAAATTTCATACCTGCAGAAGTCAAAGCAGTTATACAGAAAAGTCCTAAAAACAAATCACCAGGTCCAGATGGAATAACCACAGAAGCTATTCAGGCCTGTGGGGAAACAGGAGTTAAATGGCTAACAAGACTTTTTAATATAGCATGGGAAGAAAGAAAAGTCCCAGATGATTGGCAACAGGCAATAATATTACCAATATGGAAAAAGAAAGGCAATATGAGAGAGTGCGAAACATACAGAGGTATATCACTCCTGAGCCATATAGGGAAAATGTATGCAAAACTTTGGAACAAAGAGCTAGACCAATAGTTGAACAACAGTTAAGCAAAGCACAATTCGGTTTTCGGAAAGGTAAAAGTTGCACTGATGCATTATTTACACTTAGACAAATTTGTGAAAAAACTATTGAATATAGTGACCAGCAGAATATTGTGTTTGTAGATCAGGAAAAGGCTTTTGATAGAGTAGACAGATACAAATTATGGACCATCCTTGAAGACTATGGGATAGAAGGGCAACTGCTAGAAAACATCATAGCCATGTACCACTCGAGCCAAAGTGCAGTAAGAACACAAGGAAGGTATATCAGATATGTTCACAGTCAATACAGGAGTGAGGCAGGGATGTGTGCTCTCTCCCCTGCTATTCAATATCTACATGGACAGAATTTCCAAAGAAGCAAGTCTCGACAGAACCAGATTCAGAAAATTTAGAACTCTTTACTCCAGATGAAACAACTGACCCACAGGGAATAAATGAACTTCTATTTGCAGATGATCAGTGCCTGTTTTACAGCGACGAGGGCAGACTACAAAATAATATTACTAATCTGAGTTCAACCTGCAGCAGATACAATATGAATATAAACACAGCCAAAACCGAAGCAATGCAAGTTAACAGATCGCCAGGCCCACTAAGTATACAGATAAATAACACACCTCTGAAACAAGTTAAAGAATTCAAATACCTTGGAAGTATGATCACAGAAGATGGCAGATTAGACAGAGAAATTGAAATCAGATGTCAAAAAGCTAGTGCACTTACATATCAACTGTCACCCTTACTGAAACATCCAAACATACCCATGTCCGCAAAACGACAGATAATAAACAGCATATTCACACCAACCCTATGCTACCAATCTCAAACCTGGACTTTATCCAAATTACACCTTCGCAAAATCAACACCTGCGAAATGAGATGCCTGAGGAGAGCTGCCAACTTAACAATCCGAGACCGAGTAAGAAATGTTACTATCAGACAGACTGTGGGATCAACACCTTGTGCCACATTTATTGAAAGACAGAAGATCAAGTGGTTTGGCCATGTTGTTAGAATGCAACATCAGCAACTACCATCACTGGCCTTACATCAAAGATCATCTGCGACGAGACCACGAGGACGTCCAAGAAGAAAATGGATTGACGACATCAGAGACATTGTACAACCACACGGAATGACACTATCCAGTGCCGCCCACCGGGCGCTGGAACGCAAATTATTCCTCCCCACGACGCTTGACGGCAGAAGTGGAAGATGATGATGATGATGATGATGAAACATGTATACAAATATTATGTAAATTTACTTACTTGAATTTCTGAAGTGACACACCCATAAATGTATGTTTTCCTTATGTACATACATAAGCCTAATAAATCTCTTAACCAAACACATACTGGCCAAAACCTGACCTATTACATGCACCATCTCATATAATACATGCACCATCTCATATAATTGACATGCAAAACTGAAAACATTTCTTGCAACAAAAATTCAAACCATATTAATGATTTGCATCAGCTGAACAAGCAAGGAGAAAACTAATGGTGTCCGTAAAATGATTAATAAACGATTCATTTTGCTTGCATACAATAATTGTTGGACTAGAAAACGAACTTTTCCAAAAAAACTAAATTTTACAAATGCATTTTCACACAGTCGTACTCACTTTCTCACGCACACACAAAACCATGAGCCAGAATCATGAGAAAGATGCTCACTGACATCCGAGCTGAGTCCACCCAGAGAAGAGTTTCATCGCGGGAAGATGCTGGGCTGTGGCATTCCTATAGCTACCTGACGTTGGGTATGGAGCAGAATGTGGGTATGCAGATAAAGCTGAGTGAGAGGGGACGGCTGAGGGAGATGGCAGGGTCCAGTTATTGACCGGGGAACTGCCCTCTCTGATGAGTTCTGCAAAACGTTCACTCTTGATGCGACGAAGATGGCTCTGTGTACGCTTGGGGATGTACTCGGTCAGGAACTCCTCCACTGCCAGCTGTCCACTACAGAAGTCATCTGCCAATTGCTGAAGATTAAACAGACAATTAGGCAACAGTGTAAGATATCCTGGTGTGGAAATGTTACTATTAGCACAAAAAGATCATGTTCTAGGGGTTTAAGAAACATATTATGTTGTTCAGATCTCATTATCATATGCCCCGCCAACTTGCGAAGGCACTGATACGTCTCCACAGATCTCGTTCCATGGTGTTGTGGATCAGTTCTATGCTGCCGTCTCAGTCCTTACAGCTTCATTTCTCTTAGTGTGCCTCTCCTACTGATGATCTTTTCAACTGTCACGATGTTTTCCAATGCCTCTCTTCTCACTATATGACCAAAGAATGCGGTTCGTCTTTCTCTTATAGTTGTATATAATGTTCTATTTTCATTAGCTAGCGTTGTGGCAAAGAGGTTACAAGCCACATGCCACGTTCAAAACACAGCTGCAGGCGATTTGGAAGCAGACCGCTTTGCGCTGGTTTTCATACAATAGTATGAGCATTGGTCATTGAGAAAGCAATGGCAAACTACTGAATGTAAAGTTATCTAGTATATCAAAAACAGCCAAGAAATGCTGGGGTTGACTGCAACATCCTGTACAGGCTTTGCAACTAACTATTAAAAAACCTTCCTAACGTCAAGTAACATGACTGAGCTATGGAAATATATCCTCGCTATGCATATCTGGTCTATAGGGGGCACCTTAGCCAAGTTCATAGCCAACTGCACTGATGATGTCATGAACACAGCTGGACGCTGGTTCCACATTAAACTCAACACCTGCGAAAGTGGGGGAAAGATAGCCAGCTACCCCTCCATGCACCCCGCCTACATATCACACACCCATGGCAGGAAACTGCCTAGGGACAAAAATATCTGGCTGACAGCACTGTATGGCTGTGAAACATGGACTTATCTAGCTGACAGCACTATATGGCTGTGAAACATGGACTTTATACAATATCTGGCTGACAGCACTACATGGCTGTGAAACATGGACTTATCTAGCTGACAGCACTATATGGCTGTGAAACATGGACTTATCTAGCTGACAGCACTATATGGCTGTGAAACATGGACTTTATACAATATCTGGCTGACAGCACTGTATGACTGTGAAACATGGACTTTATACAATATCTGGCTGTCAGCACTGTATGGCTGTGAAACATGGACTTTATACAATATCTGGCTGACAGCACTACATGGCTGTGAAACATGGACTTTATACAATATCTGGCTGACAGCACTACATGGCTGTGAAACATGGACTTTATACAATATCTGGCTGACAGCACTACATGGCTGTGAAACATGGACTTTATACAATATCTGGCTGACAGCACTACATGGCTGTGAACATGGACTTTATACAATATTGGCTGACAGCACTGTATGACTGTGAAACATGGGACTTTATACAATATCTGGCTGACAGCACTATATGGCTGTGAAACATGGACTTTATACAATATCTGGCTGTCAGCACTGTATGGCTGTGAAACATGGACTTTATACAATATCTGGCTGACAGCACTATATGGCTGTGAAACATGGACTTTATACAATATCTGGCTGACAGCACTACATGGCTGTGAAACATGGACTTATCTAGCTGACAGCACTATATGGCTGTGAAACATGGACTTATACAATATCTGGCTGACAGCACTATATGGCTGTGAAACATGGACTTTATACAATATCTGGCTGTCAGCACTGTATGGCTGTGAAACATGGACTTTATACAATATCTGGCTGACAGCACTGTATGGCTGTGAAACATGGACTTTATACAATATCTGGCTGACAGCACTATATGGCTGTGAAACATGGACTTATACAATATCTGGCTGACAGCACTATATGGCTGTGAAACATGGACTTTATACAATATCTAGCTGACAGCACTATATGGCTGTGAAACATGGACTTTATACAATATCTGGCTGTCAGCACTGTATGGCTGTGAAACATGGACTTTATACAATATCTGGCTGTCAGCACTGTATGGCTGTGAAACATGGACTTTATACAATATCTGGCTGACAGCACTACATGGCTGTGAAACATGGACTTTATACAATATCTGGCTGACAGCACTATATGGCTGTGAAACATGGACTTTATACAATATCTGGCTGACAGCACTATATGGCTGTGAAACATGGACTTTATACAATATCTGGCTGACAGCACTACATGGCTGTGAAACATGGACTTTATACAATATCTGGCTGACAGCACTATATGGCTGTGAAACATGGACTTATACAATATCTGGCTGACAGCACTACATGGCTGTGAAACATGGACTTTATACAATATCTGGCTGACAGCACTACATGGCTGTGAAACATGGACTTTATACAATATCTGGCTGACAGCACACATGGCTGTGAAACATGGACTTTATACAATATCTGGCTGACAGCACTATCATGGCTGTGAAAACATGGACTTTATACAATATCTGGCTGACAGCACTATATGCTGTGAAACATGGACTTTATACAATATCTGGCTGACAGCACTACATGGCTGTGAAACATGGACTTATACAAATCTGGCTGACAGCACTACATGGCTGTGAAACATGGGACTTTATACAATATCTGGCTGACAGCACTATATGGCTGTGAAACATGGACTTTATACAATATCTGGCTGACAGCACTATATGGCTGTGAAACATGGACTTTATACAATATCTGGCTGACAGCACTGTATGGCTGTGACACATGGACTTATACAATATCTGGCTGACAGCACTACATGGCTGTGAAACATGGACTTATCTAGCTGACAGCACTATATGGCTGTGAAACATGGACTTTATACAATATCTAGCTGACAGCACTATATGGCTGTGAAACATGGACTTATACAATATCTGGCTGACAGCACTATATGGCTGTGAAACATGGACTTTATACAATATCTGGCTGACAGCACTATAGGCTGTGAAAACATGGACTTTATACATATCTGGCTGACAGCACTATATGGCGTGAAACATGGACTTATACAATATCTGGCTGACAGCACTTACATGGCTGTGAAACATGGACTTTATACAATATCTGGCTGACAGCACTACATGGCTGTGAAACATGGACTTTATACAATATCTGGCTGACAGCACTATATGGCTGTGAAACATGGACTTATACAATATCTGGCTGACAGCACTATATGGCTGTGAAACATGGACTTTATACAATATCTGGCTGACAGCACTGTATGGCTGTGAAACATGGACTTATACAATATCTGGCTGACAGCACTACAGGCTGTGAAACATGGATTATCTAGCTGACAGCACTATATGGCTGTGAAACATGGACTTTATACAATATCTAGCTGACAGCACTATATGCTGTGAAACATGGACTTTATACAATATCTGGCTGACAGCACTATATGGCTGTGAAACATGGACTTATACAATATCTGGCTGACAGCACTGTATGGCTGTGAAACATGGACTTTATACAATATCTGGCTGACAGCACTATATGGCTGTGAAACATGGACTTTAACAATATCTGGCTGACAGCACTATATGGCTGTGAAACATGGACTTTATACAATATCTGGCTGACAGCACTACAGGTGCTTCTGTGCTGTAACATGGACTTTATACAATATCTGGCTGACAGCACTATATGGCTGTGAACATGGACTTTATACAATATCTGGTGACAGCACTACATGGCTGTGAAACATGGACTTTATACAATATCTGGCTGACAGCACTATATGGCTGTGAAACATGGACTTTATACAATAGCTGGCTGAACAGCACACTATATGGCTGTGAAACATGGACTTTATACAATATCTGGCTGACAGCACTATATGGCTGTGAACATGGACTTTATACAATATCTGGCTGAC
Source organism: Cepaea nemoralis (assembly GCA_014155875.1). Lineage (NCBI taxonomy): Eukaryota > Metazoa > Mollusca > Gastropoda > Stylommatophora > Helicidae > Cepaea > Cepaea nemoralis. Next base: position 26,788 of record JACEFZ010026701.1, read on the forward strand.
AGCACTATATGGCTGTGAAACATGGACTTCTATACAATATCTGGCTGACAGCACTACATGGCTGTGAAACATGGACTTATACAATATCTGGCTGACAGCACTATATGGCTGTCGAAACATAGGACTGTATACAGATCTGGCGACAGCACTACATGGCTGTGAAACATGGGACTTTATACATATCTGGCTGACAGCACTGTATGGCTGTGAACATGGACTTTATACAATATCTGGCTGACAGCACTACATGGCTGTGAAACATGGACTTTATACAATATCTGGCTGACAGCACTACATGGGCTGTGAAACATGGACTTTATACAATATCTGGCTGACAGCACTATATGGGCTGTGAAAACATGGACTTTATACAATATCTGGCTGACAGCACTATATGGCTGTGAAACATGGACTATCTAGCTGACAGCACTATATGGCTGTGAAACATGGACTTATCTAGCTGACAGCACTATATGGCTGTGAAACATGGACTTAAACAATATCTGGCTGACAGCACGTATGGCTGTGAAACATGGACTTTAAACAATATCTAGCTGACAGCACGATATGGCTGTGAAACATGGACTTTAAACAATATCTGGCGACAGCACTACATGCTGTGAAACATGGACTTTATACAATATCTGGCTGACAGCACTATATGGCTGTGAAACATGGACTTTATACAATATCTGGCTGACAGCACTACATGGCTGTGAAACATGGACTTATACATATCTGGCTGTCAGCACTGTATGGCTGTGAAACATGGACTTATACAATATCTGGGCTGACAGCACTACATGGCTGTGAAACATGGACTTTAAACAATATCTGGCTGACAGCACTACATGGCTGTGAAACATGGACTTTATACAATATCTGGCTGACAGCACTATATGGCTGTGAAACATGGACTTATCTAGCTGACAGCACTATATGGCTGTGAAACAGGACTTTATACAATATCTGGCTGACAGCACTACATGCTGTGAAACATGGACTATCTAGCTGACAGCACTATATGGCTGTGAAACATGGGACTTTATACAATATCTGGCTGGACAGCACTATAGGGCTGTGAAACATGGACTTTATACAATATCTGGCTGTCAGCACTGTATGGCTGTGAACATGGACTTTATACAATATCTGGCTGACAGCACTATATGGCTGTGAAACATGGACTTTATACAATATCTGGCTGACAGCACTATATGGCTGTGAAACATGGACTTTATACATATCGGCTGACAGCACTACATGGCTGTGAAACATGGACTTATACAATATCTGGCTGACAGCACTATATGGCTGTGAAACATGGACTTTATACAATATCTGCTGACAGCACTACATGGCTGTGAAACATGGACTTTATACAATATCTGGCTGACAGCACTATATGGCTGTGAAACATGGACTTTATACAATATCTGGCTGGACAGCACTGTATGGCTGTGAAACATGGACTTTATACAATATCTGGCTGACAGCACTACATGGCTGTGAAACATGGACTTTACATATCGGCTGACAGCCTATATGGCTGTGAAACATGGACTTTATACAATATCTGGCTGACAGCACTACATGGCTGTGAAACATGGACTTTATACAATATCTGGCTGACAGCACTACATGCTGGAAACATGGACTTATACATATCTGGCTGACAGCACTACATGGCTGTGAAACATGGACTTTATACAATATCTGGCTGACAGCACTATATGGCTGTGAACATGGACTTTATACAATATCTGGCTGACAGCACTACATGTGCTGTGGAAAACATGGACTTTAACAATATCTGGCTGACGCACTATGGCGTGAAACGGCTATATTCTGGCTGAAACACATGGCTGTGAACATGGACTTTATACAATATCTGGCTGACAGCACTGTATGGCTGTGAAACATGGACTTATACAATATCTGGGCTGACAGCACTATGGCGTGAAACATGGACTGTATCTGCTGACAGCACTATGCGTGACATATACAATATCTGGCTGACAGCACTATATGGCTGTGAAACATGGACTTATCTAGCTGACAGCACTATATGGCTGTGAAACATGGACTTTATACAATATCTGGCTGACAGCACTTATATGGCTGTGAACATGGACTTTATACAATATCTGGCTGACAGCACTATATGGCTGTGAAACATGGACTTTATACAATATCTGGCTGCAGCCACTGTATGCTGTGTGAAACATGGACTTTATACAATATCTGCTGACAGCACTATATGGCTGTGAACATGGACTTTATACAATATCTGGCTGACAGCACTATATGGCTGTGAACATGGACTTTATACAATACTGGCTGACAGCACTATATGGCTGTGAAACATGGACTTTATACAATATCTGGCTGACAGCACTACATGGCTGTGAAACATGGACTTATCTAGCTGACAGCACTACATGGCTGTGAAACATGGACTTTATACAATATCTGGCTGACAGCACTATATGGCTGTGAAACATGGACTTTATACAATATCTGGCTGACAGCACTGTATGGCTGTGAAACATGGACTTATACAATATCTGGCTGACAGCACTATATGGCTGTGAAACATGGACTTTATACAATATCTGGCTGACAGCACTACATGGCTGTGAAACATGGACTTTATACATATCTGGCTGACAGCACTATATGGCTGTGAAACATGGACTTTATACAATATCTGGCTGACAGCACTGCTATGGCTGTGAAACATGGACTTTATACAATATCTGGCTGACAGCACTATATGCTGTGAAACATGGACTTTATACAATATCTGGCTGACAGCACTGTATGGCTGTGAAACATGGACTTTATACAATATCTGGCTGACAGTACTGTATGGCTGTGAAACATGGACTTTATACAATATCTGGCTGACAGCACTGTATGGCTGTGAAACATGGACTTTATACAATATCTGGCTGACAGCACTGTATGGCTGTGAAACATGGACTTTATACAATATCTGGCTGACAGCACTATATGGCTGTGAAACATGGACTTTATACAATATCTGGCTGACAGCACTACATGGCTGTGAAACATGGACTTTATACAATATCTGGCTGACAGCACTATATGGCTGTGAAACATGGACTTTATACAATATCTGGCTGTCAGCACGTATGGCTGTGAACATGGACTTTATACAATATCTGGCTGACAGCACTATGGCTGTGAAACATGGACTTTATACAATATCTGGCTGACAGCACTACATGGCTGTGAAACATGGACTTTATACAATATCTGGCTGACAGCACTATATGGCTGTGAAACATGGACTTTATACAATATCTGGCTGACAGCACTACATGGCTGTGAAACATGGACTTTATACAATATCTGGCTGACAGCACTACATGGCTGTGAAACATGGACTTATACAATATCTGGCTGACAGCACTACATGGCTGTGAACATGGACTTTATACAATATCTGGCTGACAGCACTACATGGCTGTGAAACATGGACTTTATACAATATCTGGCTGACAGCACTACATGGCTGTGAAACATGGACTTTATACAATATCTGGCTGACAGCACTACATGGCTGTGAAACATGGACTTTATACAATATCTGGCTGACAGCACTACATGGCTGTGAAACATGGACTTATACAATATCTGGCTGACAGCACTATATGGCTGTGAAACATGGACTTTATACAATATCTGGCTGACAGCACTACATGGCTGTGAAACATGGACTTTATACAATATCTGGCTGACAGCACATATGGCTGTGAACATGATTTATACAATATCTGGCTGACAGCACTATATGGCTGTGAAACATGGACTTTATACAATATCTGGCTGACAGCACTGTATGGCTGTGAAACATGGACTTTATACAATATCTGGCTGACAGCACTATATGGCTGTGAAACATGGACTTATCTAGCTGACAGCACTATATGGCTGTGAAACATGGACTTTATACAATATCTGGCTGACAGCACTATATGGCTGTGAAACATGGACTTTATACAATATCTGGCTGACAGCACTATATGGCTGTGAAACATGGACTTTATACAATATCTGGCTGACAGCACTATATGGCTGTGAAACATGGACTTTATACAATATCTGGCTGACAGCACTGTATGGCTGTGAAACATGGACTTATACAATATCTGGCTGACAGCACTATATGGCTGTGAAACATGGACTTTATACAATATCTGGCTGACAGCACTATATGGCTGTGAAACATGGACTTTATACAATATCGGCTGACAGCACTATATGGCTGTGAACATGACTTTATACAATATCTGGCTGACAGCACTACATGGCTGTGAAACATGGACTATCTAGCTGACAGCACTACATGGCTGTGAACATGGACTTTATACAATATCTGGCTGACAGCACTATAGGCTGTGAAACATGGACTTTATACAATATCTGGCTGACAGCACTGTATGGCTGTGAAACATGGACTTATCTAGCTGACAGCACTATATGGCTGTGAACATGGACTTTATACAATATCTGGCTGACAGCACTATATGCTGTGAAACATGGACTTATCTAGCTGACAGCACTGTATGGCTGTGAACATGGACTTTATACAATATCTGGCTGACAGCACTACATGGCTGTGAAACATGGACTTATCTAGCTGACAGCACTATATGGCTGTGAAAACATGGACTTTATACAATATCTGGCTGACAGCACTATATGGCTGTGAAACATGGACTTATCTAGCTGACAGCACTATATGGCGTGAAACATGGACTTTATACAATATCTGGCTGACAGCACTATGGCTGTGAAACAGGACTTTATACAATATCTGGCTGACAGCACTGTATGGCTGTGAAACATGGACTTTATACAATATCTGGCTGACAGCACTATATGGCTGTGAAACATGGACTATCTAGCTGACAGCACTATATGGCTGTGAAACATGGACTTTATACAATATCGGCTGACAGCACTGTATGGCTGTGAAACATGGACTTTATACAATATCTGGCTGACAGCACTATATGGCTGTGAAACATGGACTTTATACAATATCTGGCTGACAGCACTATATGGCTGTGAAACATGGACTTTATACAATATCTGGCTGACAGCACTGTATGGCTGTGAAACATGGACTTTATACAATATCTGGCTGACAGCACTATATGGCTGTGAAACATGGACTTATACAATATCTGGCTGACAGCACTGTATGGCTGTGAACATGACTTTATACAATATCTGGCTGACAGCACTATAGGCTGTGAAACATGACTTTATACAATATCTGGCTGACAGCACGTATGGCTGTGAAACATGGACTTTATACAATATTGCTGACAGCACTATATGGCTGTGAAACATGGACTTTATACATATCTGGCTGACAGCACTGTATGGCTGTGAAACATGGACTTTATACAATATCTGGCTGACAGCACTATAGGCTGTGAAACATGGACTTTATACAATATCTGGCTGACAGCACTATATGGCTGTGAAACATGGACTTTATACAATATCTGGCTGACAGCACTGTATGGCTGTGAAACATGGACTTTATACAATATCTAGCTGACAGCACTATATGGCTGTGAAACATGGACTTTATACAATATCTGGCTGACAGCACTATATGGCTGTGAAACATGGACTTTATACAATATCTGGCTGACAGCACTACATGGCTGTGAAACATGGACTTATCTAGCTGACAGCACTATATGGCTGTGAAACATGGACTTTATACAATATCTGGCTGACAGCACTATATGGCTGTGAAACATGGACTTTATACAATATCTGGCTGACAGCACTGTATGGCTGTGAAACATGGACTTTATACAATATCTGGCTGACAGACACTATATGGCTGTGAAAACATGGACTTATCTAGCTGACAGCACTATAATGGCTGTGAAACATGGACTTTATACAATATCTGGCTGACTAGCACTAGTATGGCTGTGAAACATGGACTTTATACAATATCTGGCTGACAGCACTATATGGCTGTGAAACATGGACTTTATACAATATCTGGCTGACAGCACATATTAGGGCTGTGAAACATGGACTTTATACAATATCTGGCTGACAGCACTGTATGGCTGTGAAACATGGACTTATACAATATCTGGCTGACAGCACTATATGGCTGTGAAACATGGACTTTATACAATATCTGGCTGACAGCACTGTATGGCTGTGAAACATGGACTTTATACAATATCTGGCTGACAGCACTATATGGCTGTGAAACATGGATCAGTACAATATCTGGCTGACAGCACTACATGGCTGTGAAACATGGACTTTATACAATATCTGGCTGACAGCACTGTATGGCTGTGAAACATGGACTTTATACAATATCTGGCTGACAGCACTACATGGCTGTGAAAACATGGACTTATCTAGCTGACAGCACGTATAGGGCTTGTGAACATGGACTTTATACAATATCTGGCTGACAGCACTCATGGCTGTGAAACTGGACTTTATACAATATCTGGCTGACAGCACTACATGGCTGTGAAACATGGACTTTATACAATATCTGGCTGACAGCACTAGAATGGCTGTGAAACATGGACTTTATACAATATCTGGATGAAAGCACTATATGGCTGTGAAACATGGACTTTATACAAGTATCTGGCTGACAGCACTATCATGGCTGTGAACATGGACTTTATACAATATCTGGCTGACAGCACTGATGGCTGTGAAACATGGACTTTATACAGATATCTGGCTGACAGTACTGTTATGGCTGTGAAACATGGACTTTATCAATATCTGGCTGACAGCACTGTATGGCTGTGAAACATGGACTTTATACAATATCTGGCTGACAGCACTGTATGGGCTGTGAAACATGGACTTATACAATATCTGCTGACAGCACTATATGGATGTGAAACATGGACTTTATACAATATCTGGCTGACAGCACTACATGGCTGTGAAACATGGACTTTATACAAAATATCTGGCTGACAGCACTATATGGCTGTGGAAAACATGGACTTTATACATATCTGGCTGTCAGCACTGTATGGCTGTGAAACATGGACTTTTATACAGTATCTGGCTGACAGCACTATATGGCGTGAAACATGGACTTTATACAATATCCTTGGCTGACGAGCACTACATTGGCTGTGAACATGGACGGTATACATTCTGGCTGCAGCACTATATGGCTGTGAAACATGGACTTTATACAATATCTGGCTGACAGCACTACATGGCTGTGAACATGGACTTTATACAATATCTGGCTGAACAGCACTACATGGCTGTGAAACATGGACTTATCTGCTGACAGCACTACATGGCTGTGAGAACATGGACTTTATACAATATCTGGCCTGACAGCACTACATGGCTGTGAAACATGGACTTTATACAGTATCTGGCGGACAGCACTACAATGCTGTGAAAACATGGACATTTTTATACAATATCTGGCTGACAGCACTACATGGCTGTGAAACATGGACTTTATACAATATCTGGCTGACAGCACTACATGGCTGTGAACATGGACTTTATACAATATCTGGCTGAACAGCACTATATGCTGTGAAAACATGGACTTTAATACAATATCTGGCTGACAGCACTACATGGCTGTGAAACATGGACTTTTATACAATATCTGGCTGACAGCACTATATGGCTGATGAAACATGGACTTTATACAATATCTGGCTGACAGGCACTGTATGGCTGTGAAACATGGACTTTATATACAATATCTGGCTGACAGCACTGTATGGCTGTGAAACATGGACTTTATACAATATCTGGCTGACAGCACTATATGGCTGTGAAACATGGACTTATCTAGCTGACAGCACTATATGGCTGTGAAACATGGACTTTATACAATATCTGGCTGACAGCACTATATGGCTGTGAAACATGGACTTTATACAATATCTGGCTGACAGCACTATATGGCTGTGAAACATGGACTTTATACAATATCTGGTGACAGCACTATATGGCTGTGAAACATGGACTTTATACAATATCTGGCTGACAGCATGTATGGCTGTGAAACATGGACTTTATACAATATCTGGCTGACAGCACTATATGGCTGTGAAACATGGACTTTATACAATATCTGGCTGACAGCACTATATGGCTGTGAAACATGGACTTTATACAATATCTGGCTGACAGCACTATATGGCTGTGAAACATGGACTTTATACAATATCTGGCTGACAGCACTACATGGCTGTGAAACATGGACTTATCTAGCTGACAGCACTACATGGCTGTGAAACATGGACTTTATACAATATCTGGCTGACAGCACTATATGGCTGTGAAACATGGACTTTATACAATATCTGGCTGACAGCACTGTATGGCTGTGAAACATGGACTTATCTAGCTGACAGCACTATATGGCTGTGAAACATGGACTTTATACAATATCTGGCTGACAGCACTATATGGCTGTGAAACATGGACTTATCTAGCTGACAGCACTGTATGGCTGTGAAACATGGACTTTATACAATATCTGGCTGACAGCACTACATGGCTGTGAAACATGGACTTATCTAGCTGACAGCACTATATGGCTGTGAAACATGGACTTTATACAATATCTGGCTGACAGCACTATATGGCTGTGAAACATGGACTTATCTAGCTGACAGCACTATATGGCTGTGAAACATGGACTTTATACAATATCTGGCTGACAGCACTATATGGCTGTGAAACATGGACTTTATACAATATCTGGCTGACAGCACTGTATGGCTGTGAAACATGGACTTTATACAATATCTGGCTGACAGCACTATTGGCTGTGAAACATGGACTATCTAGCTGACAGCACTATATGGCTGTGAAACATGGACTTTATACAATATCTGGCTGACAGCACTGTATGGCTGTGAAACATGGACTTTATACAATATCTGGCTGACAGCACTATATGGCTGTGAAACATGGACTTATACAATATCTGGCTGACAGCACTCTATGGCTGTGAAACATGGACTTTATACAATATCTGGCTGACAGCACTGTATGGCTGTGAAACATGGGACTTTATACAATATCTGGCTGACAGCACTATATGGCTGTGAAACATGGACTTTATACAATATCTGGCTGACAGCACTGTATGGCTGTGAAACATGAACTTTATACAATATCTGGCTGACAGCACTATATGGCTGTGAAACATGGACTTTATACAATATCTGGCTGACAGCACTGTATGGCTGTGAAACATGGACTTTATACATATCTGGCTGACAGCACTATATGGCTGTGAAACATGGACTTTATACAATATCTGGCTGACAGCACTGTATGGCTGTGAAACATGGACTTTATACAATATCTGGCTGACAGCACTATATGGCTGTGAAACATGGACTTTATACAATATCTGGCTGACAGCACTATATGGCTGTGAAACATGGACTTTATACAATATCTGGCTGACAGCACTGTATGGCTGTGAAACATGGACTTTATACAATATCTAGCTGACAGCACTATATGGCTGTGAAACATGGACTTTATACAATATCTGGCTGACAGCACTATATGGCTGTGAAACATGGACTTTATACAATATCTGGCTGACAGCACTACATGGCTGTGAAACATGGACTTATCTAGCTGACAGCACTATATGGCTGTGAAACATGGAACGTTATACATATATGGCTGACAGCACTGGTATGGCTGTGAAACATGGACTTTATACAATATCTGGCTGCAGCACTATATGGACTTGTGAAACATGGACTTATCTAGCTGACAGCACTATATGGCTGTGAAACATGGACTTTATACAATATCTGGCTGACAGCACTGTATGGCTGTGAAACATGGACTTTATACAATATCTGGCTGACAGCACTGTATGGCTGTGAAACATGGACTTTATACAATATCTGGCTGACAGCACTGTATGGCTGTGAAACAGGACTTTATACAATATCTGGCTGACAGCACTGTATGGCTGTGAAACATGGACTTTATACAATATCTGGCTGACAGCACTGTATGGCTGTGAAACATGGACTTTATACAATATCTGGCTGACAGCACTGTATGGCTGTGAAACATGGACTTTATACAATATCTGGCTGACAGCACTGTATGGCTGTGAAACATGGACTTTATACAATATCTGGCTGACAGCACTGTATGGCTGTGAAACATGGACTTTATACAATATCTGGCTGACAGCACTGTATGGCTGTGAAACATGGACTTTATACAATATCTGGCTGACAGCACTATATGGCTGTGAAACATGGACTTTATACAATATCTGGCTGACAGCATTATATGGCTGTGAAACATGGACTTTATACAATATCTGGCTGACAGCACGTATATGGCTGTGAACATGGACTTTATACAATATCTGGCTGACAGCAGTATATGGCTGTGAAACATGGACTTTATACAATATCTGGCTGACAGTAGTATATGGCTGTGAAACATGGACTTTATACAATATCTGGCTGACAGTACTATATGGCTGTGAAACATGGACTTTATACAATATCTGGCTGACAGCACTTATATGGCTGTGAAAACATGGACTTTATACAATATCTGGCTGACAGCACTGTATGGCTGTGAAACATGGACTTTATACAATATCTGGCTGACAGTACTAGTATGGCTGTGAAACATGGACTTTATACAATATCTGGCTGACAGCTACTGTATGGCTGTGAAACATGGACTTTATACAATATCTGGCTGACAGCACTGTATGGCTGTGAAACATGGACTTTATACAATATCTGGCTGACAGTATTATATGGCTGTGAAACATGGACTTTATACAATATCTGGCTGACAGTACTTATATGGCTGTGAAACATGGACTTTATACAATATCTGGCTGACAGCACTGTATGGCTGTGAAACATGGACTTTTATACAATATCTGGCTGACAGTACTGTATGGCTGTGAAACATGGACTTTATACAATATCTGGCTGACAGTACTATATGGCTGTGAAACATGGACTTTATACAATATCTGGCTGACAGCACTGTATGGCTGTGAAACATGGACTTTATACAATATCTGGCTGACAGTACTGTATGGCTGTGAAACATGGACTTTATACAATATCTGGCTGACAGCACTGTATGGCTGTGAAACATGGACTTTATACAATATCTGGCTGACAGCACTGTATGGCTGTGAAACATGGACTTTATACAATATCTGGCTGACAGCACTGTATGGCTGTGAAACATGGACTTTATACAATATCTGGCTGACAGCAATGTATGGCTGTGAAACATGGACTTTATACAATATCTGGCTGACAGCACTGTATGGCTGTGAAACATGGACTTTATACAATATCTGGCTGACAGCACTGTATGGCTGTGAAACATGGACTTTATACAATATCTGGGCTGACAGTATTATATGGCTGTGAAACATGGACTTTATACAATATCTGGCTGACAGCACTGTATGGCTTGTGAAACATGGACTTATCATAGCTGGCCAGCACTGTATGGCTGTGAAACATGGACTTTATACAATATCTGGCTGACAGCACTGTATGGCTGTGAAACATGGACTTTATACAATATCTGGCTAACAGCACTGTATGGCTGTGAGACATGGACTTTATACAATATCTGGCTGACAGTAACTGTATGGCTGTGAAACATGGACTTTATACAATATCTGGCTGACAGCACTGTATGGCTGTGAAACAAGTTCTTCAAACAAGAGAGATGAAAACAACTTGGAAGCTACCAAGATGTGATGTTATCTCAGGATGCAAAGAAGAAGCTGGACAGAAAAGATCACATGAACAAAATCTTACAGACACTGAAGGAAGTAGACAACTATTGAACATCGTCAGGCACGTTCTAATTTCACTCACTGGTAGATTCAGTCTCAAATGGCTACCAGGAAATCGACCACTTTACCCATCGAGTGCCGGCTGGTGTAACCATATCTAGTTAACGGCATATATCCAATACACCTCATGGCATGAAGTGATGGTCCTCCTACACCTTTACTGATAAAATCTAGGGCAAGAGGAAGAGGTAAAACTACACGACACAAGTGTGCAAGGACACAGGGGCGCAGACTAATGCTGAGCCAAACAGAAGCTCCTGACAATAGGAGACTGTGGAGGGACATGATTAGACAACTTCAACACCAGCATCTTAACCTCACATGTTGATTCACTGGAATCTGCCTAGCTCACTCCCAGAGCTCTACATGAGTAATTGATTCCCTTTAGCGTCTGCTGCAAAGATTTGGCACGGGTTGAGTGATTCCTCTTTCAGTTGCAGATTTTACAGCAGATGCCCAAGGGAGAGAATGAAAACAAAGCATGAGCATATTTTCTTAGCAGTTACATGTTCTCCTTCTGGTATCTGGTCTACTAAAGAAGAAAATTGGAGATTTTGAGCTCAAATGTTACAGATAAATTCTTAGAATATTGTGCACCAAGGGAAAGAAAAATGTTATAAGACCTGAAGATCAAAGAAAACTCATAAACAGTATCTTGTCTTGAAAACTAATATACTTTGGCTATATAAAATGTCCCAGTGGCTGGGAGAGATCAGTGATGGAAGGCTGGTTTCCTAGTGGACCAGCACGGAGATGGACACAGGACATTGCAGACAGCTTGGGCATGAGGTGGGAAAAATGGCCAGAGATAGAAAAGCTTTTTGGCACATTGTGATAAGAACGATGTTCTGCAGAAAACCTGCTACTTGACTGACACGTGCGTGGTCTAGAGCAGACATCCACAATCATGACCATCCAATGTTTGTTTTCTTCTCTGTCCCCGATATTCTCAACATTCTTCTCTGTCCACAATATTCTCAACATTCTTCTCTGTCCCCGATATTCTCAACATTCTTCTCTGTCCACGATATTCTCAACATTCTTCTCTGTCCCCGATATTCTCAACATTCTTCTCTACAGCCACATCTACAAGGCCTCCAGCTTCCCCACCATTAACATACATTCACCTGGTATAAAACACAAATGAGCTGCCTGTAGAATATCTTGCCAGATTTTATTAGTTTGTCCAGACTAAACATGAAATAACACACCATGCATTGTTTTACACACAGACAATAGCTGATCATAACAGTCCATAGCTAGGGACACAAAGAATTAAAGGTCAATTGCTGGGAGTATGTAGGCAGTAAACTAGCCTGATTTTGGTTACCTACAACAGATAACAATTCTAAAACCTGATGTCAACCGTGGATAAGAACTTGTGTCTCTAGATTTCATAAATGTGTGTGCTGTGTGCTAATTACCTGGCCAGGAGTTGCTGAATATAATAAAGGAGAAATATTTGAAAGAAAATGTTTACCTCGGATTCTTCTTCTGTTTTAGCTGTTTCTGTTTGAAGGAGAGCCAGTATTGTCTCAAGTGACTGCCTGCCATCAAGAATGCTGTCTGTGTAATGAAACAACACACAAGTTATAATAAACTATGGAGTTGTTCTTAATTACTTCCTCTTCCTGATAACAGACACACTCTATCTCAGGCAGGTCAGGTTGCACTTTTGACTGCGTTGTTTCCTACATCCCTTCTGTCCACTGACTGTACTTGCATGGCAGATGCATGGTTTGTTGGCCAGGGTTAACCTTTCTCCACAGCCTGACCTTACAGCAGCTTATGTTTACATGGTGCTCCTGTCGTAGAACTACTGGCACCATGCCGACTTGACAGATAATAACTACACTGTGCTTAAAAAAAAAAAGGCAAAATAACCTCTCCATAGCATCAAACCTGGGTTGAATTGAAGAGACCATGTGTTGCCCATGTAGCATGATCTCTCTCTTGGCCTGCCTAGTTTACTCCAGAGGAAAGGTAAGATCAATACATCTTGAACAAGACAAGCTGCAGGAGCAGCAAAGCAATGCTCTAACTATTCCGCCTGTCGGAGCTTCGATCCTAGACCAGTTGCCAACCAAGGCTTAGGGCCTGGTCTGCCCTGCCATGACATGTAGACATTGGGTTGCACCAAGCTAAAGCTTGTACTCCTAGCGTAGAACACACAGAGTACTTCAGACGGTAGCAGCGTCTCAGTTTCCTTTAACTGCTATCGTTTTCTAGGCATCTGCAAAGAAGATTGTCATTGCCTTCCTATATGGCAGTGACCACAGTGGTTGATGATTGTAGCCTTTGCCTCTATAAAGAGATCCTCTACCTACCTCCGTGAACTTGAGATCTGAACCAATAACTATGTGTCACATCCAAACCAACCAAGTCAGAATGCAACACCCCAGGAACAAGGCACTTGTAGCATGATCAGCTTGACCAAACACTGGGAAACCCTTGAGGGCATTACAATTACATGAGAAATACATTCTGAGGTACTAATTGGCACTCACAGAAGTAGAGGTAGGTCAGCATGGCCGAATGGATAAGAACATGTTTTCTTAAACATCCAGTGTGCTGATGCCGAGGTAAGTGGTTCAACCCCTACACCAGACAGTTGTACTAAAATGTTGACTAACGTCCTTGACTTGGGGACGTAAATTACAAGTACCTCTGAAGTTGGAGTGGGTTCTCCTGATGGCGGGGGACACCGTCAATAGGGAAAGGTAATCCACACGTAAAATTCAGTCCAGCACTACTAGAAGTAGTGTGTATGGACTACGCTTAAGTAGAGGAAATAAGTAGCGATCGGAGGACATAAAAGAAAATATAACAATTGAAAGCTGTAGGCACACCAGGATTTGAATCTACTGCCTCCAAATGACAACAGTGCCTTGCTGAAGGAACAGTGCATTTTGACACACGGCCAAATAGATATGGAAGGTCCAACACTTCACATTCCACAGGAGGCGATGTCTACACTGGGGTACCTTCACCTTCATGAATTTAAGACACTGCTTCTACAATCAGCTACCCTAAGCCTGTGGAACAAATCAGAGGTCATGGCATTATGAGTCAACTAACTGGCTCAAGCAGACCAGGTTTGCCCCTACGTGTTGATTGACTGTTCACAAGAAAAAGAACAGCATGTGCCCACCTTGATCATGGGGTGATGTAATGGACATCAAGCCTTCACAGATAAGGACAAAAAACCTCAGAGGACTTGTGTACATTAAACATCCCTCAAACAGAGCAGGCCAACTATGCCACTGCCCAGGCAGATATCAAAATGAGAAAAGCTACCCACAAACATGCATCTAGCATGAGTTATTCTGTTGTATACATATTTGGATCCTGGCCAGTGCTAAAAAATTTGTGCAGTGTGCTGAGATTCTTTGTGTGTGATCACTTGGAGAAGACAAGAGCACTTATAGAGATATCTATGTGTAATGAAAGTGGTTCTTTAACAACAAAACCATGAAAGTGGTTATTTATAAACAAAACCATTAAAATGACGCATTACAGAGAAAGCCACACTCACCTAATCGTGCTTTACTTTCAGCCAAATCTGTTTTCAGGGAGTTGACGTGTTCGTATTTGCTGGCCACTTCGTTCTTCAGACTCTCCAGTCGGGGTTGAAGGGAGAGGTTATACTCTGCCAGACTTTTGTTGGTGGCAACCAGGTCATCATGCTCTGATTGGAGAGACTTCACCTATAGGAGTGAGGGCTGGATGAGTCAACTAACTGAATCTTATACTGGCAATATATAACACAAACTGGTAACATAAATACAGACACATGAGTCAACTAACTTAATTACAAACTAATAATACATAACTAAACATACACATCAATTAACTAACTTAATCACAAACTGACAAAACATAAACAGAATAAATCAACTAACTTAATCACAAGCTGGCAATACATAAACAGACAGTGCCATAAATCAACTAACTTAATTAACTTACTTAAAAACTTACCCAACCTTAATTCATAGCCTCTTAGGACCTGTATGGTAGGTTACCATGTGTTATAATTCTTTGCTTCACTTAAGTCCCATGGCAACACACAGGCAGTATCTTCCTTATTCGCATCCTACGACATGCGAGGCAGTGTTCTCATATTCTTCGCTTCCATTTACAGTCATGTTAACACACATGCAAAGCCCTCTAGTCGCCTCTGACGACGTGCACGTTAGCTTGCTGTGTTGCTATTCTTGGCTTCTCTTTATGGTTCCAGTACCACACCGGGGAAAGACAATAAGTTGGAGAAGAAACAGAATGTAATAAGGTACCTACAGTTACAAGATATCTAACAAAATATTCAATATAAAAACACCAACCTGAGGTAAATCTTCAATAAGGTCCTTGAGTTTTGAGTCATTGTTCAGCAAAAGTTGCAGCTCCTTCTTGTCTAAATGTTGCAGCAGTTCAAAAGCAGACGCCTCGTTCATCCTGGCCATGATGTTGTTGTCGCCAGGCACAGGATTGGCACACGGAGGAATGGAAGTGTTTGTCTGCGATGGTGGGTAGGGCGGATAGCTGTTTGGCACACCATAACTGTTTGTTGGGCTGCCGCGGTACGCTTCAGTAAAGTTCTGATACATCTTGAGTTCTTATTGACCGGATGATGGTTTCTGGCTGATCTGTCAAATATTTAAATACAACTTGTATCATGCTATGGCAGATTATTCAGTCTGAATATGAACGACATTGACTGTAGCAGAATATCTTCCTCTTCTTAGTTTCTCTTTTGATGGGAGTGCGTCACAAATACTTATGCACCTCGGAGGTCAGTGTGTCTGACCTTGGCATGCTGTTGTGCCAGATTGGCTTTCTCTAGACAGATTCCATCTGAGGTAACAGGCTTTGTCTACCCATGGCTAGGTTGACTTTTCCTAACAATTTTGCCAGGGAAGCCGCCTTCCGACCTAATCTTAGCCTTTCCTAACTGCTGTGGGATGTTTAACGTGCTTAACTTTCAGACGGGACCTCCTGCTCTTCGCCCTTATCAGAGAAGGCCATGGATCCAACCTCCATACCCAAGAGATCAGGGGGCATGTGACATCATTAGATGCCAGTGGTTCTTGGACACACTCCCAGTACCTGCTAAGCCTGAGGCAGACACCACAACCACTCGGCCATGGCTGCCCCTGCAGCAAGACATAACATGCAACAGAAGGGCTACAGTTAGTTGCATATCCATTACAGGAAGTCGCAGTCAACTCCAGCATTTTTTTACTGTGATTCCAGGGCAAGTATATGTTCAGTAATTTGCCATTATTTCTAAATGACTGGCATTTGTACCTTTGTAGGAAAACCAATGTAAGGCAGTCTGCTTCCAAATCGCCCACAGCCGTGTTTCGAATGCGGTATGCAGGATTACAAATTGCATTCATAACCTCCTTCGCCACAGAGCTGGCCAACAAAAGGGCACGTTAAGAAAAAACAACAAGTATAAACACGTGTACATACCTTACAAGGACTTCAGGCTAGGTGAACACAAATCACAATGGGAAAATTAATTAAAATAATATAATGACTAAAAAGAAATTAATATTAGTCTCATTCCTACCAACCAGATCCACAAATACAGACTGCTTCAGTATCATGGCACAGAAAGAACAGCAGAGAAACTGATAGGAAAACGTTTAGGAAATCGACATAACTTTCTGGGTGGAAAATTTTTCTTTTTCCTCTTTCTTTCACTTGAAATTTGTCTGCATCTGAAATGTCTCTTGTATGAATTTCACTGTCTTGTTTAGTTCACTCAGTTGTCCATAGAGTTTATCTTCCAATGTCGTCTCTCTAGGCCAGAAGGTTTGCCTAAATATGTTATATGTTAAGCATTCTTGGAGTATGTGATCTGCTGTCTGTGGCACCGATCCACATGTGAACTTGGCTATTTGCCAATCTTGAATTTTGTATAGATGTGGTTGCGTAATCTGTGTCCTGTTCTGATGCATAGAATAATGACTAGGTAGAAAATGAAGTAATAATAGCCAATATAATCTTTCAACAATATCCTACAAGGTTATTTGGATAAAAATATCGGAAAATCCAATATTATAAAATAATACAGCAGTGACAGAGAACCAAGCATTAGAAGAGCCAATGCTCTGCCAAGTTCTGATAGTGGTAGCGAACATAAGCTATTTATGGTAATTTTAAAAGTTAAACCCAGAACACTGATAAAGGAACAAAGACCAATAAGCTTTACAGCTGCAAAATACCATATATATATATATATATATATATATATATATATATATATATATATATATATATATATATATATATATATATACACAGTGGAGTCTGGATAAGTAGAAGTCGCAGGGGCCGAAGGAATTTGTTCTACTTATCAGAAAGGAGAGTTTATTCATAGGGCCCTATGAATAGACACTTTGAATCGATATGAATCGATACTTTATACTTAGTTGAAGTATGGCTGTTTAAATATCAAGAATAATTTTCCAGATTGGTCATCCACAATACAAATATTGTGTCCCAGTGCGAGTTTAAGGAATTGTTAACGTTGCGTTTCTGTACACTTACTGTTTACAGACATCCATCTTTGTTTACGTTACCGACCTACTATTTCCTACTGTTTATGGCCTGATAATTCATGTCTCAGAGAGACATGATTAGGGTCGTCTGACTGCCTGCCTCTCTCTCTCTCTTTCTTGGTCGCTCGGCCGGTCAACCTGCCTGTTCAGAGTATTGCAGGGAGAGGTTGAAAGAGATGTATGAATTGGCATGGTGGAACCCAGATGATCGACGAGCGAGTGTCGGGTTGGATCTAGCTACCCATCTACCTGCGTACCTACTCATCCACCTACCTGCCTAGCTACCCACATACCTGTTTACTTAACTACCTACCTGTCTACCTACCCACATATCTGCCTCTCTAACCATCTATCTGTCTAACAACCCACCTACCTGCCTACTTAACCACTTTCGTGTCTAACTACCCACCTACCTAACCAACTATGAATAATACAAAGAATTATCGCCGAAGCAACGGAGTATGTGCTTTTTGCTCGATACTTTTGACAACAGCCAGCGGGGAGAGAATGAAGTGGTGGAGAAGAGGTAGGGGAGAGGGGGAAGGAAAAGGAAGAAGAGGACTGGAGCAAGAAGGGGTAGAAGGAAAACGGATCATTTGGGACTCAAAAATGTGTGGGTTGGGTATTGGAATTGCCGTAGTGCAAAGCAACGAGGACCAATACTGGAGAAACTGGTACTAACTAACTTACACTCACTTTAAACAACACAATTCTAAATACCCAAAGAGATAAAGGATTGACTTTCACCCAATGAATTGCTGAACAATTAAAAAAACATTGTCCGGCAAGGAAACGAACGATTGACATTTGACTTTCACCCAATGAATTGCTGAACAATTAAAAAAAACATTGTCCGGCAAGGAAACGAACGATTGACATTTGACCTGCATCCAATTAATTGCTGAACAATTAAAAAAAAAAAAATTTCCGGGAAGGAAACGAACCTCGAGCTCCCGCCCATCAGGCGGGGACACTATCAACTATGCCACTGACGATACGTTTTCCAATCAACGAAAATGTATTATATAGCTGCAAACTTACGTTAAATCACGTGACCAGCCGTGCCCTATGAATAGACACTTTGTTTATACATAGTGCCCTATGAATAGACACTTCCTATCAGAAATTCTACTTATCCAGACTGCACACATATTTACACTAATTTACACTAATACATTTGTACCATGCAGTAGCATTGAGTAAAATGATTGTCCCACTTAGGAAACACAGGTAGTGAACAAATAAATAGCAATACAATATCAGTATTATCAGAAATGTTGAAATGTTTAGTTTTGAAGATTGAAGATTATGTTATGAGATTACAGAATGACACTATCAGTCACTATGGTTCATATGTGAGAACTTGAAGTATAAGATGACAGTATTAAGACACTTTTAGACAGTATTAAGACAGTATGAATCATATGTGAGTGCAGTAATCAGTATGGTATGAGTTTCAGTATGATTGACAGTATGATACTATGATGACAGAATCAGAATGACACTTGACAAGAGATTGGAAGTCATGATCGCCGGTGTTTGCTTCAGATCAGATCAGTTCAGACTTCAGACCAACCTGAAGAAGACAAGTGAGTGTCAATCAGCGTCAACAAATTACCAACTCACAGTTTTGACTTTCGTTTTAATACTGTAACTGTAGTATTTATTAATATTATGATAAATATATTACTATAATAAGATAAGGGTATCGGATACGAATGATAAACACTAAACAATCTTCAATCTGACTCTTGTGTTTTGTTTTTGACGACCAAACTTAAAATTATAAATGACTCGTCACATTACTTACTTCTCTATATAATTAATTTTCTATATATTAATTAGTTAATTTATCCTCAAATACGCACAGAACAAACCCGTGCTTACCCAACAAACTTTTCTACACCACAGGTTACAATGAAAAGTCCCAGAGAATAACAAATCCGGAGGCAATCATCAACTTTCGAGAAGCGAATGAATTTCGTAAACTACATTTAAATTGTTTCGTCTGAGCCGTTAAGTGTAGACTAAGTTCAGAAATATTCGATATAAATAAAACCACATACTGCGGCTCTGTGTATGCCTAGCACCATATACCCAATAGACATGAAAGCTGGGGGAGGGTCTTTTCTTTCTAAACCTGTTCTTTATCGTTGGAGCAGCCCTAGCCAACTAAATGCCAATGCAGATCTATCCGTACTATAATACTAAACTACTACTTGTTCAACTTCTTCCACGTGCTTCCCATATGACATTATCCGAGCATTGTGTGGGATAAAACCCGGGTCACTGAACGTCTTTCTAGTGACTGCCGATTCCATCGACGATGAACTGTATTTTTCGTGGAGGACTTTTATGTTGGCATTCTGGCGAACAGCATTGTGCACAGTGTACCTGTGCGGGTTGTTGGCTTGCCGAGACTCCTGTCTGTTCCACTTTTCCACATTGGGCATGAGAAGCATTTTGTGTGATAAAATTAAAATAATAAAATATATAAAAATATAAATAAAAAAAAAAAAAAAAATATTAAAAAAAAAAATAAAAAAAATTAAAAAATAAAAAAAATAAATTAATAAAAAAAAAAATAATAATAAAAATTAAAAAATAATAAAAAATAAAAAAAAAACTAAAAAAAAAAATAAATATAAAAAAAAAAATAAAAAATAAAAAAATAAATAAAAAAAATAAAATAAAATAAAAAAATATTAATAAAAAAAAAAAATAAATATAAAAAATATATAAAAAAAATAATAATAAAAAATAATAAATTATAATAAAAAAATATTAAAAAAATAAAAAATATATATATATAAAAAAAATTAAAAAAAATAATATAAAAAAATAATAAATAAAATAAAAAATAAAATAATATAAATATAAAAAATAAAAAAATAATATATAAATAAAATAAAAATTAAAGAAAAATTAATAAATAATAATATTTTAAAAAATAAATAAAGAAAAATAAATAATAATATAAAATTAAAAATAAAAAATAAATAAAATATATATAAAAAAAATAAAAATAATAAAAAAAAAAAATAAAATAATAAAAAAAAATAAAATAAAATATTATAAATATATAAATAAAAATAAAAAAAAATTTTAAAAATAAAATATAAATAAAATAAAATAAAAATTAAAATAAAAAAAAAAATAAAATATATAAATAAATAAATATAAAATAAAAAAAAATTATATAAATAAAATAAAAAAATAAAATATAAATAAAATATAAAAAATTAAAAAAAATAAAAAATTAATATAAAATAAATAAAAAATAAATAATAAAAAAAAATAAAATAATAAAAAAAATTAAAATAATAAATATAAAAATAAAAAAAAATAAAAATAATTAAAAATAAAATAAAAAATAAATATAATTTTATAATAATAAAAAATAAAAATATAAAATATAATAAATAATTAATATAATATAAAATAAAATAAATTATAATTAAAAAAAAATAAAAAAAGAAATAAAAAAAATAATAAAAAAAAATAAATAATATATAAAAATAATAAAAAAAAATAAAAAAAATAAAATATAAAAATAATAAAAAATAAATAGTAAAAATATAGATAAAAAATATAATAAAAAAAAAAAATAAAAATAAATATAATAAAAAAATAATATAAATAAAATTAAAAAAAAAATAAAAATAAAAAATATATAAAATATATAAAATAATATAATAAAAAATAAAAAAAAAAATTAAAAAAATAAAAATAAAAATAAATATAATAAAAAAATAAATAAATTAAATAATATATAAATATATAAAAAAAAAAAAAATAAAAAAAAAAAAAAAAAATATAATTAAATTAAAATAATAAAATAAAATAAATAAAAATAAAAATAAAAAAAATAAATAAAAAAATTAAATTAAATTTAAAAATAATAAAAAAAAAAAATATTAAATAAATTAATAAAATAAATAAATAAAAATAAAAAAAAAAAAAAAAAAGCAAAGAAAATATAAAATATATAAATAAATAAAAAAAAAATAAAAAAAAATAAAATAAAATAAAAAAAAAAATAAATAATTAAAATAAAAAATCACTGTACACCGGACAAGGTGAAATACCAAATGAACTAATTAAAGCAGCAAGAGAAGTAGGAACAGCTTGGCTACATAGACTATTCAACTTTGTTTGGGTAGAATAACAGACACCACGAGACTGGGGAAACGCCATAATTATCCCAATTTGGAAAAACAAAGGCAGCAAAAGGGATTGCACACAATACAGAGGCATTTCACTGTTGAGTCACTACTGGGAAAACTATTTTGCAAAATTCTTGAGAAAAGATTACGAACTACTATAGAACCCCAGCTAAACGAAACACAACTTGGGTTTAGGAAAAACAAAGGATGCACAGATGCCATTTTTACTCTTAGACAACTTATAGAAAAATCAATCGAATTCAATGAAACATTCTTCTTAGCCTTTGTCAACCGACAAAGGCATTCGATAGAGCAGATAGAAACAAGCTGTGGGAAATCCTTAAACAATACAATATGGAGTGGGTACACATCTAACAAACCTATGTAGAAGCTTATACAACAACAGTGAATGCATAGTGAGAGCAACTGGAGGACACTCATAACCCTTCCCATAAGGGGGCTGAGTGGTCTTTCACAAGAGAGGGATGAGTGGTCTCGAGGTATGGTGTCCGCCTCGAGTGCTGGAGGTCCCGGGTTCAGACCCTGGCGAGGACCGGGATTTATTTAAAAAATCCACCTGGACTTCCAGTAATAATATTTCCCCTGGTCTCTGGGTAGTGAGATCGGACGCCCTTGTGTATTGTTGCGCACGTAAAAAAATCCCTTGGCAGTTGGAAATCGAAAAAGAGTAGCCTAACGGCGCTGCCCGGGCAAAATTTCGAGTTAAAAATCTACCCAAAGTATTTCAGGATCCTCGCCGATGCAACGGAGTTCGTGCATTGAGCTGAGTTTCTCCAGACTCAGGTTTGAGTTAGGAGGAAAACGGAGCACTTATGGGTTAAACCTTGTGTCGTGATGTTGATCCGACGACTAAACTAAACTAAACTAAACTTCACCATAAGATCTGGACTACAACAAGGTTGTGTCCTGTCGTCTCTCTTGTTCATAACATATATAGATCAACATGTGTAAATAAACCAGCCAAACAGAGACCTGCAAGAATACCGCATGACGAGAACACAGAAGAAGAAGCATCTGCAAATTTAACTATTAGAGAAGACGTTTGCAGACAACCAAGCACTAATAGCAAAATCAGAAGCTGAATTATAAGACCACATGAATAGTCTAAACGAAATCGTGTAGGGGACATAACATGAAAATTAGCACAAGTAAAACAGAGGTATTGACCATAACTAAAGAAGAAAAAGCAACAACGATTTACCCTAAATAAACATCCCTTGAAACAAGTATGAAGTAAAGAGTTTCAAGTACCTAGGAAGTATAATATATTAATATCATCAAATGGCAGATCAGAAGACGAGATCGAAAATAGGATGCAATAAGGCGAAACCAACTCGTTGGACAAATGGCACCAATACTAAAGAACAAACATGTATCATTAACTCCTAAGAAAGCACTTTACAACACAATCTTCCTACCAACGCCAAACGAAAAAGAGAAAAGAAAAATCACAACAACAGAAATGAGATTCCTGAAAAGAATACTCAACGTATCAAGAAGAGAGAAAATCAGAAATGAGGAAATCGGGACTAAAGTGGGGCTTATAGCAGCGAT
This sequence comes from Cepaea nemoralis, assembly GCA_014155875.1. NCBI lineage: Eukaryota > Metazoa > Mollusca > Gastropoda > Stylommatophora > Helicidae > Cepaea > Cepaea nemoralis. The sequence goes on from JACEFZ010026701.1 coordinate 51,024, forward strand.
AGATTTTATCAGAAGGCAGCAAGTCAAATAGTTTGGCAATGTGACTAGGTTACCAACAGACAGTATACCACAACAAGCAATGATGTACAGACCAAATGGAAGCATAAGAAGAGGCCGACTATGTAAACGATGGACAGAGGGAATAGCAGAGTCCATGGGCGTCTCAATACACGAAGCCCATAAATGGACACTCTTTCGCTGTTTATACTTCACCTCGACACTGCAAGGTACAAGAGGAACCAGATGAGATCAGATGAGAAAGAGCATTAGAAAGAGCGCATATAATCTATGTACATCGTCCCCCAACGCTTCACTAAGGTAAATGGAGGAAGAAGAAGAAGAAGAAGAAGAAGAAGAAGAAGAAAAGAGAAGAAGAAGAAGAAAGAATAAGACGGAGGATGAGGGGGAGGAGGAGAGGAGAAGAAGAAGAAGAGAAGAAGAGAAGAAGACAGAAGAAGAAGAAGATCATCTACATATTGCTTAACCTTACTCCGCATCTTTTCAGAACCATCTATCTGGTTTTTGCCTTATGCAGAAATGCGTGGCTGCTGGGCTTCTGGTTGACTGCCACTGCCGTCGGTGATGAACTGTATTTTCGTGGACTGTGTGGGTGAACATCTAGGAAACATTCAGATAGGAAAATGACAGCCGATTCCATCATGAGATGAATTGGTGGTTTCGTGGGGACTGAGTGTGTTGACATTCTGGCGGCGGCATTATGCACAGGTATCTGTGCGGGCTGTTGTTTGTCGAGACTCCTGTCTTTTCCACTTTTCACATTGGGCAGTGAGGGAGCGTTTTGTGTGATATTCACTGGCACAGGAACGGAGCAAAATGGGGACGACCCGTTGCTGTGAAGTTGGAACTGCGACTAACTAACTAACTAACTATCCGTAATAAGGTTTTCACTGTCATAGAAATACGTTCCGTGCTTGGTTTCCTGTTCAGCATATATTTATCGCACTCTAGCGAATAATAAATCTTTTGGTAGTTACATTACTATTCTTTCACTGAGATGGAGGTGAAAGGGCAAAGGGAAATAGGGCTAGAACCAAAATAATTATTACGGCGTCACCGTGCAGCAACGTGTTTTTAGTGGATGTCCGAATTAAACGCACTGTCCTTGAGCGTGAGCGTCAGCATGCAAATTAAGTGTATGTGTTTGACGAAATGTGACGGACCTAGCCCAACACAGACCAATAAAGGGTTCTTTCTTCCTTGTTGTATGTTTGTGTGTGCGCGCACTTGCCAATAAAACAATTCGGCAAGAATCCCCCCACCCCCTCCTGTGATGGTCGATTGAAGTTTACGGTGAATTTTCTATATCATGGGATAGGTAGCATGCCCTAAGCCTCAACCCTCCTGTGATGCAAAATCCTAGGAACAGGAGATGATCTAAACAAGCTGTGACGTGAGGCGCGGAAAGCTGCGGGGAGTCTCGGTCGTTGATTAGGAATTAGAGAACTAGATGAATAATGTCGGGGAGGTGGACGGGGAAAGGAGAGAGAGAGAGGGAGAGAGAGGAGGGGGAGAGAGAGGAGAGGGAGGGAGAGAGAGAGGGAGAGAGAGGAGGGGGAGAGCGAGAGAGAGGAGAGGGAGAGGGAGCGAGCGAGAGAGAGGAGGGGGAGAGCGAGAGAGAGGAGAGGGAGGGAGTGCGAGCGAGAGAGAGAGGGGGAGAGCGAGCGAGCGAGAGAGAGAGGGAGAGAGGAGAGGGAGAGCGAGCAAGAGAGAGACAGAGACGTTAGTTTACATACAGTGGTAAGAGTGCCGGTCGCCCAGAAAGCAATAGCGATCTACTGAACGTATACTCGCCCAGGAATCGGAAACATTCCAAAATGCTGGATTTGGACTGCGACTAACCCACCCCCCCCCCCCCGTCGGCATTACTGTGATGTGGGCGACTCCATTGTTCGTTGGCACGGCTCAGATGTGGGCTTCTCTCTTACCCCTCCTCAAGGCTGAGATAGGGAAATTCTCCCTTACCCCGCCTCAAGGCTGAGATGGGTGAATTCTCTCTTGCCCCTCCTCTAGGCTGAGATGGGAGAATTCTATCTTGCCCCTCCTCTAGGCTGAGATGGGAGAATTCTCTCTTGCCCCTCCTCTAGGCTGAGATGGGAGAATTCTCTCTTGCCCCTCCTCTAGGCTGAGATGGGAGAATTCTCTCTTGCCCATTCTCAAAGATGAAAATTCAAGAGGATCGACTTCAATTGCACTGGGTTTTATCCCACAAGGTTTTGTTTCTTTCCGTTGGTGGCTTGCTGAAAGCGTCACACAAAGAACAAACTCTGCAGTTCCAGCTACGACCCCCAGAGTGTCCGAACAAATTGCACTTGTGAACCGAATGACGTAGGCCGGAATTGAACACTGGCAAGTCTGAGATGTGGTTATCTCCCTTGTCCACAGGCAAGTCTGAGATGTGGTTATCTCCCTTGTCCACAGGCAAGTCTGAGGTGTGGTTATCTCCCTTGTCCACAGGCAAGTCTGAGGTGTGGTTATCTCCCTTGCCCACAGGCAAGTCTGAGGTGTGGTTATATCCATTGCCCACAGGCAAGTCTGAGATGTGGTTATCTCCCTTGTGCACAGGCAAGTCTGAGATGTGGTTATCTCCCTTGTGCACAGGCAAGTCTGAGATGTGGTTATCTCCCTTTTCCACAGACAAGTCTGAGATGTGGTTATCTCCCTTGTCCACAGGCAAGTCTGAAATGTGGTTCTCTCCCTTGTCCACAGACAAGTCTGAAATGTGGTTCTCTCTCTTGTCCATAGGCAAGTCTGAAATGTGGTCTTCTCTCTTGTCCATAGGCAAGTCTGAGAAGTGGGCTCCTTTGTCACATGTTGACTTTTATTTTTTTTTAAAATCCCCTGGCTGTTTTCCAATTACCGAGTTTCTAAACAGCTGCTTCAATGCAGTGCTGCCTCATCATTGGTAACAGCTGTGTCATTGTTCTTTCCCTAACAGCTGCGGTTATGACGTGGGGGTCTGTGGATACTTCTCTGGGGTTGTTGACCTGTTAACTCAGCAATCAGCAGTGTTATGAATGGCTGCCCCCCCCCCACTTCCTCTGTGAGTTTAAACTACACTAGCCTGCCCCCCCCCTCTTTGTATGTGTGTGTGTGGTAAGTGTGAAGTGATGTTGACAGTACCTCACAATTGTGAATGTTTAATGACTAATTTGTATTTTTAATGACTGTGCAGTGTTTGAAAATATTGCAGTTCTAAGTTTTGTATTTACCTATTATGTTGCATGAACTACACAAAGGGAGAATACAAAACTTGGACCGGCAATATATTCAAAAACTGCACAGTCATTAAAAATACACCCTGTAAATCGCCACATGTGACATCTCATTTGGACACAAGGGCAAAATATCGCCATACTAGGTGTGATGAAACCACCTAGGTCATGTGCCTTCACTCGGCGAAAAATCCTATAGGTCGTAACTAGGCGATTGGACTCCCGCCTGATCTTAAAATAGCTTGGGGAAACCCCAGTGAAATTCGTCTTTTCTAGAAATTTACAGACTAGTCGAGAGAGAAAGATCCGGAGTGTAGGACATATATCCACATAGGTATCACAGGGATATGGTATTCTCAGTGAAACATGAGATGATCAGGGGTCGAGTAGGATTCGAAACTCCACGGAACAACTCAGTGGGTTTCAGTCGCCATCCGTCTGCCAACGAACACCGCAGTAATGTCATAACGGCCGAGAATTGATGGCGTGACACCAAGGCAGCTGATAATTGCAGTGACTCTTGAAGCCAGGTAAATGATAACATACTTAGAATCTGTTCTTAGCGAAGCGCCGTCTGCGTAAACGAATGTTACCGACACTCGATTGTTTTCTGCCGGATCGTAGGAATATGTATTTAGCTTTATTGATCGGCTAGTGACTATCTGGGTCAGAGGTCCACTGTTCACACAGGGTTTGTTCGCGCTGACACTGCTGCATGTGTAGTTAGAAGTACATGTTGAGTCCTTTAAAATAGGCTTTATTGTAGGAAATATGACTAACGTTGCTATGTTGATAATATTCACATTGATTGTTAGAGCAGTATATTTACTATGAATTTAACACTGCTACTTGTGAATGTGCTTTGGGCAATCTAATCATAGTATGTTTAACAACTGTGTTAACCTGCTTGTTTATTGATTGAATAGCTAGGGCTGTGTTTAATCCTTGACAATAATTAGGCTGTGTGATATTAGTTGCATAGCTAGTGATGAGTTATCTGCCTTAGCAAGCGAGTGATGTGTTCTTTGCTTAGCTAGATAGTGATGTAATCTATGCGTTAGATAGATAATGTGCTGTTGTCCTATGTTAAAATCCCGAGAGAAGACTGGACTCAACAAGCACATCTTTAAACTTATTATCTGTTGGGATTATTGACTGACTTTGGTCTACACTCCTCTCTTCTGTCTTCCCTTCCATATATCTATTTCTTTCTCTCTCTCTATTATTCCCTCAGCACATACTCCGACAACAGTTCCTTTCAACGATAAGATAAAAGATTTATTAATAAAAACTATGTCTGGTGTATGTATGGATATTGTCTATGTAGTTTGTATGTTCTTCTAGTGTGGCTGCCAGATAAGATGTTGATAGATAGTCTCCGTGGTTTCTCTCGTCTCTTCTCTCAGCTAGAGTACAGGACATGACATAGATACAGAACGGTCTCACCCTGACAGCTCCGTCTGCTTGAGTCGGTAGATATATCCGTTTTTTGTAATGAAAAATGTTCACCACTGTATGAATGTATTTAACCCGATCACCATATGCTGTCAGCGTAAACTGAATGGTTGTTATTATCTTATAGCGTTCTTAATTCCATCCTGGAAAACACATCGAGTTTCTATTGTTCTCTATTTTTGTCCTGTAAAAGTTCTACACTTAATTGATATAGGCACTTTGTATGCACCTTGCAACTCTACGATACTGAGTAATTTGAGTCTTTTTTCTTTAGTTTGGATGATCTCTATTTTCCATTCTCTGTCCTCCTGACTTATTAAGATGCCACTTCTTTTCCTTCCTTTCTTATGCACAAGTGTCGTGCTTTATTACTTTAAAGTGCTTTCTTGTGGGTTATCAACACTGGGTGATCCTGACCACAGCCATATGTGTCATCTCTCAGCTGATAAGTCCCACACTGGTATAGAAACCTGTGTGATATACATTTAATAATGAGATCTGTGTCTGCGTCCTCTTCCCTCCTATGTGAGTGTCTTTTCCTCCAGCCGAAATGAAAAGGCTTCCAAAAAAACCCACTCTGACATAGGATAGAAGATTCACCTAATCGTCTATACTATTCCTACTAATAGAAAGTAATGTTAAATGCACTTCACGCACATCTATATTCATATCCTAAACTATATCTAATATCTTTATACCTTATTTAGGCATCTATGTTCCTGGAATCGAAATAACACTTAGCGAATAACACACTATTATCCCCTCTTTCCATCATTAGGGACGTGTATTTCTATTCCCACTCAAGAACATATCTCCTTCAGGTCAGTTTGGAACACACACTAACTTTACACAAAGAATTGACCCTCTTTATATCGGTCATTTCTGCCGCATAGTCCTTGACATTGCTGGACACCTCACATCCAGACTGCATTATCATTGATTAGTGGAAAATTACCGCTCTGAACCGTTTCCATTCTTCATACATTCAGACCGCAATATGCTATCCAATAATGCTGTCTGCCTTTGTTGCAAACCCATTTTTCCACGCGACAGGTTACCTGTACTGTTGGCCTCCTTCTGGGGCTTGACCTAGAAACTCATGCGCCTGGTCACTCCTTTGTTGGTTAACCCTTTTCCTACCTGGTTAGTCGGGTATACAGTCGTCCATCTGGGAATCGTTAACTCTTCAGTATTTCACTACAGAGGCCCCCTCTTAAGAGATTAGACCACGTCAAATCTTTCTCACTGTAGGTTTGATTCCCATGATCCACAATCCTATTCTTCTTCCTCCGGAGCTGAATGTCTGGATAAACAATCTGCTCCTACATTCTCCTTACCAAGGATGTATTCCATTGTGAAGTCCAGTTGCAGCAACAACGTCCATCACATCCACCGTGCGTTGAGCTTCTGCTAAGTCGCTATTAACATCACGTGTTGATGATATGATTGGATCCTCACATGGCTCATCTCATTATCCAGTAGGCGCTCTAATTGACACCCTACTATACTACTAACGACTGAAACTAGTGTTGGCTCCTCGCTCCTGTACGTTCAGTCGACCTACTTTCGACTTGCGTCAGCGACGGCTCACAATACAGACGGATTGTCCCATCCTGATTGTAACACTGCTTCCATGTCCTCTTGGTTTCCCCCGGTTTTTCCTCTGGGGATGTTCCGCCTCGTCCTCGTCGGACCGAGTCGTCTTTCCCAAACCTCCTGGGCTTTTGCTTCCAGGACCATCTTGGGCGATGTTGTATCTGGTCAGCCAATCTTTGGTTGGAGTCCTGGGTAATTCTCTGCTTTTCCCGACGTTACCCACCCCTTCTGAACTTGGTTACCGGTGAAACTTTCACTCTTGTCCTTTCCCTGACTTGTGATTTCCCTCCTCCTGTCGTTGGGTAAATCTGACCTATCACGTACTGTCCCATAGGCCCTCCTATGTTGTACTGGCGATCTCTGGTCTTCGTCTGGACTGGTAACCTTTGTCCCAATGGCTGCCATCACCATAAAGTGCGAAGCTTTGCTCCCGGATCTCTCCTCATATTTCCTAATGAGATGTCTAGGGAGATTTTTCTTCTCTTCCCCGATCCGTATTTTGTAGATGTTCTTGGACACCACCTTTTCCACAGGATAAGGTCCTTTCCATCCTACTTGGAGTATATTGGTCTCTGCTGGACTCCACACTTCCACTTTGTCTTCCACTTTAAGAGCTAGTTTCCTCTTAATTCTCTTGTTGGGTGGTGCTCTCTGGCACTCCGAACAAGACTTCACCCACCGGCGTACATCTCCGGTCATTCCTGGCCAGCAATAATGGCCGGATATTTTCTGCAAGGTCTCTCTGACACCCATATGTCGATTCTCGCCTATGATGTGTCCACTCTGAAGAATATGAGGACGGTGGGTCTCTGGAACCACCCACTGCTCGTGCAGGTTATCTCCCCTCCCAGCTCTCCGATAGAGTAGTTGATTCTTCAGAAAGTACTGTCCCCGTTCTGGTGGCTCAGCACTTCTTTGCAGCTTCCTGTAGCAAGGATGCAACGTAGTGTCCTTCCTCTGGGCAGTATGCAATTCTCCTATCCCTGAGTTGTCGCATAGTGTCTCTGCCTCTTTTTTCCTTCCCCTTGAGATCCACTGACTACTGTTCCCTTTTGGGCTGGCTGTTTTGGCATCCCCAAAAAGACATATTTCGTGCCAATGATCATTGGAAATAAGGAGTCAGATAATACAGCAGCTGGAATAATGCCCGTGACGTACCTGGATTTAATCTCCACCTTGGCGATTGGCAGCGTCATGGTAACAGCACTCCTCATTGCCGGCTGTATCTCTATGGTCTCCCCTGTAAATTGGTCTGGGCTTACTAAGCTGGCGTCCACCACCGCTTCCCCATCCAAACCGGTATCGTAGAGACAAACAACCTGCTGGCCATTGACTTCAATAAGTTCAACCACAGGTGGTCTCTCTTGGTCCTGAGTGTCTTTCATCTCCTTGACCGTTTCCTTGCCTTCCTCTTTTGATTCCTCGAGGTTGGTTATGCAATTGGCGTGTTTTGCCTTGCATCTGCAGTCCACAGTATTATGTGTTATCGACTGGCAGTGAGTGCACCCTGTTCCCTTCCTAGGTTTCCGTGTGTCCTTTTTGTTCCTTTCTCCTTCGCCGACCTCAGCCTTGTCTGTGATCACCGATGTAGGAATCACTTTGCATGCTGCGAAGTAAGAACTTTTAGGTTTCGATCTGCAGTCTTTGGTGTTGTGGGAGGCCGCCTTACAAAATGAACACCACTTTTCAGACCACTGTCGTTTCGCTTGAGAATTCGAGGTGCTCTGGTTTCCTACCTTCACCTTCTCTGAACTCTCCTCTGTGTGCTTTATATAAGGTTCCCCTTTTTCTCCTTCCCAGTTTTTATGTTTCTTTTTCTCTGGTTTCTCCTGACCTTTGGTTTGTGTACTTAGTTCCTCAGTTTCACCATGTACTTCCACGAATCGTTCCGCCAGCTTATTCACCACATCAATCCGTTCCGCCCCTTGTTCTCCCAAGAAGGTTCTGAGAGGTTTCGACATTTGCTTTCGCATTTGGTCTACCACCATCATCTCTTCGAGACTCTCATAATCCCTCGTGAATTCTGCCAAGTCCATCCATTTCTGGAGATAGGATTTCAGCCTCAGACTGTAGGCGGCGAATAGTTCTCCCGGCTCTCTTCTAGACGATCTAAACTTCTTCCTATACGTTTGTGCGGTTATGTCAAAATGTTTCATCAAAGCTGCTTTTAATTCCTCGTAATTATTTTCCTGTCCTGGTGGTAAGCGTGTGTACACTTCAAATCCCGAACCGATTAAACCCTGGGATAGTTTAAGAGCCCATCTGCTCTGATCCAGCCCCATAGCGACTGACATTGCTTCGAAACGAGATGCGTACTGGTCAAAGCGTTCCTTAGACTGATCGTAGACAGCTAAGGGAAACTTCATGGCATGGTAACCATGTCCACTCATATGGGTTGCACCAGGTGAAGAAGAATTTCCTTCCACTCCATCTATTTCTCCCTTAGTTTGTGTCTTGAGTTCCAGTTCTCGCATGCGGTATTCATGTTCTCTGATCTTCGTGGCTTCCTCTGCTTCCAACTGGGCCTTACGCTCCTCCCTTTCTGCTTCCAACTGGGTCTTTCGCTCTTCTCGTTCCGCTTGACGAATCTCTCGCTCTCTTTCTTGTATGTAATCAGTTAAGTCTGAACCAGCCAACCCAATTTCCTCTCCGTTTGCCCTAAGTTCTGCTGTAGTTAGTTTGGGAGTGGCCATAGTTAAAGCAGGTAAGTCAGCACGTTGAGTAAAGACACCTCAAAGCAGTAAAGAATACTCACTATAAACCGATAATCTACCTAGAACCTATATCATTTATCTATATCTATTACTTATTATAAATCTCCAACACCACACAGTACATCACAACCACTCTCTCATCCACAAGAGGAGATATAGGATAAAGACTTATGTAGACGTGTGACCGTGTGACTAGGTATGTAATGTCTCTTACCACCTATCCACAATCACTCTGTCTGGAACTTTCTCACTGTAAAGTCACCAGCATTAATGAAATGTTTCTACCATAAATGTAATGGCACAATATATCCAATGGACGTCCTTCCATTAAAAGTCATCAATATATACTTATATTTATTCCAATCAGTATGTCCCAACATGTAGGTACTCCGCTATGCCTGTGCCAATATGCAAGTACCCCTTTATTCATATGCCATGTTATGCATTCAGGTCATATGAGTATAATGTATGTACGTACCCCGCTGCTCCACCAATTATGTCCTATGTTAAAATCCCGAGAGAAGACTGGACTCAACAAGCACATCTTTAAACTTATTATCTGTTGGGATTATTGACTGACTTTGGTCTACACTCCTCTCTTCTGTCTTCCCTTCCATATATCTATTTCTTTCTCTCTCTCTATTATTCCCTCAGCACATACTCCGACAACAGTTCCTTTCAACGATAAGATAAAAGATTTATTAATAAAAACTATGTCTGGTGTATGTATGGATATTGTCTATGTAGTTTGTATGTTCTTCTAGTGTGGCTGCCAGATAAGATGTTGATAGATAGTCTCCGTGGTTTCTCTCGTCTCTTCTCTCAGCTAGAGTACAGGACATGACATAGATACAGAACGGTCTCACCCTGACAGCTCCGTCTGCTTGAGTCGGTAGATATATCCGTTTTTTGTAATGAAAAATGTTCACCACTGTATGAATGTATTTAACCCGATCACCATATGCTGTCAGCGTAAACTGAATGGTTGTTATTATCTTATAGCGTTCTTAATTCCATCCTGGAAAACACATCGAGTTTCTATTGTTCTCTATTTTTGTCCTGTAAAAGTTCTACGCTTAATTGATATAGGCACTTTGTATGCACCTTGCAACTCTACGATACTGAGTAATTTGAGTCTTTTTTCTTTAGTTTGGATGATCTCTATTTTCCATTCTCTGTCCTCCTGACTTATTAAGATGCCACTTCTTTTCCTTCCTTTCTTATGCACAAGTGTCGTGCTTTATTACTTTAAAGTGCTTTCTTGTGGGTTATCAACACTGGGTGATCCTGACCACAGCCATCTGTGTCATCTCTCAGCTGATAAGTCCCGCACTGGTATGGAAACCTGTGTGATATACATTTAATAATGAGATCTGTGTCTGCGTCCTCTTCCCTCCTATGTGAGTGTCTTTTCCTCCAGCCGAAATGAAAAGGCTTCCGAAAAAACCCACTCTGACATAGGATAGAAGATTCACCTAATCGTCTATACTATTCCTACTAATAGAAAGTAATGTTAAATGCACTTCACGCACATCTATATTCATATCCTAAACTATATCTAATATCTTTATACCTTATTTAGGCATCTATGTTCCTGGAATCGAAATAACACTTAGCGAATAACACACTATTATCCCCTCTTTCCATCATTAGGGACGTGTATTTCTATTCCCACTCAAGAACATATCTCCTTCAGGTCAGTTTGGAACACACACTAACTTTACACAAAGAATTGACCCTCTTTATATCGGTCATTTCTGCCGCATAGTCCTTGACATTGCTGGACACCTCACATCCAGACTGCATTATCATTGATTAGTGGAAAATTACCGCTCTGAACCGTTTCCATTCTTCATACATTCAGACCGCAATATGCTATCCAATAATGCTGTCTGCCTTTGTTGCAAACCCATTTTTCCACGCGACAGGTTACCTGTACTGTTGGCCTCCTTCTGGGGCTTGACCTAGAAACTCATGCGCCTGGTCACTCCTTTGTTGGTTAACCCTTTTCCTACCTGGTTAGTCGGGTATACAGTCGTCCATCTGGGAATCGTTAACTCTTCAGTATTTCACTACAGCTGTGAATTCCTGGAACCAAGGTGTTGTGTTATTTCCACCAGAACGTGTAGTGAAGTGGTTGCTCAATGCAAGTCCTCCAGCGCTGATAAAGAGCTGCATCCCTGTAGAAAAAAAATTCTCTCTTGTTGCTTATGTAACCACTCATGCACCAATTGCTGTACACCTTCAATGGGCCGAAAAGTTTTGAAACTTCCTACTCAACTCATACACTTGCTGGACTGACAGGCATGCATCACCATACTGGACCTTCGTCAATGAAAACCTTTGCCTATGAATTTCTATAGGTTTCATCCCTTCATTGATAAAAAAAAGAAGAAAAGAACAATGCTCATCTTTGGTGCATGTCAAAAATGGGGCAGCCATCTTTAAACTGTCTTTATGACGTAGCTGTGTTTATCTGCACCGTGATGTCATGTGATAAACACTCTTGACATCCTGAACAATATTGATTGGTTACAAGACAATAGCATGGTTTTTGTTTAAGGTTAGGTTGTGATTTGAAGCCCCCTTGTGTGTATGATATATATATATATATATATATATATATATATATATATATATATATATATATATATATATATATATATATATATATATATATATATATATATATAATTAGTATTGGGATGCTTCGCTGGCTGTTGAAGATGAGGACGGAGAATATATGAAAATGTCCCGAGTGCTGTAATGTCGGTTCTTGACTCAACACAACTCATTGTGTTATAGTCAACCAACACAGATCCGGTGTTGTCAACCACTTCACACTGATGGAGATGCTGAGATGGGGAGCCGAGCACTTGTGCACTGAATGGTTTGATGTGCACTGAATGGTTTGATGTGCACTGAATGGTTTGATGTGCACTGAATGGTTTGATGTGCACTGAATGGTTTGATGTGCACTGAATGGTTTGATGTGCACTGAATGGTTTGATGTGCACTGAATGGTTTGATGTGCACTGAATGGTGTGATATGCAGTGAGGATACCATGTTGACTAACTACAACAAGAAGTCAAAACAAAGAACTTAGTTTGAATAACAGAAAAACAGAAGTCATGGTTATTACGAAGAAAAAGTGTATACCCATATGTAAGATGAAAGTGAATGAATCAATCTGAAACAAGTCAATGTATTAGAGTATTTGGGTACTTTAATAACAGCAGATGGGAGATGTATTCAGGAAGTTAAAAGTAGAATATCCCAAGCGATGTCAGCATCTCACAACATGAAGGATATTCTCTGTGATTTATCTTTGTTAGTCTAGGTGAGGACAAGAGTTCTTCAGAGCTATAGTGAGCCAATCCTGACGTACGGAAGCCAATCATGGACAATTAGCAGACAATTGAGGAATTATGTGGAGGCTGTGGAGATGTGATTTTATAAAAGAATGATGAGAACACCGTAGATGGATATAAAGAGCAATGAACACATCGTGGAACAAGTAAACTCACAACAAAGAGAACTGGTTACTGGCATCAGAAGAAGACAGTCCACATTCTTTCAACAGCAGAAGACAGCTGGAGTATGTCACCACAACAGGAAAACTGTAGGGTAATAAAGGTAGGAGGAGATCACAAGACAAGATGCTGGACAGTCCGACATCATGGCAAGGATGAACGTCAGTCTCAGAAATGATTCACAGCTCAAGACAGATGGCAGTGGACAGACATGATCACCACTGCCACATAGCATAGACATCCAAATGAAACAGAGAAAGAACTTTCATAACCAATCCTATTGTCTTCCCACACAAACAGGCAACGCTTGTAGTTGGTCAGGTAAATGAGTATTTGACAGTTCCAAATCTTGTATATAACAAACAAATAATCAACATTCGAGATACATCCTCTAATACACTTGACATAACAGAACACTATAAATATCTCTCATTTCTTGTCTATACAGTCTCTTATCTATTGTCTGTATATAGCTCTTTCATCTGTTGTTTGTACCTAGCTCTCTCATCTGTTGTCTGTACACAGTTCTCCCATTTGTTGTCTGTACACAGATTTCCAATTTGTTGTCTGTACAGCCTCTTATCTATTGTCTGAAAATAGCTCTCTCATCGGTTGTCTGCACACAGCTCTGCTTGAAGTTTCAGCGCTGAATAAAAGTCAGAGAGAATACAAGGTCACTTGTGCAGAGACAAACAGTACTTGTATTTGTGGACTTATAAAATGACATGGATTACTAGCAGCTCAGTGTATTAAACTGCAGGAGTCATTGTCAAATTCACTTTTCCTGGCATTTTAAAGTTCAAAAAATTTATGTATGGGTTGTATCGGGTATTATATGTCCCATTTGTTGTATGTGTGCACATACCCAGGGACATATGAGAACAGGGGACAGTGCAGTGGCATGATCAGATGACCTCAACACTAGTCTTTGGATAACTAATGTGATGATGCGAACAATGAACAGTGGAGTGAACAATGAACAGTGGAGTGAACAATGAACAGTGGAGTGAACAATGAACAGTGGAGTGAACAATGAACAGTGGAGTGAACAATCTTTGAACTCATTTTATCTAACGCAATAATGATTCATGGTTTAGTTTTGTATATTTTTATGTTGTTGTTTATAGTTTGTGCTGTAAAAACTTCTAGCTGTAACGTCCATTTTGTCACTTGCGATTGTGTTCTTGCTTACCCATTCTGCTTCTCATTTTTGTTGATTTACTCATTATTTTATTACTGGCATGGTGATAAAGACACTGTCTGCCATGACCCAGCTGTGAGCTAGTTGTGAGCTCTGATCACATGCACACCTTACGGTGTGAAACACGCCATCATGCTCTGGTCAGGAGATAAGTGTCTCTTAAAAGCGCCAGTCAGAGGATGACCAGATTCCAGGTTGGACGGACCAAGATTGATTGTGGCAATGGCACCATTTAGTGGCCACCCGGGTTGTGTGATAATTTTAATTATTATATTATAAATATTTTAGTAAGAGAGTAATTGTGCAACTAAATGATAATGTGAATTATTGTAAACATGAAACGGTGAATTAGATAATGAAAACTGTTTGGTGTTCTGGTTCAGTGCTTTTGATTATGTTACTTCGCGATCCGTCATAACAGATGAGTGAAAGAATTCAATTACAACAGTCTAACCAGCTACGCACTTAATGGCAATCATAATATAACAGCATGGCTTGGTTCACTTATACCAATACTCGTTTCAAGTGAACAAACGGTACCAATACTCAGTCAGTCAGACTGTAATCGGGACATGTGAGGAATCAGGTCCTTGATACAACTACCGGTGTTCCTGACTGATAGCATCACAAACGAACAATCAGCTAATAGGACACTGTGTTAAACTATCATGTCTACATGAACCCACTGTCATCCGATGATGGTCCAGTTCAACTAAGCAGGGTCAGGTCAACTATTAATATTAGAATCACTAGATCCACATAAAGTTGGCTTATATCACTGGCCGCAACATCCAATTTGTCGCTTGTGATTGTGTTTTAGTAAATCTGCCCACTTTTAGTTCTTATTTTCATTGATTTACATAATGCATCCTTAAGCCTTATTGCAGTTTCACCAATTTCATTTCTCGTTATTGTTTTTGAGCTTCTGCTACTCAAACATTCTTGTGTAGAGTTAAACATAATAAAGTTACCCCCTTACCTGGTCTCAGGTCAGCTTTGTTGAGCATTGACCACGGAAGTATGTGATGTGTCCCTCTTGGGATAGGTCATGCTTTTAACTTGGTATAACAGCAGGGCCACGGCTGCAGGCGTCACACCAGGCACGCGACTTGCTGCTCCAATCTGTTACGTAGGATAAATTGACTCGATATAGAAATTTATCAGTAACAATTTATCTAAACAGAAATTTATCAGTGACAATTTATCTAAATAGAAATTTATCAGCGACAATTTATCTAAATAGAAATTTATTAGTGAAAATTATCTAAATATAAATTTATCAATGATTTATCTAAATAGAAATTTATCAGTGACAATTTATCTAGATAGAAATTTATCAGTGACAATTTATCTAAATAGAAATTTATCAGTGACAAATTATCTAAATATAAACTGATCAGTGATGATTTATCTAAAAAGAAATTTATCAGTGACAATTTATCTAACTAGAAATTTATCAGTGACAATTTGACTAAATAAATTTATCAGTGACAATTTATCTAAACGGAAATTTATCAGTGATGATTTATCTAAGTGCTGTTTCCTTCAAGGAATTGGGCTGGAGTTCAAGTCTGATGAAAATGAAATACCTTAAACATGTGGTTAAAACATCTTGCAGAGAGCTCTGTAAAACTAGCAAGGAGTCAACCGATGCTCACAGTGAGGTGCAGTGTATCCAGCGACCTTCACATTCCCCTATATCTGTTATTGAGGTGCAGTGTTGATGTAACAGTCAGGATGTTACACTGACAATGGCATGACATGCTCGGGCAATAGTTTGATGCCAGCTCGCATTACCCCCCACGGAAAAGAAAGACTGGCCACACATTCCTCCATGCACCCAAGCCTACAGAAATGTGATGGTTCTATCACTTTACACACCCACATCAAGTTGCTACTGCAGTACAGGGCTTGTTCTTGCATTTCTTTATAAGTGACACAGCAGACTGAACATTCTCCCATATTTGTTATTAAAAAGTGACATTATTTCATGACCACCATACTCTTGGCCTTCATCATTGCAGCTTTTTCTGGAAGGAAGTGTGCCACTCCTAGTTACGCACCTCAGAGCTCAATGTCCACCATCGGCATGAATTTGTGCAAGATTTACTACTTCTCAACAAATTTATCCTAGGTAGGGGGCACTATCTACCCATGGACAGGTTTTTCCCCCCTAACAATTTTACCCAGGCAGCAGCCTTGTGGCCTACTCTGTGCAATTTCTGGCGTGGGGAAAAAACTGTACAACTTGCACATGGAACCCTCCAGTTCTTGGCCTTTGTCTGCAAAGACTAAGTATCCAATCTCACTACCCAAGAGATCATGGGGGAATGTTGCATCATTATAAACCAATAGTTTTCGTAAATATGTCCAGCTCTTTGCTGGGATTCAAACTTAGTCATTTCTGAGCCCGAGGCAGACACCATAACCTCTCAGCCACACAGACCCCCAGAGGTCAAACGGGGAAAGAAGATATTTTGGGAATCAAGGTGACCAGCAAGATACTGACAGCATCTCTCACTGAATTCCCCTTGGTCAAGAAAATGCCAGCATGACCCCATGCTCCCATTACGCTACAACGGCATGGAATTGAGACCCTTTGTCTTTAACTCAGTCGATGAAATAGCAAACTCTCTCTGCCACATCCAGGTTAGAAAGTGTCCCCATGTTTCAGTGACCAACGAGAGCCGTCAACCATGGAGATCACTTTTCAACTTACCGAAGCTGGTCTGGCTTCAGCTAACTTGCACTTGGCATCCGTTGCTATATTTAGACTGCAGGAGAGAGAAAAAAATGTCAGAATTAACATTTCTAATGTATCATCTAATGTTTATGAAATATGATACATGAATGTTTGTAGAATGACATGTATCATCTAATGTTTGTGACACATGATACATCAATGTTTGTAGAATGACATGTACCATCTAATGTTTGTGACACATGGTACATTGTTTGTAGAATGACATGTATCATCTAATGTTTGTGACACATGATACATCAATGTTTGTAGAATGACATGTATCATCTAATGTTCATGACACATGATACATTAATGTTTGTAGAATGACATTTATCATCTGTTTATGAAACATGATACATCAATGTCTGTAGCAGCAATACAATATGATACATCAATGTTTGTAGGATAACATGTATCATCTAACGTTAATAAAAGGTGATACATCAATTTTTGTAGTGTTCATGAAACATGATACATCAACGTTTGTAATGTTTAGTCAACAAGATAACTTAATGTTAGTACAATAACCTGCATCAATAAAACTAGGAAGACAATATGGAGAGGTGACAATTTTGCCATCGTTTTTTGCCAACTCTGAGGAAAGCTGAGTACCGTGTTCCTGACTCACACCGTCAAGGAAAGTCAAAGCAATAGTGCCATCTGGTTTCACTGATCACAAAAACCATGAAACCTAAAGCAGAAGTTTGAAACGGTTTCACGCCAGCCACAAAACCAAAGTGGAGGTTTAACATGGTTTCAGACCAGTCACAACCACCACAGAAGCTACAGCTATGGTGTCACAATCACAAGAGAACAAAGCAGAGGTTTCACACCAGTCACAACCACAAGAGAACAAAGCAGAAGTTTGTCACAGGTTCACACCAGTTATAACCACCATGGAAGCTACAGCTATTTAAAAAAATCGTTTAAAAGTCGACAGGGTCGGCTTCATTGCACCGGGTTTTATCCCAAATGACTCAGTCTCTTTCCGCAGCACGGAAAGTGTCGCACAAAGCACGAACTCCGTAGCTTTTAGCGACGACCCATAGGAGTCTCTGAAACATTTAACGCGTAAACCGAAGGACGCGGCCCGGAATTGAACCCACGACCTTCGGAGTATGAGTCAAACGGCTTGACCACTTCGCCACAGAGACTCCCATCTACAGCTATAGTTTCACACCAGTCACAACCACAAGAGAACAAAGCAGAAGTTTGACATGGTTTCACACCAGTTATAACCACCATGGAAGCTACAACTATAGTTTCACACCAGTCATAACCACAACAAAACTAGGGACAGGTTCAACCTGGTCTCACACCGGTCACAAAAACCAAAAGCAATGGTTGTCACAAACAATGTCACAAACAATATAAACAAACTAAAGGGATAGAATGCATGAAAGTTCAAGGATACAGAGAGCGGACACTACCTGAGATAATCTAGGTCATCAGGAAGCAAAAGCTGCTCTTCTCGGCGGACTTTCTCAATCTCCTCCATCTGATCCACGATGTCAGAGCTGTACATCACTGTGGGGAATGGAAGTTTGGGCCACATTTAAACACACACAAAATGCAATATTATTATTCTGTTACTTCAGAACCGTAGGTCCATTACTATTACTTCAGAATTGTAGGCTCATGACTACTTTTTAAAATGTCTGTAAAATACTAGAACCAACACGATGTGTTGGTGTGTCTGTTAATTGATCCAAGCTAGCTTATTTTTAGTGTTATGTTTTTTTGGCGCTCGCTCGCTTCCCACTGTGACATATAGTGGAATTTAAATGGCTGCGTACAATTTCTGTCCATCTTCCTTAACTGTTGGTGTATGTGGATGACAAGACCTGTTTAATGATGACACCTGTCATATCTTTAGCTTCCCTGGTGGTTGTAACCTTTAATCTTGTTTCTTCACCTTTACTTTTGATCACTGCTGTGTTTCTTTTAAACCGTTAATGCTAGCTTCATTTCTTTCAAACTGTTGATCATGGCTTTGATTCTTTAACTATTGAACATAGCATATTTTCTTCAAATTTTAAATTCTTGCTAAGTTTCTTCAAACTTCTTCAACTGCCACTTCTTAAACTATTGACTCTTGCTGAACTTATGAAACCTTTAAAAATTTTAATGAAAACTTTAACCCTAACTGAATATTTTAAACATTTAACCCTGGTTGAACTGTGCAAACCTTGAGTAGGAGCCCAGAAATTGAGACACTTTAGCTCAGCTCTAATAAAAGAGTTCCATACCTTCTATGTCCAACCTCTCCATGAGTTGCCTGCTGGCATGCTGAAGGTGGCTAAATTCTGGCACACACTTGACAAAGTTCTCAATGTCAACATCAGGGTTGCAAAGTATATCTCTCCCACTGAAAGACAAAAATTATGTTAGAGTAATGGATGGGAAGAACACTACATGTTGAAGGTCAGTTTTATAAGAACGTGATCTTAAAAAGTAGACGACATTATCAAACCCCCATCAAGCAAATAAAAAACCAAACAACAACAAACAAAAAAAGACAAAGAAAAAAATTAAACAAGAATAATATTCTATCTAATTGTGAAGGCATAGCAGTAAGAAATGTGTGGAAGTCAAGAGAAATTACTTGAGCATCAAATTGAGACTATTTAACTCTATCATCAAATTGAGACTATTTAACTCTATCATCAAATTGAGACTATTTAACTCTATCATCAAATTGAGACTATTTAACTTTATCATCAAACTGAGACTATTTAACTCTATCATCAAATTGAGACTATTTAACTCTATCATCAAATTTAGACTATTTAACTCTATCATCAAATTGAGACTATTTAACTCTATCACCAAATCAGTACTGCAGAATGGATCAGACACAAAGAGAGCAGCTAAAACAAATATTAATAAACTACAAACATTCAGTAACTGGCAAGAGAAATAACGGCCGCAGCAAGATATAACTGCAAAAAAGTGAGAGATAATAATCACAGATACTGTGTACAAACCTTACAATGAACTCCACTACGGAAAATTTAAATCACAGGGGGAAAAATTCAATGATAATTGTAAAAAATAAGATAAAATAAAATTCTAACACAATGAATCAATGTTTCGATCATAATAATCTTCCTTGGGAACAAAATAAATAGATCCAAAGAAAAACATGAAATTAAAAAATTTAATTAAATCAAAACATAAACTGAAAAAGTCTACATATGAAACACTAAGCCATTACACATCCTTCATTGTTAGGAAGGCGATACAGAAGTTCAGTTGTGAAAGGTGCCAAATAAGAAAATGTGGAGTCAGAGGTGTGCAAACAGATATGGATATACAGCAGAGCACCGAGTTCTCATACTGGTGACTCTCACAGAATGTCAGATGACAGACACTCGAGAAATGACAACTGCAGTGAAGAGTCATTACAAATGTATTCCTCTCATACAATACTGCATTGTGCAGACATTTCCTTAGTACATGTCCTTGGAAGGTGATCCTCTAGCCAGATTTACCGAAACATTGCTGCTTTCCAGGGGAGCGGCCAAGCAAGATGATACTGGATAGTTTGATGTCATGGAGGAACAACAATATTAGAAATAATCTGTGGAAAAAAAGCCTCTTGTCCCTGCACACAAAATCAAACTGTATCGATCAATTCCAGTGTGAGTGCTAAGTGGCTTACAGTGGTAGAACGGAAAGACAAGCAGCATCAAGTAACCGAACATTTACCAGTGTAAATGGAAAAGAGAGTTAATCTTTGGAAATCCCTGTTCAGTTGGCAGCTCATAAAGTGTCGAAGTCAGTCATCATGGAAAATCTGCTTATTAGCAATCATAGAGTTAACAAAGAGAAGGCATTTCATACACTATATTCAACGAACAATAATTGATTTCTCAAATATATAGAGAAGTTATTGATTAGGTGACTCCAGCCATTGCTATGCAAACAGAAGGACTTCCTTTTAAATCTTAGGTTACCAAGGGGATAACATTCTCCAAATTCAAACAATATCAGTGACTGTGTATTTAGGTTTTCAGCCAAAGTATTGTTTATTCACTTCATATGATATATAACTGCAGTATGCACCTGCCAGGCAAGACATCGTGCAACATATTGTTTGTGGCTTCTGTGTATAAATTTACCAGCGAAAACATTGTTTTGAATTTCTGAAACATTGTTTGCTGTCTTCTGCAATTGTTGCGCAATTTTGCCCTTCTTCCTGCAACTTTTGCGCAATTTTGTGCTTCTTCCTGCAACTTTTGAACAATTTTGTTCTTCTTCCTGTAACTCTTGCCCTTTTTCCTGCAATTTTTGCGTAATTTTGTGCTTCTTCCTGCAACTTTTGCCCTTCTTCCTGCAATTTTTGCTCAATTTTGTGCTTCTTCCTGCAACTTTTGCACAAGTTTGTGCTTTCTCGCCCCTGTCTATAAGCAGGAACATCATCTGCAAATGTCAGTGTTCTCATTCCTGGTGCCTTAATGCTGGCAATTTTGCGTGTGCAAATATTGAATAGCACAGGTGGGATTGCATAGTCTTGTGGTTATCCTGCACACCTCCGAGGTCATAAACAAAGGCAGAGAGCAACCTTATGAGAGTGCAGGGTAGCTGCTATCCAATTCACCACTCAGGGACTAACACCCTTCTCCATAAGAGTGTATATTAAGAGATTCTATATGTGACTCCTCCATTATACTGATGGCTGGCACTAACATACACACTAGACACTCAGCCCATTATGTCGCTAATTCTCACTGATATACACACTAGTCACAGCCCATTCTCGCAGCCCATTATATTAGGGACGTTCATTTGAAACCTGTCCCAATGACTTTATTACAAAAGCATGAAAGAAACATTAACAGGTATGGTAGAATTAAACAAAGCACTCATTTTGAATGAATTATGCACCATGGGTTGGTCAGAAGAAGTCGCCGTAGGCATTCAGGCAAGCACCCATTGCTTAGGTAGGCGGTGAATGCCGTCCGCAAAAAAGGATTGTGGTTGCTCACTGAACCAAGTGTTTACTGCGTTCATTACATCTGCATCTGTGTGAAATCATTGCCCCTTGAGAGCTTTTTTTAGAGGTCCAAACAAATGAAAATCACATGGTGACAAATCAGGACTATAGGCTGGATGTTGCAGAATTTCCCACTTCTTCCTAGCTAATGCTTCCTGCACAATCCTTTGCGACATGCAGACGAGCATTATCGTGCAACAAAATCACACCATGAGAAAGCATGCCAGGGTCGTTTATTCTTGATGGCTTTTTGCAGCTTGTCTAGTGTTTGCAAGTAGTGGGTAGAGTTGATGTTGACACCAGGTTCTTTAAAGTCGGCCAACAATAGCCCTTCATGGTCAAAAAATGCGCTCAGCATAACCTTACCAGTGAAAACCTGTAACTTGAATTTTTTGGCTTTTGGTGATCCAGCATGCTTCCATTGCATGCTCTCTCTTTTGCTGCTCGGCTCAAAGTGGTGACACCATGATTCATTGCCTGCCACTATGTGGAAGAGAAATGCATCACCCTCCACTCTGTAACGCAGCAAGTGGTTCAAACACCATCCCATGCGTTCCTCTTTTTGGTGGTCGGTCAACATCCGTGGTACCCACTGTGAACACACCTTCCGATATTGCAGTTTCTTACGAACGACCTTTTGAATTGTCCCAATTGACACATCAAATTCTTTCGCTAGCGAACGTATGCTTCGACAACGGTTCATCTGTACTGCTGCATCAATTTTGGCGATGGTTTTTTCTGTTGCAACAATATGTGCTTGACCCGGCCGTTGAAGATCTGTTGTGAACTGACATCCTTTCCGAAACATTCGTGCCCAGTCTGTCACTGTTGTCTTCGAGACACATTTGCTACCGTACGCTGCCTGCATTCTTTGATGAAGTCCACTGGTCGACATCCTTCAAATGAAAGAAACTGAATCACTGCATTGAGCTTCTTTGGATGGATTTTGGATCAACCCGGCCATTTTCTCAACGGTCAGAAACAGAACCTATGCATCATGAGACAATAAGCACGTGCTCTTTTATTCATTGGTCAGTACTTATCACATGACTATGACATGTTTAACATACGCAATTATGCACGGGGCGGCACGAACGGATTTCAAATGAACACCCCCTAATTCTCACCGACATACACACTAGACACTCAGCCCATTCCCCCGGCCCATTATATCGCTAATTCTCACTGATATACACACTAGACACTCAGCCCATTCCCCCAGCCCATTATATCGCTAATTCTCACTGATATACACACAAGTCAGTGACATCTGCACCTTCCTAGGAAAGAACAGGGCTGCCAAAAGTAGACAACTCAGTAGATAAGGAATTACAACAACAACAACAACAACAACAACAACAACAACAACAGCAGCGGCAGCAGCAGTAGAACACATGACAAACAAGTAAACTGACCTCATTAATTTAGAATGCACGGAATCTTTCAACCCGAGAAGTTGCCTCCATTTGGTGCTGGTCATTTTAACAGACATCAGCAGTTGTATATTTTTGTCAAGATCTTTCTTCATGCTCAAGGCCCTTTGGTATCTATCCTCAGACACACAGCCAGCTTCATAACCTGCAGACAACAGCAAGCATAATAAGGCACCATTAGCTGATCTTGTACACGGCCCTCCTCTCACAGTACTAAGGGAATTTTTTTTCCCCCACATATCCTTTACAAGGCATTGCTGATTGTTGATTTCTTGGCAAGATTACGCTCAGTAGTTTGCCAATGCTTTCTGAGCGGCCAGCTCACTTATCCCGTAAGTCACCAACACGGCGAGAACCGCTACCAATTCTCACGCGCTGTGTTACCCTAAGTGGATAAACGGGATTATGGAGAAAGTAGTTTAACCCCTAGGCCAGGGAGACGCGATTAAAGAATTAGAAGACTTAATTCTGTCTCTCAAAAGGCACAGGGAAGATTAAAATCTTTTTCTGAACTTCGGCTTTCTTATTTTAAAAGATGTGGTATGGTGCCAGAAAACTGTCATTCTCAAAGTGTTGCCCAGATATGGCAAATTTGGGTTCCCTGGTAAAGAACAGAAAAAAAAAAAAAACCTTAACAGCAAAGTAAATTAGATACATTTAACTCAAGGAGTTAGTTTTCATCAACCAAATGTCTTGTAGTTCTTAAGTGAACTTGTGAGAAATTTGTTAGTTATTTCCCTTATTTTCCTGTGAATTATTTTCAGACCTGGTCATTTGTTACACTAAAATTTCAATCATCCTCAGATAAAACAGAACTGAGACAAGTCTGGGATATGTGGAGAGGAATATTATAATGCATGTGTGGAGAAGAATATTATAATGTATTTGGGTCATAATTCAGCACAGCACAAATAAACTGTCAGAGAGTAGGCCTCTATTGGTCATGTTTCTCCATTGGCTTTAGCTACTTCATTGTCAGACTCCAACCTAATGTTCCACAGGCTTTAGCTACTCCATTGTCAGACTCCAACCTAATGTTCCACAGGCTTTAGCTACTTCATTGTCAGACCCCAACCTAATGTTCCACAGGCTTTAGCTACTCCATTGTCAGACTCCAACCTAATGTTCCACAGGCTTTAGCTACTTCATTGTCAGACCCCAACCTAATGTTCCACAGGCTTTAGCTACTTCATTGTCAGACCCCAACCTAATGTTCCACAGGCTTTAGCTACTTCATTGTCAGACTCCAACCTAATGTTCCACAGGTTTTAGCTACTCCATTGTCAGACTCCAACCTAATGTTCCACAGGCTTTAGCTACTTCATTGTCAGACCCCAACCTAATGTTCCACAGGCTTTAGCTACTTCATTGTTAGACCCCAACCTAATGTTCCACAGGCTTTAGCTACTTCATTGTCAGACTCCAACCTAATGTTCCGCAGGTTTTAGCTACTTCATTGTCAGACCCCAACCTAATGTTCCACAGGCTTTAGCTACTTCATTGTCAGACCCCAACCTAATGTTCCACAGGCTTTAGCTACTACATTGTCAGACCCCAACCTAATGTTCCACAGGCTTTAGCTACTTCATTGTCAGACACCAACCTAATGTTCCACAGGCTTTAGCTACTTCATTGTCAGACTCCAACCTAATGTTCCACAGGCTTTAGCTACTTCATTGTCAGACTCCAACCTAATGTTCCGCAGGTTTTAGCTACTTCATTGTCAGACCCCAACCTAATGTTCCACAGGCTTTAGCTACTTCATTGTCAGACCCCAACCTAATGTTCCACAGGCTTTAGCTACTTCATTGTCAGACCCCAACCTAATGTTCCACAGGCTTTAGCTACTTCATTGTCAGACACCAACCTAATGTTCCACAGGCTTTAGCTACTTCATTGTCAGACTCCAACCTAATGTTCCACAGGCTTTAGCTACTTCATTGCCAGACCCCAACCTAATGTTCCGCAGGTTTTAGCTACTTCATTGTCAGACCCCAACCTAATGTTCCGCAGGTTTTAGCTACTCCATTGTCAGACTCCAACCTAATGTTCCACAGGCTTTAGCTACTTCATTGTCAGACCCCAACCTCCCCTCTGCCGTGCGTCCACCTTGACGAGGTAGAGGGGCTTACGCGTCCCAATGACCCCAAGAGCTATGCCGACGGTAGCACAGCTACTGGTAGGGTCACCCATGTCGGACAGGTCAAGGGAGAGGGACCAGACGAAGAGACGTACAAACCTGCTGCCTTGTAGGTAGACTGGGGACAGTCAAAGGCTAGGGAAAGCATCCTGAACAAATGCTTGTCGAAATCGGATGTACTGAGCCACAGGCTTGACAAAGAAGTGCAACGTAACTTTATCATTTCATGATGCCACAGATGAAAATTAATCGTTATGGTGCTAATCCCGTGAAGTCCCATCAGGCGGTGATAGTGCCGGGCCCCCTGCCTCGAGGGGGTCCACCCATGACTACTGGTGGTCACCTTCCCCTGTGCTGTGGAGTCAAGGCACAGAGGAGTAGGTTAAGAGCTATTGACCAAACACCCCGGACTCTCAACATACTACAATGGAATGCCGAAGGAGTTTTATAACAAGAAAGCCTCCCTAACACAGCGTCTTCATAAAGATAGAATAGATGTGGCATGCATTCAAGAGACACACCTCAACGCCAATCGCACATTTTCAGTCGAGGGATATCAGGCCACACGTTTCGACCGCGAAGGACACAAAGGAGGAGTTGTAATACTTACACGAAATACAATACCTTGCAGCGAAGTATCTGTGATCTCTGACAACCAAACGGAAATTATAGGTGTTGATATAATGATAAAGGACGTGAAAATAAGAATTTACAATCTGTATAGCCCGGCAGATAAGGATCTCACACTCTCAAACATGAAAATAACTGACACAAATTGCATTGTTGTCGGAGACTTTAATAGCCGTTCAGAAAGATGGGGATACCCAGATACTGACAAAAGAGGAGATGAAGTGGAGGACTGGGAAATAGACTCAAATCTCCATCTACTCAACAAAGCGGATGACACACCGAGCTTCTACTCCAGAAGATGGATTACCACTTCTACTCCAGACTTAGCTTTCTGCACAGGAGACATCCTCCACAAAATCGATCGCCATGTGCTTGACCAATTAGCAGGTAGTGACCACAGACCAATCAAGCTTGTAATAAATATGGAGTATGTTCCACAGGAGCAAAAGCCTTTGCCCCGCTGGAATTACAAACGAGCAGATTGGGACAGATTTGCCATACTAACAGACAAATATTGTGAAAACATAAATACACGATATGGCAACATGAAGCAAATGGTGGAAAGTCTAAACAGAGCAATAATACAGGCGGCCACTGAGTCTATTCCAAGAGGAGCGAGGAAAAATTACAAACCATACTGGACTGAGGAACTACAAATTTTGGAGGACAAAGTTGAAGATGCTAGGAAGACCGCAGAGAGAGAACAAACAACTGAAGCGAACATCTCTCTCAAAGCCATCTCAGCAAAATATAAAAGAACAGTAAATCAAACAACAAGAGATTGTTGGAGGAAAAAAACAGAAAACCTGAATTTTGACAGGGATGGAAACAAACTATGGAAACTAGTGAAAGCCATGAACAATGAAGGACCTAGAAACAAACAAATAACAATTAAACAAGGAAATGCCTTGCTTACAGGAAAAAAGGCTGCAAATGCACTAATGGAACACTATGCCAGTGCAAACCACATTGATATTACAGCCGAACAGAAGAAAGCAATCAAAGATAAACAGATACATCATAGATATACAGAGACAGCAGCAGAATATATGATGGCAAATCTAACAATGGAAGAAATGGAACAGGCAATGAACACCCTAAAAAAGAAGACATCACCAGGAAAGGATGGAATCACAAATGAAATGCTAATAGGACTAGGCACTAAGGCAAAAAAGAAACTACTAGCAGTCCTAAATTACAGCTGGAAGAGGGGAATAGTCCCACAGGCATGGAAGGAAGCTATACTAATACCAGTCCCAAAGAAAGGAAAAGACCTGGAAGAACCAAATGGCTATCGACCTATCAGTCTTACTTAGCTGTGTAGGAAAATTAATGGAACGCATTATCAATGGCAGGCTAACATGGCATCTGGAAGAAAACAAACTCTTAACACCATCACCAAGCAGGATTCAGAAAGTACAGATCCACTGAAGATCAAATAACCTATATAGCTCAGGAAATAGAGGATGCCTTCCAAGAGAAAAAGCACACACTAGCGGTCTGGATAGATTTAGAAAAAGCATTTGATAAAGTATGGAAGGAAGGACTGAAAGTAAAACTGCAAAAAATGCATGTTTGTGGGAAAATGTACAAATGGATCAGCCACTACCTTGAGAACAGAACTGCCAGGACAAAAGTACAAGGACAAACCAGCAAAATGATGCTGTTGGAGCAAGGTGTCCCCCAAGGAGGAGTTCTTTCACCAACATTATTCCTAGCATATATAAACGACATCACAGAAAATTTTCCAGCCAGAGTACACACATCATCCTTTGCAGATGACCTAGCCATATGGACATCTGAAGAATATATTAGTACAGCTAACAGCAGAATACAGCAAGCCTTATTAGCACTAGAGGACTGGTCAAAATCATGGCTAGTGAAGATAAGTGAGGAGAAAACAACATGCACAGTGTTCTCCCTCTCAACTAAAACTCAGCAACCTAAGCTGGTATTGAATGGAAAAATATTGCGCCATGAAGAAAATCCAAACTATCTCGGAGTCACCTTTGATCGTCGCCTGACATGGAAAACACAGGTTGAGAAAAATCGAACAAGAGCAAGGCAAAGAATGGCAATCATGAAAAAGCTTGCTGGTACAACGTGGGGAGCAGATGAGAAAGTTCTCAAGAAGTTATATACTGGACGGGTGAGGCCAGTACTGGAATATGGCATTGCAGCTTGGGCAACAGCAGCTAAGTCAAACTTTAACAAAATAAGTAGAGTCCAAAATCAAGGAATGCGAATCATAACTGGAAGCCTGAAGACAACGCCTATTAATGAACTTGAAAAGATCACTTGTTTACAACCAATGCAGGATAGAAGAGATAGCAGAGCCCAGCAACAAGCAGAAAAATTTAGAAGATTGACAGACCACCCTATGTATAAAAGGTTTAGTGGTTTTGGAAAGGGACGACTGAAGCGTAGCAACTTTGTAGAAACTGCAAAACGAAAGATTAGGGCAGATCCCATACTTAACATATCAACAGTCAAACCTATTTACAATGCAGACAAGTTCCCAGCTTGGAGACAGCAGCAACTGCCTGAGATGATAGAAAACATTCCTGGTATTGAGAAAAAGAACACTCAGCATGAAACCGAAAGAAGAGAATATAACCCTAAACTACATAAAAGAACATTACCCAAGCAGCAATTGGACCCATGCATATACAGATGGATCAGCCAAAAATTCAATAGAGAATGGAGGAGGAGGAATTCTCCTAAATTTAAAAAATGGAGTGAAAAAAACACATTCAGTGGCAACTGGAAAGTTTTCAAGTAACTTCAAAGCGGAGGTAGAGGCTCTGAAAACTGCAGCAGAAATGCTCTTGATGGAGGAAAATAAAGAGAAGCAAATAGCTATCTTCACAGATGCAAAGTCAGCTGTCTCAATACTGAAGAGCAATAACAGCACAGAAATAGCTGACCTAAGAGCAGCACTCCATGGTCTATGCCAGAAATCCAAAAAAGTTGTAATACAGTGGATCCCATCACATTGCAGTATACCTGGAAATGAAGAGGCTGACAGACTGGCAAAAGAGGGCGGACGACTACCACAGCCTGACATAGACATAACCTATAATGAGGCAAAGAGGTTGATAAAAAGCACCTATAGAACCAAATGGGAATCAGAGCATCCAGGCCACCAGAAGGATGATGCATATTACAAACTCGACAGAAGAGAACAAGTAGCAATCTTCAGACTCCGCACAGGACATAACAGGCTGAAATACCACTTGTTCAATAAACTAAAGATAGGAGATACCGATGAATGTAATTGTCGAACTGGAAAAATGACAGCAAAACATTTGCTTCAGGATTGCCCAATATATGCAGAACAGAGAAAGATATTTTGGCCCACACCTGCTTCATTAGAGGACAAGCTCTATGGAGATATCAACAAGCTCAAGTTGACCGTAGCTTACTTTAACTACATACAGGTTGACATTTAAAGGTGTATGAAGAAGTATTCAGACTGCCACACTTCATACCACAGGTATGTCGGTTACAAAAGCCTCCCAGAGGCATGAAATGGAATATTGCTGGATAGGAGATCCATTACGTGGAAAGTCCGAATCAAAAGCTCACTGTGTGGGCTTTCAAAAAAGGTGGAAAAAGTGTCCTAGTGGCACGAAATGGAATATTGCTTGGATAGCAAATCCATTATGTGGAAAGTCCTGAATCAAAAGCTCACTGTGTGGGCTTTCAAAAAAGGTGGAAAAAGTGTCCTAGTGGCACGAAATGGAATATTGCTCGGATAGCAAATCCATTGTGCGGAAAGTCCGAATCGAAAGCTCACTGTGTGGATGTCATCTGCACACTGCATTCTTCTGGTTTCCGGAAGAACAGCCTATGGTGAACGGAAGGCCCAATATACGGAAGTGAGGCTAAGCAGCCATGTGCAGGACGTGACGATTCCTTGGGTGAGCCCAGTACCAGAGCGCTGTGTGTTGGCTCTGCAAGTATGGAAGCCTCCTTGGATGGCGGGGAATGCCCATGGTCTGCCCCTGCCTTCCCTTGAGGGCTGACCAGGATGTCTTTGGCTGTTCTATATGGGCCAGCTAGGATGGGAGATAACACCACAACAGTGAGAGTCAAACGTCCTAAGAAACCCCCGGGAAGGTTAACCCGGTCAACAAATGCCCGCAGAAGTCGGATGTGTCGGCCTAACGGCGCAAGAACGCAGCTCTGCTGTAAACAGGCACAACGCAATCACATCCGAAAAAAAACTCCGGATGAACGAAGAAGAAGAAGATACACTAATTTTTAGAAACCTCTTGCGTCACAACCATGAGTCAAAGTTTGTAACGCAACACAGGAGGGGAGGGTGTGTGTCAAAGACTCAGGAATGAAGACCACCCTGAAAGAGCGGTCTACCTCAAGTAGAATAGAGGTAACCCAGTGCCCCTACATGAGGGCAGGGTAGGGGTAGGGAATAAGTAAGAAGGGGAACTATGATATAGTTCTCTCATGGGACACGGAGGTGTCAACCAGAGAGTAAGCACTCTGGTCACGGCATGATCACGCCAACGTGATAGACACGGAGAACTAAACTGTAACTCAAGAGAGGCCACTACTCTAGCGTGCTGAGTGATGGCGCACGCAAAAGCCGTAGTGCGCCCCAAGTCCTTCCGCGTACTGTGTAAACAGCACGGGAGGAGTGATCAGACGGGACACAGACTTCGTAGTGAGAGCATCGCTTAGCGTCGATGCTTATTTCGTTAGCCGAGTAGATAGATTAGCAATAGGGTTAGGAAACGACTAGTGATAGGCAATTCTGTGCATTTAGTCTTGTGTGATTTGTTAGCGACTGTTTGTTGTACATTGATGTGATGCAAAGAGCCAGTGGCAATAAAATGTGTATTCCTCTCGTACGACTAACAAGTCTTTTTGTGTGGTGCGAGAGAAGTTATCCCGGAATGCCTGTGCCATCGGTTGATGACAATGGGAGATAACACCACAACAGTGAGAGTCTAACGTCCTAAGAAACCCCCGGGAAGATTAACCCGGTCAACAAATGCCCGCAGAAGTCGGATGTGTCGGCCTAACGGCGCAAGAACGCAGCTCTGCTGTAAACAGGCACAACGCAATAACGTCCGGGAAAAAAACTCCGGATGAACGAAGAAGAAGAAGAAGAAGACCCCAACCTAATGTTCCACAGGCTTTAGCTACTTCATTGTCAGACCCCAACCTAATGTTCCGCAGGCTTTAGCTACTTCATTGTCAGACCCCAACCTAATGTTCCGCAGGCTTTAGCTACTCCATTGTCAGACTCCAACCTAATGTTCCGCAGGAATACCAATGTTAATTATCTGGCTGCCATGCATCACAGCCACTTCCAAGCAATGTGTCACAGAAAGCAATATCAGCTAAGATATGAGAAATAAGAAAAACATTGTCCGTGCAAACAAGGAATCATCTCATCTTGTTCCTCTTGTACCTTGCGGTGTCGAGGTGAAGCATAAACAGCGGGAGAGTGCCCATTTATGGGCTTCATATAGTGAGATTCCCATGGACTGTTATTCCCTCTGTCCATCTTCTTCTGCACATCATTGCTTGTTGTGGTATACTGTTGGTAGCCTAGTTAGATGGCCAAACCATTTAACTTGCGGTTTTCATTATGAAATCTAGTGCTGCTGCAACCCTCACTTTAGTCCTGATTGATTCATTTCTCATTTTCTCTTCTTGATACATCCAGTATTCTTCTCAGGAATCTCATTTCCGTTGCAGTAATTTTTCTTTCCTCTTTTTCTGTCATTGTCCAGGTTTGGCATTGATAGCATAGACTGGTAGGAAGATTGTGCTGTAGAGTGCTTTTAAAAAAAGTATCTATTGCTGTGTGTTTGTTCTTTAGTATTGGTGCCATTTTTCCAATGAATTGGTTTGCCTTATTGCATCTATATTCAATCTCATCTTCTGATTTGCCATTTGATGTTATTATACTTCCCAAGAATGAACGAAAGAAGAAGAATACTTCCCAAGTTAAAAGTAAAAGGTGACCAACTGGTATAAATGAGGCAAGAAACGCCAGTGTATGAGGCACGCCAGTGTATGAGGCAGACCAGTGTATGAGGCACACCAGTAATTGAGGCATATAGCAAAGCTTGCTTTAGAGCTTTCCTCGTGTCCTAACACAGCGCGGCAAAAAAGAAACTAAAAGAAGTAGAGGAAAAGAATAAACCTTACCTTTAGGAGTGAGTCGTATATCTGCATTGTCAGGACGCAGAAATAGCCTGAATTCTGCACGAGAAGTAAACATGCGGTAGGGCTCTGTTGTCCCACATGTTGTCAAATCATCGATGAGAACACCGATGTAACCCTCGGACCGGTTCACAGTAAAGGGAGCTTTCCCCTGGACATTGCAAGCCGCATTAATCCCAGCAATGATGCCCTGCAAACAGACAAGTATTTCAGATTTCTATCTGCTGCCTTAATCCCAGCAATGATGCCCTGCAAACATAGACAAGTGTTTCAGATATCTTCTTTCTAACATGTTCTTGCTATAGAGTGTTACATCCCATGGCTATAGGTACCACAAGGTTGCAGATGGGAACATAGTATAACCTTGAGTGCTCAGATGGGGAACATAGTATAACCTTGAGTGCTCAGATGGGGAACATAGTATAACCTTGAGTGCTCAGATGGGGAACATAGTATAACCTTGAGTGTTCAGATGGGGAACATAGTATAACCTTGAGTGCTCAGATGGGGAACATAGTATAACCTTGAGTGCTCAGATGGGGAACATAGTATAACCTTGAGTGCTCAGATGGGGAACATAGTATAACCTTGAGTGCTCAGATGGGGAACATAGTATAACCTTGAGTGCTCAGATGTGGAACATAGTATAACCTTGAGTGTCCAGATGGGGAACATAGTATAACCTTGAGTGCTCAGATGTGGAACATAGTATAACCTTGAGTGCTCAGATGTGGAACATAGTATAACCTTGAGTGCCCAGATGGGGAACATAGTATAACCTTGAGTGCTCAGATGTGGAACATAGTATAACCTTGAGTGCTCAGATGTGGAACATAGTATAACCTTGAGTGCCCAGATGTGGAACATAGTATAACCTTAAGTGCTCAGATGTGGAACATAGTATAACCTTGAGTGCTCAGATGGGGAACATAGTATAACCTTGAGCGCCCAGATGTGGAACATAGTATAACCTTAAGTGCTCAGATGTGGAACATAGTATAACCTTGAGTGCTCAGATGGGGAACATAGTATAACCTTGAGTGCTCAGATGGGAACATAGTATAACCTTGAGTGCTCAGATGGGGAACATAGTATAACCTTGAGTGCTCAGATGTGGAACATAGTATAACCTTGAGTGCTCAGATGTGGAACATAGTATAACCTTGAGTGCTCAGATGGGGAACATAGTATAACATTGAGTGCTCAGATGGGGAACAGTATAACCTTGAGTACTCAGATGGGGAACATAGTATAACCTTGAGTGCTCAGATGGGGAACATATTATAACCTTGAGTGCTCAGATGGGGAACGTAGTGTAACCTTGAGTGCTAAGATGGGGAACATAGTATAACCTTGAGTGCTCAGATGGGGAACGTAGTGTAACCTTGAGTGCTCAGATGGGGAACATAGTATAACCTTGAGTGCTCAGATGGGGAATGTAGTATAACCTTGAGTGCTCAGATGGGGAACATAGTATAACCTTGAGTGCTCAGATGTGGAACAGTATAACCTTGAGTGCTCAGATGTGGAACATAGTATAACCTTGAGTGCTCAGATGGGGAACATAGTATAACCTTGAGTGCTCAGATGTGGAACAGTATAACCTTGAGTGCTATTATTCTCCAGCTTATGCCAGTACATGCTTTGTGGCACTGTTCATCATGTCTGTCCAGAGACCTATGTGCAGACTATAGATATAGATAACAGACCCCCGGGAAGGTTAACCCGGTCAACAAATGCCCGCAGAAGTCGGATGTGTCGGCCTAACGGCGCAAGAACGCAGCTCTGCTGTAAACAGGCACAACGCAATCACGTCCAAAAAAAAACTCCGGATGAACGAAGAAGAAGAAGAAGATAACAGACAACAAACAACAAATGTGAGATATTTATTTTAACATTCTTCTAATGTTCTGTTATGTCACGTATGCTAGAGACTGTATCTCAAATACTGATTATTTGTTTTGTTATACACAAGATTGGGAATTGTCAAATGCTCATTTATCTGACCAACTGCAAGTGTTGCCTGTTTGTGTGGGAAGATTGTCTGTTTATGAAAGTTCTTCATCTGTTTAATTTGGATGTGCAGGAAAATCTGGCCTGTTCATTAGCAACATAACACAACGTTAGTTAGTTTTTCTTCTTACAGTCCATGCCATGTGGCAGCAGTTATCATGTCTGTCCACAGCCCTCTGTCTCTCGAGTACTGCCAATCATCTGTGATACTAATGTTCCTTCATGACATGATGTCAAACTGTCTAGCATCATCTCTTTTCATCTTCCTCTGCCTCTCCTCTTCTTCAGCTTTCCCACGGTCAAGATGTACTCTGGCTTCTATCTTATACTGTACCCAAAGAATGACGACTATCCTCTTCTGACTTTAGTAACCAGTTCTCTTTGCAAGTTAACCTCTTTCAAGATACCTTCATCGTTATTTTAACCTGTCCACTATATTCACATCATTCTTCCATAAAACCACATATCTGCAGCTTCCACATAACTCTTCACTTGTCTGTTAGGTATCCATGATTCACTTCCATAATTATGAATTACAAATAGCCACCATCGTAAACTAGATTTCCACCAGGTGAATCTCGGCGGATATCACTTGCAGAGAATGACTGAATGAAGAGCAAATAGAGAGTAGGGGAGGAGCCGCGGCGGTTTGTTAAAATAAGCCACTTGAAATGTAAAGTGGCTTAAAGATAATGTCTGCCTCTGTTTTATGCAGATCTGGTTCGTTTAATGGTAATGGTTAAATGGACTGTTATTTGTATCAAACAGGAAGAGGATGTTTGCCAGTTGTCAAAGTTTTCAAGTGTATTTCTCTTCATAACATGCTCAAATAAGCTTCACTGTCTAAGTACGCCATCATACTTAATGTACATGTCTTACATGCCTATAATCCATGTTTCACATGCCTATAATCCATGTTTCACATGCCTATAATCCATGTTTCACATGCCCATAATCTATGTTTCACAGACTGATATGATAATGGTGTCCATAAACCATTAAACAAATGGTATATGATTGTGTATTGACCATTAAACAGACAAAATATGGCATACTTTCTTGATTAACCATTAAACAGATGGCACAAAGTGGTTAATTAACCATTAAATAGACAATAGATGGCACAAAGTGGTTAATTAACCATTAAATAGACAACAGATGGCACAAAGTGGTTAATTAACCATTAAATAGACAACAGATGGCACATGATTGTTTATTTAACCATTAAACAGACAACAAAGGTACACAGTGCTTCAGTAACCATTAAATAGACAACAGATGGCACGTACCTGGGCAGCAGCCTCCTCATAGCCTGTGGTGCCGTTGATCTGTCCAGCAAAGAACAGATCGGAGATCAGTAGAGTTTCCAGTGTTGGCTTCAGCTGCCGTGGATCCATGTAGTCATACTCCACTCCGTAGCCTGGACCACAGACAAACAAATACAAAATAGTTCATTTAACTCTTCCCAAACAGAACATCCACTCCAGAAATGAGTAAACAAATTATTCAAACAGCAAGGTCATACAACATGCGAAGATATGCACAGAGACAAACAATGGCAATAGTGGGAACCCATCAAAACTACCGCTCTACGCGGAAGAAGAAAACAGAACAAAATAGGTGTTACATGGACCCACTCTACTTGTGACATCAATTTGCTACATGAACCCACTCTACTTGTACCACATCCAGTTGCTACATGAACCCACTCTACTCGTGCCACATCCAGTTGCTACATGAACCCACTCTACTTTTACCACATCCAGTTGCTACATGAACCCACTCTACTTGTACCACATCCAGTTGCTACATGAACCCACTCTACTTGTACCACATCCAGTTGCTACATGAACCCACTCTACTTGTACCACATCCAGTTGCTACATGAACCCACTCTACTTGTAGCCACATCCAGTTGCTACATAAACCCACTCTACTTGTGACATCAATTTGCTACATGAACCACTTTACTTGTACCACATCCAGTTGCTACATGAACCCACTCTACTTGTACCACATCCAGTTGCTACATGAACCCACTCTACTTGTACCACATCCAGTTGCTACATGAACCCACTCTACTTGTACCACATCCAGTTGCTACATGAACCCACTCTACTTGTACCACATCCAGTTGCTACATGAACCCACTCTACTTGTACCACATCCAGTTGCTACATGAACCCACTCTACTTGTACCACTATCCAGTTGCTACATGAACCCACTCTACTTGTACACATCCAGTTGCTACATGAACCCACTCTACTTGTACCACATCCAGTTGCTACATGAACCCACTCTACTTGTACCACATCCAGTTGCTACATGAACCCACTCTACTTGTACCACATCCAGTTGCTACATGAACCCACTCTACTTGTGCCACATGCCAGTTGCTACATGAACCCACTCTACTTGTACCACATCCAGGTGCTACATGAACCCATTCTACTCATGCCACATCCAGCTTGCCATGGATAACCCACTCTACTTGTGCCACATCCAGGTGCCACATGAACCCTCTACATGTGCCACATTCAGGTGCCACATGAACCCATTCTACTTGTGCCACATTCAGGTGCTACATGAACCCACTCTACTTGTGCCACATCCAGTTGCAACATGAACCCACTTTACTTTGTGTGTTACATTAACTACTGATGTCCCACACGGTTACTATCTGGACTCCTTTAGTCACAAACATTAAGTAATTCAAAGTAACATTAAGTAATTTTAAGTAACTTTAGTAATTCAAAATAACATTAAGTAATTTAAAGTAACATTTAGTAAATAAAGCTAACATTTAGCAATTAAAGCTAACATTCAGCAATTTAAAGAAACATTTAGAAATTTTAGGTAACATTAAGTAATTTAAAGTAACAATTAGTCATTAAAGCTAGCTTTTAGTAATTTAAACTAGTCTTTAGTAAAGTAACAATTTAGTCATTTAAACTAACAATTTAGGAATTCAAAGTAACATTTAATAATTTCAGCTAATATTTAGTAATTTAAAATAACATTTACTATTTTAAAGCAACATCTGCTGAGGACAGAAAGAGTTAAAGTAACAACTACCAGGGACTGAGAGATTTCAGAAAACCTGAAGCGAACTCTTGCAACTGCTATCATACATGAACTGACCTGGGCGGAGCAGCTGGCAATTCTCCAACCCTGGGATGCACCTCATCATAGCCAGCTGATGCTCCTCGGGCATGGTACAAGACATCCCTTGGGGGTAGATCACCGAGCTCTCGAGTCCTGTGTTGTCGGGGACGAGAAACAAACCATTATTTCAGATCCACAATCAATAGCTAATTCAGAATCTCACTTAACAATGAAAAAAAAACCACTAAGAAATTTGTCCGCTCAAAAAACTTGTTTTATAATTGCACAGCTTTCATCGCAAGCAAGCCAAAGAAAATGCATGTAAGGACCTGATTATAACAATAACAATGAAAATACCACTAAGAAATTGGTCTGCTCAAAAAACCTGGTTTATAATTGCACAGCTTTCATTGCAAGCAAGCAGAAGAAAGTATACATAAAGATCTGATTATAACAATACCTTTAGGTGAGTCATGGCGTCCACCTCAGGCTCAACAGGCAAAGGTACCAGGTTCGATCCCCTCACAGGACTGGGGATCTTCCCAAGAACCCTTGGTATCTAATGATACCCCCCCCCCCCCTCCCCAACCCGCTTGTGTAGTGAGATCAGATACCAAGGCTTCTCGAATAAGAGCAAAAATAGAAGAGGTCCCACGTGCAAATTGTGCAAGTAAAAAATCCCATGGCAGTTGGAAATGGCAAAGAGTAGACCATAACAACAATACATACAAGAAGCCATCACCATCATTATCCACTGATTTGTCCTCTGCAGAATTTGTCCCCTTAAGCCTTTCAAAATTGTTCTCCATCGTAAGCCAGATGTCCTGCCTCTGTGGCTGTCATGGGTAATTATCTATCACATCTTGAATCCATCTACATAACAGTTGTTCTCTTATCTGCCTCCTCGGCACACCTCCCTCTGCAATTGTCTTTTTGAGACATTTATGTCTTTTTAACATGCCCAAAATATTTCATTTTCCCCAGTTTTATTTATCTTAATAACCAGTCTTCTTTAATATTGAGTTCTTGTTGGATAGATCTATTTGTTTAATTTTTCAACCTATTAATTTACAATACACTTCTGTAACACTTGTATTCATCATTTAGTGGACTGCGTTGCACTTGTCTCATCAAGCCTGCGGTTCAGTACATCCAAATTCGACATGCATTTTTTCGGGGTTTGCTTTCCGCAGCCTTTGACTATTCCCAGTCTACCTACAAGGCAGCATGTTTGCCTCTCTTCATCTGGTCCCTAATCCTTGACAACGTGGGAGACCCTATCAATAGCTGCGCTACCGCCAGCATAGCTCTTGGGAGCATTGGAACACACAAATCCCTCCATTGGAACACACAAATCCCTACATTGGAACACACAAATCCCTCCATTGGAACACACAAATCCCTCTAACTCCACAAGGTGGTGACACATTAGAAGAGACACTTGTTTTAAGAAATACATTGTCTTCTTCTTCTTCTCCTTCTTCGAGCAGATTTTTAATGTCAACTAAATAATCTGGCCTCCTTAGAGACAATAACGTTGAACATAAGTATAATCAAATATTAAATTTTATTGTGACTAAACACCAGCATCAGCCAACCCAGTTTCCACCCCTCCCCCCTCCCACTAGAGCATAGGCCATCAACAAACTCACTTCCAGCCATCCTATCTTTTGCTAACTCTTCCAGCTTTGTCCATCTCCTTCCCATATTATTTATCTCTGCCTCTAATTCTCTTCTCCATGAGATTTTAGGTCTCTGTCTATTTTATTTGCCTTGTGGGAAAAGGAATTTCTTCTTATAATACTCTCAGGTGTTCCCAGTGTGTGTCCCATCCAGCACCAGCATCTTGTCCTCACCTCTTGGTTCACTGGAATTTGTCTAGTTCTCTCCTTGAGCTCTACATTGGTTCACTGGAATTTGTCTAGTTCTCTCCTTGAGCTCTACATTGGTTCTCTGGAATTATCTAGTTCTCTCCATGAGCTCTACATTGGTTCACTGGAATTTGTCTAGTTCTCTCCTTGAGCTCTACATTGGTTCAATGGAATGTGTCTAGTTCTCTCCTTGAGCTCTACATTGGTTCACTGGAATTTGTCTAGTTCTCTCCTTGAGCTCTAAATTGGTTCAGTAGAATTTGTCTAGTTCTCTCCTTGAGCTCTACATTGGTTCAATGGAATGTGTCTAGTTCTCTCCTTGAGCTCTACATTGGTTCACTGGAATTTGTCTAGTTCTCTCCTTGAGCTCTACATTGGTTCAGTAGAATTTATCTAGTTCTCTCCTTGAGCTCTACATTGGTTCACTGGAATTTGTGCTCTTTAATGTGTATACCGGTGCTCTTTAATGTGTATACGAGCAAGATTGCATACCTAGAAGCACCAGGGGTGGGAAGGATTCTAACATTTGCAGATGATATTCTTGCATACAGGCAGGGGAGAAATAGGGATCAAACAGCCCAGGAGCTACAGGTGACAGTAGACAAAGTGATTGACTGGTGCACTGAAATGAGTGCTGTCATCAACCCGGAAAAGGCGGCTGTGTTGTGGTGCTCTCTGGACAACAGGATTGTGAGAGATGATGTCCCAAGCCTCACGATAGATGGTAGAAGCGTCAACAGAGAGAACAAACTGAAGTATCTGGGAATCACATTTGACAGGAGTCTGTCCTTCAAGGACCATGTGGAGACGGTTGTGACAAGATCTCAAAAGGGACTCAATGCACTTAAAATTATGGCTGCAATGGACACAGAGCAGAGAATGCTCTTCACACTATACCAGCACTTGATCCTCTCAGTGATTGATTATGGACTAGGACTGCTCACTGTCTCAAAGAGTCAGCTGGTGAAATTAGAGCGCATACAGACTGAAGCTATGCGGGTCATTCTGGGATGCACCAGAGACACTCCAGTAGTGTGTATGCGGTACATCCTTGGTCTGCCTACTGTTGCTGGTAGGCACAAGGTGATGCAAGCGAAGGCATACCTCAGAGTAGCTGCAGACACAGATCACCCGTTGCATGAGGCGCTGGACGTAAAGGGTCAGAAACTGATAAGAGGGAAATCATGGATGGCTCAGGCGGAGGATACGATCAGACAGGTGTGCCCCTTGGAGAACATTAGGCGAGGAGAGGAGTAAGTCAGAGTGCAGTCAGACTTGTGCAGAGTTATAATCACATTGAGCCGGGAGTGCAGGGAGTGGCCAGCAGGGGCCACGGAAGTGGAAATTCAGCAATTAATTCAGGAAAATTCTCGCCCTGGTGATGTGATTATCTACACGGATGGGTTGGTGTTGAGAGGTAGGAGAAGTGCTTGGGGGTTCTTGGCAAAAACTAATGGTCGGCGTTTGGTGCAGGAGAGCCTGGTGTATGATGACACTACATCTAGCTTAAGAATGGAGGTGGAGGCGGTCAGTGCAGCTTTCCGCTGGATAGAAAACACGATACATACACATATTGTGATTGTAACTGACTCAGAAAGCATGCTGAGAAGGGTGAGAACAGGCAAGCTTCGTGCAGAGTGGCTTGCTTCGCTTCGGAGGTCACGGGTAGCAAGCATCACCTGGATCTTTTCTCCTGGGCATGCCGGTGTGCTGGGGAATGAACAGGCGGACAGATTGGCTGGCTCGGCAGAACTTGGTGGAGTATTGATGCATGACAAGGCAGATGTGGTTGCGGCCTTGTGGGAGCACGTGTACACCTCGGAGGAGCAAATGGATCACCATAGTCTGGTTAGAATGAGGCAGCGAGGAGTGACGAGGGGATCTGGCCGACGCTCGACGCTCAGAGGAAAGGCGAGACGGACATATAATCAGATTGCTACTGGAACTATTAGTGTTGGAACTCTTCGCTGGTTGCTGAGGATGGGGACGGAGCGCTTATGGGAATGTCCCGAATGCTGTGATGTCGGTTCCTAAATCAATCAATCAATCACTGGAATTTGTCTAGTTCTCTCCTTGAGCTCTACATTGGTTCAGTAGAATTTGTCTAGTTCTCTCCTTGAGCTCTACATTGGTTCAATAGAATTTGTCTAGTTCTCTCCTTGAGCTCTACATTGGTTCACTGGAATTTGTCTTGTTCTCTACATCGGTTCAGTAGAATTTGTCTAGTTCTCTCCATGAGCTCTACATTGGTTCAGTAGAATTTGTCTTGTTCTCTCCTTGAGCTCTACATTGGTTCACTGGAATTTGTCTAGTTCTCTCCTTGAGCTCTACATTGGTTCACTGGAATTTGTCTAGTTCTCTCCTTGAGCTCTACATTGGTTCACTGGAATTTGTCTAGTTCTCTCCTTGAGCTCTACATTGGTTCAGTAGAATTTGTCTAGTTCTCTCCTTGAGCTCTACACTGGTTCACTGTTACTTGTCTAGTTCTCTCCTTGAGCTCTACATTGGTTCACTGGAACTTGTCTTGGTCTCTCCTTGAGCTCTACATTGGTTCACTGGAATTTGTCTAGTTCTCTCCATGAGCTCTACATTGGTTCACTGGAATTTGTCTAGTTCTCTCCTTGAGCTCTACATTGGTTCACTAGAATTTGTCTAGTTCTCTCCTTGAGCTCTATATTGGTTCACTGGAATTTGTCTAGTTCTCTCCTTGAGCTCTACATTGGTTCACTAGAATTTGTCTAGTTCTCTCCTTGAGCTCTACATTGGTTCAGTAGAATTTGTCTAGTTCTCTCCTTGAGCTCTACATTGGTTCACTGGAATTTGTCTAGTTCTCTCCTTGAGCTCTACATTGGTTCACTAGAATTTGTCTAGTTCTCTCCTTGAGCTCTATATTGGTTCACTGGAATTTGTCTAGTTCTCTCCTTGAGCTCTACATTGGTTCACTGGAATTTGTCTAGTTCTCTCCTTGAGCTCTACATTGGTTCAGTAGAATTTGTCTAGTTCTCTCCTTGAGCTCTACATTGGTTCACTGGAATTTGTTTAGTTCTCTCCTTGAGCTCTGCATCAGTGGTTCTGTCATACCATTTTCACCTGTCTAGTCTGTTCAGAGAGGTTGACATGGCTGAGTGGTTTAATGTGTCCGTGCCACAATATTTCTGTGTGCTTATGACGAGATAGTGGGTTCATTCCACACAGCAACTGGACTTGAACATTGACTTCTAGCTCAGACAGCCATGGCAAACTACTGAACATAAAACTGACCAGTAAATCACAAACAGCCAATAAGGGCTGGATATGACTGCAATGTCCAGTTAAGGACAAGCAATTTGTGTAGAGAGGAGGTCATGAGGAGCTCAGGAGTAGGTCAGCCATGATGCAATCAAGTCAACACTATCCCTGATTTCACTAGATCATGTCAGAGATGTATAAGAAGCACAGCTGGAAAAACAAGAAGAGATAGAGAGACAAATGGGAAACAAAGGATGAGTGTAGGGATAACACCTTTTACTCATCTTCACACCACACAGCAAGATACACACAGAGGTCAACTCACCTTCACACCACACAGCAAGACACACACAGAGGTCAACTCACCTTCACACCACACAGCAAGACACACACAGAGGTCAACTCATCTTCACACCACACAGCAAGACACACACAGAGGTCAACTCACCTTCACACTACACAGCAAGATACACACAGGTCAACTCACCTTCACACCACACAGCAAGATACACACAGAGGTCAACTCACCTTCGGGTTCCAGCCAGATCTGATGAGTTCTTCCTTTAAACCTCAAAATCTTGGACTCAATAGAAGGACAATATCTGCAGCAAGAAAACACAGGAGACAGAATTAAAGACATGAGTACAATGGGAAGACATAATCAACTTGATTAGAGACATGTTGGCCAGGTAAACATGACAAATGTAAGAAACAGAATGGTGAAACAACAACACTAAGACATAAAACTTGAATTTTATGTAGTAACTGAATAGAAATAGCTCATCCTAAGTCAGCATAGACATATTCTATTGAAGCAATTAACATACCAACCCTGAACGAATGAAGAAACTATTTTCAAAAGGTCACAAATTGGGCACGCAGGCTCGTCTTAATTTTGGCTCTTCCAATCACTAATGTTTCGTACATCAATTATTTATTGTTCATGTTACATTCACATAGGAATAAAACATTGTCATTTGTGAACTTAAACAATGCATATTACCATTTTATGAGACAAGCAGACAGCCAGACACACATACACACGCACTTACATAAACACATACAAACATACTCACATAATTGATACACAGTTATGGACCCACTCTATAACAAACAAATACACACTCCCTCACATACACATATACTCACAATTATAAACAAGAGTTTACTTATACATACATACATATTCTCTCTCTTTCTCCATCTCTCTCTCACGCTCAAATATCCTCATGATGAAGAATGAGCACCAATGCTCTTGTCTGTAGGGCAACATCATTGATTCAGCTGACAAACAACAAATACCTCACCTTGGCCCACGAATTTCTTCCTGGACATGTCGATTCAGGTGTAGTGTATCTTGAATGATTTTAGCCACCTGGTCAGTTGTTCGTG
This sequence comes from Cepaea nemoralis, assembly GCA_014155875.1. Classification (NCBI taxonomy): domain Eukaryota; kingdom Metazoa; phylum Mollusca; class Gastropoda; order Stylommatophora; family Helicidae; genus Cepaea; species Cepaea nemoralis. The sequence goes on from JACEFZ010026701.1 coordinate 94,513, forward strand.
TCATGTGACATGGTGACTGGTCTTCAGGCTAGACAGCATTCAGGTAAAAAAGACATTCATTAGTGAATATTCAGAAATCAAATCATCTTATAGTTTTAATGATTATAAAAAGAGTTAGTTGCATTTCCTTCACACGATGTCTCAATCAACCCCAGCTTTTTTTGAGTTTGAGATTTTCTAAGCAAGTTTACATTCATTAGTTTGCCATTGTTTTCTCAAACAACTGATGCTCATTCCATTGTTACAAATCAACACAAGAATCTTGATTCAAATCGCCCTGCAGCTGATTTCGAATGATGTATGCAGGATTGCGAATCATGTTCGCTACCACTTGCCAGAGACACACAAATAAGGCAGACAAAACAAAAACAAAACGAGCTCAGTCAGTTTAACCCGGCAAGGAAATGATTGGACCAGCTGTGACTGATGTCATTTGGTGATAAAATACTGAGTTAAAGAGGTAGAGGACGACTGAGGACAAGGACGGCTGGGCAACAAGTAATAATATAAGCAACATACAAATATCAAATGACAGAGTGGAGAGTCAAGATTGCTGTCTTCTCCAGGCAGCATAAGAGGTGGTGGAGGAGGAGGAGGAGGTGGAGGAGGAGGAGGAGGAGGAGGAGGAGGAGGAGGAGGAGGAGGAGGTGGAGGAGGATGAGAAGAAGGATAAGATGATGAAGAAAAAGTAGAATAAGAAAAAGAGAGAAGAAGAAGAAAGAAGAAGAAAAAAAAGAGGAAGAAAAAATAGAAGCAGAAGAAGAAGAAGAAGAAGAAGAAGAAGAAGCAGAAAAAGAGGAAGACAAAGTAAAGAAGAAAAAAAAATAAAGAGCCATACCTTTATCCAGACTGAATCATTCATGAATGAGAACGGCACTGGACAGGCATCTCCAAACTTAGGCTCTGTGCGACTGAAGTCAATAGTTCTACCATCCAGCCTTGGAGGTGTACCTAACAGGAAGATGTCACAGTTGCTTATGAGTATTGATTGGCACTGTACAACAACATGTAACATCATCATCCAGTGCCTTGCCAGTTGGTGTGGGCAATCATGCTTCTCCACAAATTGCGATCTCCGACGGCATGGATCAATTCGTGTGTTGACTCCCTTCCGTACCATGACACAAGACTATCAAGGATTTTCTCACACTGTCTTTCTCTATCTCTCTTTCCACAAATCTTTTTGGTTGTCACAACATGTTCCAGTTTTTGTTTTCTCATAATGTGGCCAAAATTAATGATGACTGCTTTTTTGTGGTGCTTGTGATAAGTTGTCTTTGCGATTTGCCTCCCTCAAAATGTCCAGATTGCTCATTTTGGTCACCCAATGAATTTTCAGTATTCTTCAATAAAACCACATCTCCAAAGCTTCAAGGCTTCCAACAAAATATATACAAGTAATAACAAGACTCACATAAGATAACAGAAATAAAAACAGTTACAGACACACCAGAGATTTGAACTCCCGCCATTTACATGATATATCGGCTGGCAAAGAGAGAGGGAATTGAAGTGTGTGTTGTCTATGACTTTATTTTCTTTCTGCTGTCTAGTGTCAGTAACTAAGTAAGGCCAAGGACCTTTTACACAGCTATAAGGTGATTGGGTATATCATGCTAGACCCTATATCTTTATAGACCAATCAGCACTCGGCAGGTCATGTGATCAGTACCACACCAGCCACCTTTACCAGGTCAATTTAAAAATTCTGAATCCGCCCCAGCGTGGATTAAACCTATAACCACTTGAGCAGTAGGCGAGTGTCTAGCTACTACGCCAACGTGGCTTCCATCATCTTGTGTGCCCTCTAATAATTCACTTAATTTCAGAGAGGCAAACTGGTTCACAAGTAAAACATGAGGTTCGAACTCAAACATTTCAGGTACAAATTCTGATGTGAATGGTGAGGTTGCTTCTATCCATCCATCATGTGCCATGCCGGTAAGCGTGGGCGGTCATGTTCTGCCATCTCACTCGATCACCAGAGTCGTGGATCAGCTCCGTGTTTCTGTCTCGACCATGCCACAAGGCCAAGCCATCCAGGTACTTGCTTCTAAGTCTTCCCCTTGGTCTGTTCCCCTGAGATTGCTTACAATGCATAAAAAAATGGTATGAACTCCCTAATCCTGGGGTAGTGGGTCAGACAAAGTGTTCTCAGATATGGGAGAAAAAAACAATGGGAATGATAAAATGTTAGTTGCATATCCTTTACAAGACGTCGCAGTCAACTCCAGCATTGTTTGGCCATTTGTGATTCCTGGGCAAGTTCATGCCCAGTAGTTTGCCATTGCTTTCTGAACAACTGGCACTCATACTATTGTATGAAAACCGATGCAAGGCAGTCTGTTTCCAAATTGCCCGCAGCTGTGTTTTGAACACAGTACGCAGGATTACAAATTATCTTTAATCCTCTCACCACAAAAGCTATCCCTTTGCAGTTTAAATAAAAAAGCTGCCCAGGCAAAATTAAAGACACACACCACTCCACACAAGGAATATAGCGTGTGAGATTGTGGTACACACAGTGCATTTGGACCAAAGGAGTTTATGTGCTGTGGTGAGATTCTCTTTATGTGACCTGTGGGAGACTCGAATCACCCATAGAGGAATCTGCATGAAATTAAAATGATCCTTGAACCAAATCAATCATGTGACTATGAATATTGATGTACTTATAGACTTTGTCATAATCCTGGATATGTTATGCCCCAATGTGGAACAGAACAGCCAGAAAGCTTCTAGGCACATGTGAAACAGTGAATTTCTCAGGCCATGCAGATGAAACTGTGTGTATGTGTGTCTCTCTCTCACACAAAGAGAGAAAGTGAGAGAGAGAGAGAGAGAGAGAGAGAGAGAGAGAGAGAGAGAGAGAGAGAGAGAGAGAGAGAGAGAGAGAGACGAGAGAGAGAGAGCGAGAGAGAGAGAGGAGAGAGAGAGAGGAGAGAGAGGAGAGGAGAGAGAGACGAGAGAGAGAGAGAGAGAGAGAGAGGGTAAAGGAATGGCCCTAATGCTTCATCTATGGAGGCAATGGAAGTACTAATAGAATGGGAAACATTGAATTTGAGAATAGTAGCAACATTTATAACCACACAAAAAAAAAAAAGTTAACAAGAATGTAATCCTGCGTTACACACCCCCAAATGACATAAAATAGCAAAGAATTATAAAGCTGAGAATAGTATAAATAGAAAGGCTTTTGTCTGGAATCTACAGGGCAAACGAAACAGAGGAAGACCCAAAGAACACACGGAGAAGAGAAGAAGAGAAATGATTAATATGGGTAGGGCATGGATAGACCTGCATGGGATAGCTCAGGACAGGAGCGCTTGGAATGAGTTCGCTGAGAACCTGTGCTCCAATGGGAATAAAGGACAAAAGTGAGAGAGTCGCATGTTACTAAAAGAGTTCAATATCCTCCTCTGACATTGGCACAGATTTTGCGGTTGCTGATATATTATCAATTACAATCGGGCAATATATGTAACACTCCACCTACCTGTCTTAAGTCTGCCCATAGCAAAACCAGCTTTCTCAATAGTTTTAGCCAGGCCAATGGCTGGTTCATCCCCTATCCTTCCTGCAGGTCGGTTTGTTAATCCGATATTGATGGAGCCTCGTAGAAATGTCCCAGTTGTTAAAACTACAGCTTTTGAAGATAGTACTTCACCGGAGTCTGAAAACACCCCAAATGTCATTTATTGTTGGAACATTACAATATTTAAGGATGAATGTTAAAATTTGCTAAAGCAGTTGCAATTTGTATGGCTAAACCAACTTTATGCAAACAAAAAGACATGGTAGTCAGATTAAAACTGCGATGGGCACAATTTTAATTACTGTTGAAATGAATATACTATGTGCATTGTATATAAAAAGTAGCTTAAAAGTCGACAGGGTCGACTTCATTGCACCGGGTTGTTATCCTTATGGCTCGGGTTCTTTCCACAGCGCGGAATGCGTCACACAAAGCACAAACTCTGTAGCTCTAGCGACGACCCGCAGGAGTCTTCGAAAAATTTCACGTGAACCGAAGGGCGCGGCCCGAAATCGAACCCACGGAGCCCGAGTCAAACGGCTTGACCACTTCGCCATGAATTGTATATTTCAGCTTAAAGGAATCATCCATTTGCTTTATTTTATTTTGTGTGGCTTCTGCAATGTGTACCTGACAAGATGCAGCCAAACATACCAGGCCATAAATTGTGCAATTATTGTTTGTTGTGTCTTCATGATTAAAATTCACCAAGGAGAAATACTGTTTTGAATCCGTAAATGTGTTGTTCCATCTGTTATTGCATCGTAGACTAGTGGTTATTTACAGAATGCCTTCCAAATGTCTCCCTTGTTCACCATGAATGTTCCAACTAACGGCGCTCCTGAAGCCAGCAGAAGGGAGTTTACAGGCCAGAAGATTGGCTTCACTGGACTGGGTTTATCCCAAATGGCTTGATCTCTTTGCACATGGCGACCTGAGGAAAACAACTCACAAACTCCATAGCTCCAGCGATGACACCTACGAGTCAGAAAAAAAATGCATCTGTGAACCGAATAACAAAGTTTGGAATTGAACCCACAACCTTCATAGCACAAGGCAGGCGGCTTAACCACTTTGCTATGGAGAGCCCCAGTGTAAGAGAGAAGTTTAGTACCCACTCATGCCATATCTGTCCTTGTGAACTTTACTGGAGTTATGAAATGAGAATCAGACATAATGGTGACTTATGATCTGAGCACCATCTAGCTACATCAAAGCATCAGTGACAGATTAAATCAGTGTGTTTACAGGGGGGACACCTACGAGACACATACTAACTCTTATCTGAGAATCATCTAGTCACATCAAAGCCACAGTGACAGATTAACTCAGTGTGTTTACAGGGAGACACCTACGAGACACAAACTAACTCTTATCTGAGAATCATCTAGTCACATCAAAGCCACAGTGACTGCGACTACCTCAGTGTGTTTACAGGAGGACACCTACGGAGCCACCTACTAAATCGTATCAAACTACAGACCTCAAGCAATTTACTTGTGTATCTGTCCTACCCATGCAAGACTACATGACAGTGAGAGAATTCATTTATGTCTTGTCTGATTATTCTAATAATAATCTCAAAGGACAACTATTATAATAATCATTCTTCTAACTGTGGAACGTTAGCTATCTTAGCAAATCATAACTGCTATGTTAAAAATTAGTTTTAGCGAGTCATGTATTATTGATTATTGAACATTTTCCATGCATTTATAACGCATATATTATTTCTGTTGTTGCCTGATATTAACTTCATAAGTGATGTATAAATAATGAATGATAGCAGAGAAGCAAGAAGGGCAGAATATCAGATGGGTCATTGAATTACACAAGAGCAAGTGGCATGCTACCACACTACTACAATTTTCAACATAATGACAGCAAAACATCATTTAGCTTGTCTTTATCAAGTTATAAGTTGCAGTTCTTCTTAAAGTAACCATTTGATTATCAAATTTTAATCCCATACAACATTTTTATCAATTCTATTGAAAAGATCAAAATTCACAAAATTAATTAATATTAATTTTCTTAATTAATTAATAATTTATTTTCTTTTTTTTTCCAACTAAACTACCAAAATTTGTACCAGGCTCTTAATTTCTTTAACATACCCAATGACGATACAACAAAAACTACAACAACAAAAAATAACTGTACCTAATACAACTCCCTTACACCTGACAGCACGGCCATTGTGGTCATCGCTCTCTTCTATGATCAGATCTTCTACGGCCGAGGCTTTGACGGTCAAGTTAGGTGTAGACAGGACTTCTGCTTGCATGTTCCGTCTATACAAATCTCGGTCTATCTGTGCTCTCAGACCCTGAAATTTACAGCAGACAAATGTGACATTGTTTTTCTTGTTCCTCCGCTTTGAACACGAGAGCAGTCCACACTTGCTACAAGCACTGAGTGCAATGGAATTATTTTTGTGTGAAGGTTAGCTTTCCCTATTACCAGTGTTCTTTGCCACCAGGCGAACCCACTCCGACTTCTGATGTACTTGTAATTTAAGTCCCCAAGTGAAGTAGTGGTAGTAGCAGCAGAAGTAGTGGTATAGTAGTGCTAACGGTAGTAGTAGTAGTAGTGGTAGTAGCACAGTAGCAGTGGTAGTAGTAACAGTTGTAGTAGCAGTAGTTTAGTTGTGGTAGTAGCAGTTTAGTAGTGATAGTAGCGGGTTCGCGCCGCACTGGTAACTTACGGGGGTATGTGAGCCGGTCACTCAGAGGGCAATGGCAAACTACTGAGTCTAATCTTGCCTAGTATATCAACGGCAACTGAAAGATGCTGGTGTTGACTGCAACGTCCTGTAAGGGGTATGCAACATTAAAAAAAAAGTAGCAGTTTAGTAGTGGTAGTAGCAGTAGTAGTGGCAGCAGTAGTTGTTGCATAGTAGCAGTAGTAGTTGTAGCATGGTAGCAGTGGTAGTATTAGCAGATGTAGTGGTATTAGTAGTGGTAGTAGCTGTAGCAATAGCAGTAGTAGTGGTAGTAGTAGTAGTGGTTGTAGCAGCAGAATTAGTGGTTGTAGCAGTAGCAGTAATAATAGTTTTAGCAGTAGTAATGGTAGTAGCAGTAGTAGTTGCAGCAGCAGCAGTAGCATTCAGGTTTCACTATCCAGAGCTATTACACTCTTACCCAAACGGCCGGACCCTTTCTTCTGTTGAGAACCTTGTACTGAATGCCAGATTTATCTGAAAAGACAAAACAAAAGATCAATATTCCTAATGGCAAAAACACATAGTATAGTAATTGTTTCCTAGATATTGACTGGCACAGATAAGTCAGCATTAGACAACAAGAAAGAAATGATACCAAAGGACACACTGTGCAGTCACAGCACCCATGTATGGATTTCATTAGATTGTTGACATGGTTGTGAATCTATAGACTGAATTAATCACTAAAAAACGAGAAGAAGGCGGTAAGCTTTATCAGAACACGATCACAAGTGACAAAATAGATGCTGGCAAAGCCTTATCAGCATACACGTAACCAATACACACCGATACACTTACATGGGAAACGCTACATGAATATATATATATATAAAAGTTGCTCATCTGTTTCCTTATTTTGGAAATGACACATGTGTGATCAAAACCACACATATTGTTATAACAATGTGGCCAGACAGGAAATGTGCCTATGATGGAAAAGTGGAAATCAAAGGGCCAAAGGTCAGTAACACCATGAGCCCACGGAGAGCCATAGTAACATGAGGGGATAGCACCAGGGAGGGAGAGGGAGAGGCATCCAGATTAGCGAACCATAAAATATGGAGCACTTATGAACTGTGCTGCGGAAGGACTACTTAAATGGAGGATGTTATTGGTGAGAAAAATGTGGAGTCGAAACAAAACCATCAAAGTGGGGAGCAGTTTAAGAAAAAAAAAAGGGTGGGGAATGGGGAAAGAAGAGGGGGACTTTTTTGGGAACCAAGGATGTGAGTGAAATTAGAGATCATGAGCGCACCAATCATAATCAAAGAAAAAAAACTTTATCTAATTTACACTCAAAGAAATTAGACCTCTCGTTCACACTGATAACATGTTTAATCTAATACCACATGCACAATATTTAACTCTAACATTTAATCAAGGAATAGCAGCTAAAACAATTGCTTATAAACTAGAGACATTCTTTAAATTGTGCCTGCACAGAGCTGAAGGGCAGAATCACTCATCTTGGTTCTATGTATCTAGAAGTTTAAAACAGTAAACAAACATTGGTGATGTGATCAGGCAATAGTAAACAAACACTGCTAATATGAATAGGCAACAGTAAACAAACACTGGTCACGTAATCAGGTAACGTTAAACAAACATTGGTGATGTGATCGGATGCCTTACCACAAATCCTCCCGCAGACACCATCCAGAGCATCAACCTCCCGCATGAGGTGACCTTTACCTATGCCCCCAAAAGAGGGATTACAGGACATTTCACCTGAAATTACCAAAATAAAGAGAAATATAACTTGATCTATCAACTCATTCATGTACCTGTCTCTGAAATTGATGAAAGGATCAAAGAAATCAAAGGATGAGGATTGATATATATATAGATATATAGACAAGAGAGATAAATGAGGAAGAGGCAACAAAGTAGACAGACAGAGAGAAATGAGGATAAGACAGAATGTGTACTTACACAGTTATTTATGTCTTAACTCAACATTCAGCATTCTGTTCACGATATGAGATGGCAAACCGTGAGCATCCATGCATCATGGTACATAATGATAATAATATATTTTTATCTTCTTCTGCCTTTATCTCCATGAAGTATAGACATTCATCCATCTTATGCCAAGCCCTACAATCCTTTGAAAGCTGCGGCAGCGTAGCAGCTAGAGGCTCATCTATCATACCAGTGGCATTGAGTTCAATCCTCCTCATGGTGGTTTTACATTTTTAAAATGGATCTGGGCTCCCAGGTCGACCCAGCCTAAACTGGGAACCAGGAACTGTCTTGGGAAGTAAAGGAGGCTGGGGTAATACCAACCACACCACCCACTGAGTGCTGTTTGATATATAAATATATAGGTCTAGCACCATTTCTCCCATGCATCTTAGGCATGCCAACAGGGCCCTGACTTGTTACTGTTATTTCTTGTATTCTCTTGTTTTCCCCATTTTCATAACTGGATGAAGGGGAAGTCCCAAATAGACATCCATATAAATGAGGATGGAAAAAATACCATGATGAAGCATACAGTTCTGGGGGTTGAGTATCCACCGGAATATCTGGTCATCTCTGGGAGGCTGTTTCCTTTTAACAAGTGTACCACAGAGTAGGGTACTTACCTCAGCAACTTAACAAGTTGCCACACTACACGATGCTCTGTGAATCCATTACAATCAAGATGTTTGTATTGCTTGTACTCCAGCCAGCAGAACGCTGCTATGACTGCCTCCACCTCCATTCTCAGACAAGGTGTTGTGGTATTTTGTGGTCTTAGAAACCAAACCCAGTAGATAAACACACAATAAAAACATACCAGAACTCAAACAGACAACCAGATATCATTAACAACTCAGTGGTTACCAATGGTGCTCAGTTTGTGAGTGACAAGCACTGTGTTTGCTCCCATTCTGGCTGCTGCGCATGCTGCCTCGGCTCCAGCATGACCACCTCCCACAACAACAACATCAAAGTCACAGGGACTGGCTGGCTGCGATCCTGCCTTCTGGCTGTAGAACCTGGAGAAACAGAACAAACGCTTTTACAATCAAAACAGTTGAACATATGGCAAAAAGCTACATGTAGACTATCCTGTCTTTGTTTATCTGACAGACAGACCTGAGATCTGAAGTGATTGACAATCTGGCAAGAACATTGATAAGAATGCTTAGCGCAGAGAGAGAGAGAGAGAGAGAGAGAGAGAGAGAGAGAGAGAGAGAGAGAGAGAGAGAGAGAGAGAGAGAGAGAGAGAGAGAGAGAGAGAGAGAGAGAGAGAGAAAGAGAGAGAGACACAGAGAGAGGGGGAGGGAGAGAGAGAGAGACACAGAGAGAGAGACAGAGACAGACAGACAGACAGACAGACAGACAGACAGACAGACATGGAAAGAGAAGAAGTGTACCTTGAAATATTAAAATAGCTGATACATTGTAACTGAAAATGAATGCCTCAAGACCTTCAATGCAACAAATAGAGGACAGTCAAGGAGTTATTGACTCAGGTTGACCCACTCTAACATGGGTCCCAAGACATGTCTTGGTAAGTACAGAGCAGAACATCACCTCATATGCAAAATGGCAGCTGTAACTTTTTTGCCATGTCTGTGATCAAAATCACAAACATCATAACCTCTTCTCCACTGATCTTTATACAATACTCTTGTCAGGCGTCTTTTCTTAAAGCAATATGTATTGAATAGAAAGATGTTGTGTCTGCCTGAAGAGCATTGATGTCTGGTTTTCTAATCTAACAATATAATACAGGCTTGAGATTGACAAAATGACAGGTGTCTGACGTTCAGACTCATACTTCACTGGACACACTGGCTCAAATACATGCTTGGCAAACAACTTTAATTTTGTTATATTCAGGACTCATGTCTTTCATGTTTGTCTTAAGTTTCTGTTTCTAGCTATTTGATTTACATGTAAACTATGCTGTCAACAATTATTCACATGGCAACATAAACAATGGAATCTTTTTTTCATTCTCACTGCTTTCCATTCAAAACTTGCGTGCACTATGAAGTCCTCACATGTATTTTTATGCAGTGTGCATTAATATGCCCATTCATTCCTGTTAAAGATAACTTTCACCCATTCATTAGCTCAGTTTTTCTGCACTATCTATATCTTCTCATCTCCTGAAGCGCAACTATATCATTCTTGTACGCCAGGCTTTCCAAGATGGGGGGGGGGGGGGGGGGGGGGGCGGCGCATGTTGTTTAGTGCTGGTACAATTCCAATTTAGAATATGTGTGTACTTGAAGCCCCAGTCACTATGGAGCGGTCTCGGCTGGGAAAGATTAATTTCATTTTCGTGCCAGGGCATGCAGGTGTACACGGAAATGAGCGGACTGACAAGCTTGCAGGTAAGGCTACCATGGTAGGTGGATGCGCCATGGACCAGGCTGACATTCTGAATGCTCTACAAGAATTCGTTCGCGGGAACCAAGTGATGACTGTGAATATACAACCATGGGCAGGATGCGAGAACAGCAAATTAAAAGAGGGGTGGCCAAACAAGAACACTACGCAGGAAGCCAGAGAAGATTGATAAACCAACTCAGAACTGGTGTCATTAGCCACTGCACGCTGCAGGATTTACTGAGGAAGGGATCTGAGCACTTATGGACTGAATGGTTCGATGTGCAATGAGGAAGATCTGTCAACTAACTAACTAACTATATCTTCTCTTACAATATCTTTTACTTGTCTATATTTGTCTTCATGCGCAGTCTTCTTCTCTTCACCAACCGAAAATAGAGAATATCTGTAGGAATTTTCCCCCAGGACATGCTGGTTTGGTGGGAAACGAGCAGACGGACAGATTGGCTGGGTTTGCACCACATGGTGGGATACTGGTACATGATAAAGCAGATGTGGGAGGGGCCCTTTAGAATCATGTATATAGTCAAAAATAATATTTAAAAAAACAAAATGGGTAAATCATCATGGCTTGAAGAGATTTGTACTGCAGGGAGTGACCTGAGGATCTGGCTGACACTCAAAACTCTGAGGAAAAGCAAGACAGGCATATAATCAGACTGCAACTGGTACCATTAGTATTGGGACTTTTCACTGGCTGTTGCAGATGAGGGCAGAGCACTTATGGGAATAACCCGAGTGCTGTGATATTGGTTCTTGATTGAACTTAACTCAACATACAGTCTGAGATTATGACAACTTGTTATAACATGCTTCAATGAAAACAATGTAGCAAAATATCCATGAGGATTGTTACTTTGTTGCAACAGAGACAGGGCTGTAAGGGTAAATAATGTAATCTAACTTAGAGTCAGACAGACAGACAGACAGACAGACAGACAGACAGACAGACAGACAGACAAAGCAGTAATGAAGCATAATGTAATCTAGTTTAGTTTAGTTGAAGGATCAACATCTCGGCACACGGGTGTAACCCATAAGTGCTCTGTTCTCCTCCTAACTCAAGCCTGAGTCCGGAGAATCTCAGCTCAGTGCATGAACTCTGTAGCACCGGCGAGGTTCCTGAAATACTTTGGGTAGATTTTTAACTCAAATTTTGCTCGGGCAGCGCCATTAGGCTACTCTTTTTCAATGTCCAACTGCCAAGGGATATTTTACGTGCGCAACAAGACACACGGGCGTCCAATCTCACTACCCAGAGACCAGGGGAAATTTTTTTTACTAGAAGTCCATGTGAAAAATTCCCGGCCCTCACCGGGATTTGAACCAGGGACCTCCAGCACTAAAGGCAGTCACCATACCTTGAGACCACTCAGCCCCCTATATGTAATCTAACTTAGAGAGAGAGAGAGAGAGAGAGAGAGAGAGAGAGAGAGAGAGAGAGAGAGAGAGAGAGAGAGAGAGAGAGAGAGAGAGAGAGAGAGAGAGAGAGAGACAGAGGCAGACAGACAGAGACAGAGAGACACACCGGCAGGCAGACAGATAGGAAGAGGCATGCAGACAGACAGAGACAGACAGACAGACAGAGACAGACAGACAGACAGAGACAAACTGAAATGATTTCACAGAAGAATGCATTAGCTGCTGACACAACTTACCTTCTCGGACGCCGTGAACATACATCTGTATAATTTTTACACACACAAGATTGTGCTGCTTGCCGTTGAAGGAGTGTTAAACACTGCACCCAGGATATTCTCACTTTTGGATGTAACATTTCGCTAATTTCTAACAACTGGTAAGCGACCAGTAACAGTTTGTATTATAAAAACACGCTTCAGGGCTGGTAAATAAATCGTCTTTCTTTGTGACCTCTATAGATGGACATATAATCGCTGCTCAGTATTTTGTATTTATTGATTTAAGAAATAAACAAAGTTTAATATTATTAATAATATTAATATTACTATACCATGATTGAAGTTTATGATTTCATTTTTAGTTTTATGCTAACACTTGTATCTATCTTGATGAAGTGGTAAAGATTGAATATTCAATAAATTAAAATGTTAAAAATTGTGATGAAATGTTATCGAACAATCTTCAGACTACACACAGAACACATCACATATTTAATAAACTAAAGATAGGAGATACTGATGTATGTAATAAGTAATACATAAGTAAGTTGACAGCTGTTTTATTTTATGGGAGAGATTATTCACAGACGTCTGTGAATAATACTGAGTGTTATTCACAGATGTCTATGAATAATACTGAGCGCTAATTGCAGACGTGACGTTTACTTCGAAAATGGTACTTTCTTGCTCTTGAATTCGCCTATTTGTACTCGGGCTCTTCTGCTGTGCAAGTATGCTTTCGCCAATTTTCTTCCATTGACTTCTATTCATTCATGTTAAACAAAGACATCTATTGGATCCATCAATTCCGACACTCGATCACTCTGTCGCTGCCCCCCCCCCCCCTTTGCAGCTTCCGCAGATCCATAGAGCACTTTATTTCACAAGGTTCGAGTTTCTCAGTTCTATATTTTAGTTCGTAATGTTTAATATTTGTTATTAAAAATTTATTAAAAAATGGGAAAATAATGCCGGTGGGGAATCAAACCCTGTTTTCACGGGTGACAGGCGGAGATATTTACCACTATACTGCAGATATGACTGAGCTACCGTATAACAGTAGACGGTACTACCTGGTTTCTGTTAGCGCTGAACGTTGGGCGGCGCTTACCAAACCCGACACTCCACATTGTGCCAACGGCTTCGGGCGGAAGAGCGCAATTGGGAGGGTACAAGCCTTACCCTGGTGCGAGGAAATGCAAGCTAAAGACAAAATGTCATGGCAGGGCAGACCAGGCCCTAAGCCTTGGTTGGCGACTGGTCTAGGATCGAAGCTCCGACAGGCGGACAGTAGAGCATTGCTTTGCTGATCCGGCAGCTTCTGCAGCTTGTCTTGTTCCAGATGTAGGGGTGTTACCTTTCCTCTGGAGTAAACTAGGCAGGCCGAGAGAGGGATCATGCTGCATGGGCAACACATGATCTCTATATTTTAGCCCAGGCTTTGTGCTATGGAGAGGCAATAACTCCATCCCTGGTCTTAACTGGTCTCGGAATCAAAGCGAGAGGCAACTGTTACGGGTTATAAGTCCTTGTCAGTTGGCGTAGACATGGGGCGCCACGCGTTGCCTCTGACGGTGGGAGACACCTATAGGTGTCACTGATCAGCTACCGCCCGCCTCAAGCTGGGCAGCCCCCAGCCAATTGGGTGCTGATCCGCCACAGCCTGCCTGCTTCAATGGGTGCTTGGGGCTAGGACAAAATCTGAATCGCAGGCTGTAAAACCAATGCACCAGGTACAAACAAAAATAAAAATAGAAACCTCAAGCTACGGCTTGCAACCTGGAACGTGAGAACCATGTGTCCAGGATTTTCCACTGACTTGACCAATATTGACGATGTGAGAAAAACGGCTGTGATTGATGCTGAACTCAATCGTCTAAACATTGATATTGCTGGCCTGCAGGAGACTCGCCTCGCTGAGGAAGGGTCACTCAGGGAAAACAACTACACCTTTTTCTGGAAGGGTAGAGGGCAGGCAGAAAAAAGGCAACACGGTGTGGGCTTTGCAGTGAAGAATTCGCTACTGGGAATGATTGAAATTCCAGCAGGAGGAAATGAAAGACTATTATCCCTGCGCTTGGCAACCTCTTGTGGGTTTGCCACCATTATTACTGCATATGCACCGACACTCGATGACACTCCTCTGATGATGTGAAGGATTCGTTCTATGAGGGACTCCGTGATCAAGGCAGTTCCAAAATCTGACTACATTTATATGCTCGGTGATTTCAATGCTCGTGTGGGCAAGGACTCGAGTTCATGGCCAGTGTGCCTTGGAAAATACAACATCGGTCGCATGAATGAAAATGGGCCAAAGGCTGCTGGAGCATTGCACCAGTAATGACCTATGTATTACAAACTCCTTTTTTAAAACAAAAGAGATGCATAAGGTCACATGGAAACATCCAAGATCCGGCCATTGGCACCAGCTGGACTTCATCATCACACGGAGACAACATCTGAACCATATATCATTGACTCGTAGTTACCACAGTGCTGACTGTGATACGGGTCATTCTTTGGTTGTTGCAAGGGTTAGACTGAGACCAAAGAGAATCTACACAACTAAACACAAATCTAGCCTCAGGATTAATATTATTAACACTCATGATCCTGAAAAGTGCTTTCAGTTTCAACAGCAACTTGAAGACGCTTTCACTGATACACCAGAAAATTGTACAGTAAATGAAAAGTGGGGTCAAATTAAGGAAACTCTTTATAAAACTGCCGTAGGGGTTTACGGCACTGTGGATCATAAGAGGCAGGACTGGTTTGCGGCCAACAGCGAGACTCTGCAGCCCTTGATTGATAAGAAGAAGAAAGCTCTCTTAAGAAACAAGGAAAGACACTCTGAGTGAGCTTAGGCAAGCTAGGAAGAATGTGCAAAAGGCTGCCAGGCAGTGTGCAAATGATTATTGGATCAAGTTATGTGAGTCCATTCAAATCGCAAGTGATAAGGGAGACATAAGAAGCATGTATGAAGGAATCAAGAAAGCCTGCGGTCCAGTGATCAAAAGAAGTGCACCATTGAAAACCTTGACTGGAGAAATCATCACTGATAAGAAACAGCAGATGGACAGATGGGTAGAGCACTATTTGGAGCTTTACTCAAGTGACCAAACTAGCGGATGATGCCCTCAACGCCATAGAGGCTCTACCAACTCTTGACCACCTGGACACACTTCCCACCATAACAGAAGTTAAGTGTACTATAAATGAACTTGCATCTGGCAAGGCTCCAGGTAAGGATGGGATTCCAATAGAGGTTATCAGGAGTGGGCAAGACACACTCACTATACAGATCCACCAGCTAATAAAGCTATGCTGGCGTGAAGGACAAGTCCCACAGGATTTCAAAGATTCAAGCATCATAACACTGTACAAGAACAAGGGCGATCGGAGCGACTGCAACAACTATAGGGGTATCTCACTTCTGTGTATTGTTGGAAAAGTATTTGCCAGAATTGTTCTGCGCAGACTTCAAGTCCTAGGAGATCAAGTCTACCCCGAATCACAGTGTGGCTTTCGACAGAACCGGTCTACCACTGATATGATATTCTCATTGCGACAGATGCAAGAAAAATGCCGTGAACAGAATCAACCACTGTTTATTGCCTTCATCGACCTCACAAAGGCATTTGATTTGGTCAGTCGTGAGGGTCTGTTCAAGGCACTAAAGAAGATTGGCTGCCCACCAACTCTTCTGTCCATTGTGGAATCGTTCCACACAGGCATGAAGGGTATAATAAAGTTTGATGGTGCAACTTCTGAAGAATTTGAAATCAAGAGTGGAGTTAAGCAAGGTTGTGTACTAGCTCCCACCCTCTTTGGAATATACTTTTCACTTCTACTGAAATATGCATTTCATGATCAGGATGGTGGTATATACATTCACTCACGCTCAGATGGCGGCCTCTACAATGCTCAGAGATTGAAGGCTAAGACCAAAATTAGGAGGGTACTGATCAGAGAGTTGCTTTTTGCAGATGATGCTGCAGTTACGACCCACTCTGAGGAAGAATTGCAATGTCTACTATCTGCATTCTCCAATGCTTGTTCTGAATTTGGTTTAACAATTAGCAAAAAGAAGACACAGATTATGTCACAAGGTGCACATGGGGTACCATCAATCTTTATTGACGACGCCGAACTAGAGATAGTAGACCATTTTACATATCTAGGATCAGTGGTAAATAGCAAATTATCCCTAGATCAGGAAATCAACATCCGGATTGGTAAGGCAGCAACAACAATGAACAGGTTAAGAAAAAGAGTCTGGGAGAACAGGAAGCTTACTGCCAAAACAAAAGTCCTTGTCTATCAAGCCTGTGTCCTTAGTACTCTTCTCTATGGCAGTGAAACCTGGACAACTTACTCACACCAAGAGAACAACTTAAACAGCTTTCATATGCGGTGTCTGCAAAGAATTCTTGGTATTAAGTGGCAAGACAAAATCACAAATACTGAAGTATTGGAAAGATCAGGTTGTGTGACAGTTTATTCCATGCTCAGTCTTCATAGACTTAGATGGATAGGACATCTTAGGAGGATGGATGATGGTAGAATACCAAAGGATATCTTTTTTGGTGAATTACAGATGGGTAAGAGATCTCAGGGTCGGCCTCTACTACGATACAAAGATGTGTGTAAGCGGGACATGATTGATACAGGCATTGATAATGCACATTGGGAGCAAGTCGCCGCTGAACGTGTTGCATGGAGGGCAAATATCAAAAATGGAATAAAGTCAAAGGAGAAAATTATTGCAGAAAAGTCACACACCAAGCGTTTGAGACGTAAGATGATGCATGATGGTGGAAATGACCACGTGTTCACATGCACCCACTGTGAACGGACATTTACAGCGCAAATTGGCCTTATCAGTCACACTCGCTACCGCCATAGTTAAAAGTTATTATGCCTTTTTAAAGCACAAACTATCGTCTGTCAAGACGGCAAGGTGCCAATGACTGCAGATGACATGATAATAATCCCACAAAAATTAATAATATAGTCAAACGTATGTCACGTGACTGACCGTATCTGTGAATAACGTTCATTATTATTCACAGACGTCTGTGAATAATCACTTCATTATTTTATTGATGTCTGAACTACTGAACGTAAACTTGCCAAGAAATGCTGAGGTTGACTGCACCATCCTGTAAGGATATGTAACTAACTTTTTAAAAAGTCACTTAAAAGTCGACTTCATTACACTGGGTTTTATCCCATATGGCTCAGTCTCCGCAGCACGGGCTGCCGAAAGCGCCGCACGAAGCGTAACTCCGCAGCTCCAGCAACGACCCCAGAAGTCTCCGAAAAAAATGCACTCATGAACTGAAGGACGCAGCCTGGAATCAAACCCACAACCTTTGGAACCCAAGTCAGATGGCTTGAGTCTCCGTGGTGGCTTGACCACTTCACCACGGAGACTCCATATTGAATGTCAATATCTTATCTTATCTGAAGGAAAGTGAACGAATAAGAAAGTAGAAAACAAAAAACTATAAACTGGTAGTATATATTTTATAGAGGTCAGCATGGCCGAATTGATAACAGCGCTCGTTCTTAAACTTCCGGTGCGCTGGCAGCGAGATAGAGGATTAGACTTGATTAGAGGGATCATCCCTACACTCACATACATACATCGCAAAGTTGCCATCAAATCCAAATTCAATGCTGACTTCTCCGAAGTTCTCGTTCAGAAAAGGCAAAGCAAACTACTTTACTTAAGTAAGTAAAGTACTTTAAATATAATTTTTTATTATAATATAATTTATAGATTGCGTGGACAATGTGTAATACTTTGTGTGACTTAGAAACGCGTCCAGTTTGTTCGCAACATGGTATAATAAGACTATTACAACCTGTAACAACATACAACTATCACTACTATCAGCATGTAAACTAAGTGTATATTCGTTCAGTCGAACAGCAATGCCATTCTATATTTATTCTTCGAATCGCTGTACGGTCGAAGGAGGCGAGAATTATTTCCCATGTCTTCGTTACCAAACTATTTCGAAATCAGAAATATCAATTACGGAAACCTCAGAGTCTACTAAGACAGTTCTTATATCATCATCATCATCAGCATCTTCCACTTCTGCCGTCAAGCGGCGTGGGGAGGAATAATTTGCGTTCCAGCGCCCGGTGGGCGGCACTGGATAGTGTCATTCCGTGTGATTGTACAATATCTTTGATGTCGTCAATCCATTTTCTTCTTGGACGTCCTCTTGGTCTCGTCGCAGATGAGCTTAGATGTGTTACATTTGTGTAAGGCCAGTGATGGTAGTTGATGGTGTTGCACAAGGTGTTGATCCCACAGTCTGTCTGATAACAGCATTTCTTACTCGGTCTCAGATTAAGTTGGCAGCTCTCCTCAGGCATCTCATTTCGCAGGTGTTGATTTTGCGAAGGTGTGATTTGGATAAAGTCCAGGTTTGAGATTGGTAGCATAGGGTTGGTGTGAATATGCTGTTTCTTATATAGTTCTTATATAGTTATTAAAAATCAAGTTACTGGTAATTAGAATATAATAGTGTGCAGATGTAAGCTTTTGGAAACTACGAATGACAAAAATAGCAGTAATAATAGTAGTAGTAGCAGCAGTAGTAGTGGTGGTGGTCGTCGTAGTACAGTAGTAGTTAATAATGTAATCGTAAAAACCCCCCTTCCCCAAGTATTTCGGCCCTTTAATTTCTTGATACTCTCTAGGGGCGGTCCCGTCCGGGTCGCGACTCCGGGCGTCTTACCCCTGCCGTGGAGAAGTTCAGTCACAATTGTTATCCCCGTTGTTAAGCTTGTCCCTTCGAGGTTACCATGTCCACTCTCAAGTCCTCCCTCCCTCGGAGAGGAGAGCCCGTGCAGCCTGTGCTTGCCCCTTAGCACGTGTGGTCGTGGGGAGCTAGCTTCATCCCCCGCCACGGCCTCTGTCACCTCCACACGTCTCCGTTGCCGTGTTCCTTCTTCGTGCCTCATTCACGGCGCCGCACTCTACTAGGAAGCCGGTTCTTCCTGTTCAGTAGTGATATAGGTCTGTCATTTTTCATCTGTGTCTTGTCTTTGTGTATGGGTGTGATGTAAGACGTTGCTTATCAGTTATCAGTTGGGGTATCTTCATTGCACTCCGGACATGTCCATAGGTGCTCAGATTCCCCCCCCCCCCAGCATATGCATCAGCGTCCGGTGGCTAATAGTGCCAGTTCTGTGTTGGTTGACGAGGCGCCTTGTTTTCCCGATGTACCTCTCGCGTCTGGCCGTGCCGATTCTTACTCCCAAGTCTTTCATCCTGGACAGCGATGTGGATTCACTGACGTCAAAGTCCTCTGTTCTCGCCATATCTTTGAGGACGTTAATAACATCGGCACGATCCATGGGCTGGCCATCTACAGGGGGTGCAGAGCCAGCCAGCTTATCAGCTCGTTCATTTCCCTCGACTCCCGCATGTCCCGGGACGAAGATGAAGGTGACTTTACGGACAACAGACTTCCGCAGCGACTCAGTCCACTGTCTACGTACAGATCCAGCTTCGACCTTCTGAATCATGCTCAATGAATCATTTAGTACACACACGTTGGTATAATGCTGTGATTCCAGCCATATGAAAGCCTGTGTAACTGCCATCACCTCCATCCCCCCCCCCCCCCCCCCCCCCCCATGCTGCTCGTGGTCATAGAGTGGGCACCACTGGTTTCTTGAACGGTTCGGCCCGCTGAACGGGCTGTAAATGCCCACGCACTTCTCTGCTGCTTTACAACAGATCCATTTGTATAGATGAGCACTTCGGGGCTATCTGAGTGTTCATAGATGAGCGCGTTAACCTCTGCATTGACAGCGGCAGGGTTCTGCTCTCTGCACCGTCTGTCGAGTGTGATAATGCAGGAGAAAGTGCACTTAAAAGCTGGAGGCACCAGCACCCATTCCTTGCCGGGGTTGATACTGGTAAGACTGCAGACCTGTCTGACGACATCTTCCGCCTGACCCATCCATGATTTGCCCCTCTTTAGCCTGTCACCCTTTTCTCTGAATATAGCGTCATGCAGAG
The DNA here is from genome assembly GCA_014155875.1 of Cepaea nemoralis. Lineage (NCBI taxonomy): Eukaryota > Metazoa > Mollusca > Gastropoda > Stylommatophora > Helicidae > Cepaea > Cepaea nemoralis. The sequence goes on from JACEFZ010026701.1 coordinate 114,813, forward strand.
GGTGCTGCTCATCTGCACTTATTTTTAAGTATGCACGAGCTCTCCAGATCTTGATCCTGTGTTCCATTGTCGGGAAGTCAAGGAGGTATCTCATTGCTACACAGCTGGTGTCCCTCGTGCAGCCCAAAATGATGCGCATGGCTGTAAGACGTTGCTGCTCTCCGGTAGTTGTTGTTTGTCAAAGGCGTTTTGATTGACTTTATGAAGACCACCTAAGATAGGGAAGACGTGTTGGTAGAATTCTATCGTTAACTCTGGTCCTGGTGTCTTATCTTTGTGCATTATTTTGCTGAGTGCGTGTGTTATGTCAGCCAGTGTTAGTTCTATGCCTAGTTTGTCTCTGTCTTCGTCTGACAACTGTTTACTGTATTGTAGAAAGCTGTCCTGTATCTGTGTGTCTACTGTCTCTACTCTAAATCAATTTGTGTAGTATTGATTGAATGCTTCTGTTATTTGTGCTGGTTCTGTTTGTGTGTTGCCTTGCATGTCTATTATTTTGCCTATTTGTTTGCTATGCTGTAAAATTAAATTTTGTTTAAAAAATGTCATACCACCCAATTGACGGAATGGTAATGGGGTCCTCTCGATCCTATTCTAGCGGACATCTTCTTCATGGTACATTTGGAAGAAAATAAATCATCAGACATTAAAAACGTGGTCTTCATCACCACATACGAGCTACAACTACAAGCAACATCGCTCCAGGCCATAATGAACTTGACACATAAGAACATCTTTGTCTATGGAACACGAACACAACGAAGCGTTGCCGTTCCTAAATATTCTAATGAGACGTAGAGCAGACGGCGGCCCAATTCAAAGATTGATGTACCGCAAAAAAAAAAAAAAGCGTGGACTGGCCAATACTTAAATTTCCACAGCGTCGCACCCGTCCAGCGCAACGTAGGTTAGTACGGACCCTGTTTGACTGTGCCTGGATGATGTGCACCCAGGACACACTTACTGAGGAATTTGAAACTCTGAAGAATGTCTTACACCTGAATGTGTACTCCACTGGATTTATAAAGCACCACTACTGCCAACAGCCGGAACCAAAACCGGACAAAACATCAGTCCCTAAACTAGAGGTATTTATCCAGCTAACTTGGAGCTCCCATATCGATATAATTAAAGCTCCTGTGTCGACGTACCTAGAGCTCCCGTGTCGATGTACGTGGAGCTCCCGTGTCGGTATACTTAAAGTTAAAGCTCGCGTGTCGATGTACCTAGAGCTCGCGTGTCGATATACTTAAAGTTAAAAAAGCCCCTGTGTCGATGTATCTAGAGATCCCGTGTGTCGATGTACCTAGAAATCCGGTGTCATTATACTTAAAACTCCTGTGTCGATTTACCAGGAGCTCCGGTGTCGATTTCGTAACTTCTCAGCCACGACTCGCCCTATTCTGTCAGTTCAAAGTTTCAGCCAGCATATCTAAAAAATGTTCTTTGTGTGCATGTTCACTGCTTCCGCCAGGCTTCTAAGGACGTTAATTGTGTATGTGTTTTAATACATGCTGTTTTAGATCACAAGCCGTGGAGATGTGTGATCGCTCACGCCAGTTGGCAAAACACTCGATGATGATGATGCCATTTGTATGCTTGGAGTAACATGTACAGAAATAGATGCAATCAAAATATAGAAAACATTCATTCAGGGAGTCTTCGTGGCGAAGTGATCAAGCCACCTGACTCACGCTCCGAATATTGTGGGTTCTATTCCGGGCTACGTCTTTCGGTTCTCGAGTGCATTTTTCTCGTAGACTCCTGGGGGGTCGTCGTTGGAGCTACAGAATTCATGCCTTGCGCTATGCTTTCGGCAGGCCACCCTGTGGAAAGAGATCGAGCTATATGGGATAAAACCCGGTGCAATGAAGTCGAGCCTCTCGACTTTTAAGAAAACATTCATATTACAACGAAGTGCAAACACAGAAGCCACAAACAATATGTTGCACGATTTATGACTCTGGTGAACAAGTGAAATGGCGAGTCATAACCGCCCACGCTTTCCGGCATGGCACATGATTGATTGATATTTTGTGCAACCAACATCATTTCTCTTGGTCGGAGAAAACCCTAACCTGCACAGTTTGTGGCAACTGCACTATCAAGGCAACCTTAATTCCTCAAGCTCAAGACTCCCCTGTCCTACACTGCAATGTATAGCGTGTATTTTGAATGACTACGCAGTGTTTGAAAATATTGCCGGTCCAAGTTTTGTATTCACCCTCTGTAAAGTTCATGCAACATAATATGTAAATACAAAACTTGGACCGGCAATATTTTCAAATACTGCAGTCATTAAAAATACACCCTGTACTATAGGCAGTAGAAGAAAGTTGTTGACAGAAAGAGACAGACAGCATTCTTTGGTCATGTGATGAGAGGAGAGACATGTTATCCTGTATCTGGGTGTGTTTTCCCATCCGGTAAAATGGAGACGACGTAACGCTTCTTTCTTCAGAGGACGCAGTCTTTGTGTATTTCTGGGGAGGATGTGTTGTTATTTCGTATTCGTTTTCGGAAGTTATTCACACAACCACGGAATGCAGGTGGTGGATGAAATTTTGAGGGCAGCCGACAGAGAGTTGTTGGTTATGGCCTCAAGCTTTTGCAACGGTAGGCAGACGATCTCTTTAACGAGACAACGGCTACGGTCACCCGCCCAGTATGGTCACTGCCAAGAAGGAAAGCAATGGCAAACTACCTTCTTTAAAGTTGTCTAGTTTATCATGATTCGCCTAATTACAGATCATCACAAGAAAAGGACAGACACTGAAATTAGCAACATGGAATGTTCGAACGTTTAGCGACGATGGAAAATTAGATAACATCAAACAAGAAATGGAAAGAGAGAAGATTAATATATTAGGAATGTGCGAGACGAGATGGAAAGGGGCAGGGTTATGATAGGGGAAGATTGTAAGATGATTTATTCTGGGGGAGACGAACAACAAAGAGGGGTAGCAATTATCTTGGATCGGAAAACATCAAAATCTGTTCAAGGATAATGGGCTGTGTCAGACAGGGTTCTATTGGTAAAATTAATCGGCAGACCTTTTTACATAAACGTCATTCAAATATATCCCCAACAGAAGAATGCAGTGAAGATAGTACAGAGGAATTGTATAATGACATGGAGTCTGCTTTAAAGAAATGTAAAAATTCAGAAATAAATATAATGGGTGACTTCAATGCAAAAGTGGGAAATCAAGGTGATGGATGCACAGTAGGCAACCATGGTTTGGGAGAGCAAAATGAAAGAGGATACAGACTTGTAGAATGGGCAAAAGAGCAGGAAATTATTGTAGGAAACACATGGTTTAAACAATATCCTAGAAGATTATGGACATGGAGGAGTCCTGATAGCAGAATTAAAAACCAGATTGATTACATCCTGATTCATCATCATCAAGTGCCCTTCCGGCTGGCGTAGGCGTTCATGGCTCTCCATAGATCTCGGTCTTTGGTTTTCTGGATCAACTCTGGTGCTGATATTCCTCCATGCCACCGTCTCAATCCATCCAGCATCACTTCTCTTGGTCTACCTCTCTTCCCCTCGATCTTTCCAGTTGTTACGATGTTCTCCAATGCCTCTCTTCTCATCACGTGACCGAAGAAAGATGTTTGTCTCTGTCTTATTGTTGTATATAATGTTCTAGTTTCATTAGCCTGTTTCAAGCAGTCGTCGTTAGTTACTCTGGCAGTCCAAGGAATTCGCAACATTCGTCTCAGGAACCACATCTCTGTTGCTTCTAATTTCTTCTTAATTTGTTCATTTACGTTCCAAGATTCACTGCCATACAGCAAAACTGGTTCTCCATAGCATTTCAGCACTCTCTTACATTCAGTGATAGTGACTTATTGCATAAGATACTCTTCATTTTCTGAAAAGCGGCTTTTGCCTGCCCTATTCTACTCCTAATCTCTGTTGTACATCTTCCATCTGATGTTATAAATGCCCCTCAATCAATCAATCATGTGCCATGCCGGAAAGCGTGGGCGGTCATGATTCACCATTTCACTCGATCACCAGAGTCGTGGATCAGCTCAGTGTTCCTGTCTCGTCCATGCCATGTGGCCAAGCCATCCAGGTATTTTCCTCTCGGTCTTCCTCTTGGTCTGTTCCCTTCGATCTTGCCAGCTGTCACTAAGTTCTCCAGTCCATTTCTTCTCATAACATGTCCAAAAAATTTTGACTGTCTACGTCTAATTTCTCTAATCAATCTACGATTTTCATTTGTCTCTTGGTCATTGGTTTTTCTATCTGTCCATGGTATTCTTTGCATTTTCCTCAGAAACCACATTTCTGCAGCCATCAGATGTTTTTCTGCTTGACTGCACATTGTCCAAGTTTCACATCCATACTAAAGAACAGACTCTATGTGCCTAGGTATCTAAAATTATCAACTTGGTTAAGGATTTTCCCTTCTATTTCTATGTCACATTTTGGTGTCACCATTTTCTTTGATATTACCATTGTTACTGTTTTCTTGATATTCAAGGAGAGTCCTTTCCTTGCACTCTCTGTTACTACAACGAGTAATAATTGTTGTAGGTCTGTTGAATTATCCGCCACCAATACTGTGTCATCTGCATAGCATATATTATTTATATTATAACCTCCAACTAGTATTCCTGGCATCTCTTTGATCTCTCTCATTATTACTTCGCTATACAGGGAGAAAAGATCTGGTGACAAGACACACCCTTGTCGTACTCCTAGCTTTATCTGTTCGTAACTACCCTCTTTATTTCCTATTTTAATTGCTGCTACTTGGTTCCAGTAAACATTCTTTATTATTCTTAAATCTTTTCCATCTATGTTAGTTAGTTAGTCGACAGATCATCCTCGTTGCACATCGGACCATTCAGTCCATAAGTGCTCGGATCCCTTCCTCAGCAAATCCCGCAGCGTGTAGCGGCTAACGACGCCAGTTCTGTGTTGGTTTATCAATCTTCTTTGGCTTCCTGCGTAGTGTTCTTGTTTGGCCACCCCTCTTTTAATTTGCTGCTCTCGCAGTCTGGCCATTGTTGTAGATTCACAGTCATCACTTGGTTCTTGCAAAAGTCTCACTTCTCGTAGAGCATTCAGAATGTCAGCCTGGTCCATGGCGCGTCCGCCCTCAACAGTAGCCTCACCTGCGAGCTTGTCAGCCCGCTCATTTCCTTGTACTCCCGCATGCCCTGGCACGAAGATGAAACTAATATTTGCCAGCCGAGACCGCTTCAGAGGCAGCAACCATTCTCTTCGGATCGACCCCTCCTCTATCCTCTTGATCATGTTCATTGAGTCGCTAAGGAAACAAGCCCTAGTGAATGTCTGTGTCTCGAGCCATGTTATTGCTTTACTTACTGCCATGACTTCCATGGTCAGGCTACTTGTGGTTTCAGTGAAAGCACCAGAGTCCTCCTTCACAATTCTCCCTCCGGCCCGAGCTGTAAAGGCCCATGAGCTTCTCACATGTCGGACGACTGACCCATCTGTGTAGATGACCGCGTCACTGTCTAGCGAATTCTCGAAAATCAACGCTTGTACTTCAGCCTCAACAGCAGCCGGATTTTCTTGTCTGCATTTTCTATCTAGTTGGATGCAAACTGAAAAGGATGTGCAGAAGTCTGTTGGCACTTGCACCCACTCCTCGCCAGGTTCTAAGTCCTCAAGTGAACACACCTGTTGAAGAATGTCCTCGGCTTGACCCATCCACGACCGTCCTCTTTTTAACCTGCTGCCCTTCACCTTCCTAATTTCACTATGCAGTGGATGCTGTGTGTTTGCGTTAATTCTGAGGTAGGCACGTGCCCTGCAAACTTGCATTCTCTCTTCAATGGTTGGAAAATCAAGAAGGTAGCGCATCGCCCTGCATGCTGTATCTCTTGTACATCCAAGAATAATGCGCATAGCTTCATTCTGTATCCTTTCCATCCTTTCTATCTGCTTATGGCTGACAGTCAGGATTGCCATTGCATACTCCAAAACAGACATGACCAGCCCCTCATACAGAAGACATAGATGGCGCTGCTCACAGTTTGCTGCCGCCATCACCCGCATCGTTGCCAAACCCCGCTTGGCCTTTGTTATCACCTGGTCTATGTGCACATTATAAGCAAGGCTTCGATCAAACCGTATCCCCAGGTAATTCATTGCCTGCGTTCTTTCCACCGTCTCTGAACACAGCATTACAGTTGGTGTTGGATTGTTGACAATATGATTATTCAACGAGAACCAAGTCACTGTTGCCTTTGTTGGGTTGACCATTGCCCCAGCTTCATCACACCAAGTACTTATGCGATTGAGTTCGGTTTGTAGTTCCACAGCAACCTCCTCTCTATCCTTACCCTGACGATACACTAAAACATCATCGGCATATGACAATGTCCTGCCAGGTCCAGTGATCTGCTCACTGGTGATTCTCACTGTGTAGGCGCTGAACAGTACCGGAGATAATGGTGATCCCTGTGGTAGGCCAGGATATATTGTTGTTGGTTCCGAAGTCCAACTGCCACATCTAAAAACTACTTTCCGTTGGAAGAGAGCTGCAGCGATCCAACTAAGGAGGAATGGACTTACGTTTAGTTCAAGAAGCTGAAACATTAAAAAATCCAGTGGTACTCTGTTGTATGCGTCCTCAAGATCAATCGCTGCAGCAACGGTTTCAGTGCCTGAGTGGAAACCTTCATAGACATCGTGGGCAAAGACTGCTGCATTGGTCCAGGTTTCTCTTTTTGGACGGTACCCACCCAGGGTAGGTGGGAAAACACCTTGCCTCTCTAGTTGGCCATCTATGTTGATATCTTCCAACATTTTAATCAGTTCATCATGTTTTACTTTATCAAATGCCTTAGTATAATCTATGAAGCACAAATATATGTCTCTCTGTTTCTCTATTGACCTTTCTATTAGTGTCCGTAATGTATAAATTGCATTGTTTGTGCCCTTTCCTTCCACAAATCCATACTGTTCTTCACTAATTTCCATTTTTATTTTCTTTTTGATTCTTCTCATTATGATTCTGAGTAGAAGCTTAGTGATATGGTTTATAAGGTTAATTGTACGAAAATCTTCACAATCAATTGCTCCTGTCTTTTTGGTATAGCTATAAATAAAGATTTCAGCATATCACTGGGTAAATATCCACTGCTGTAAATATCATTCAACATTTTGGTTAATATATCTACTCCAAATTCTCCCAATACTTCTAATTCTTCTATTGTGATTTCATCTGGACCAGCTGTTTTTCCTTTCTTCATACGTTTCATAGCGTCAGCGACTTCTTCTTTCAGAATAGGTGGACCTTCTAAGTTACTATCTTCTGTTAATTCTCCCCTTTCTCCTTCATATAATTCTCTTATATACTCATTCCACCTCTTCATTATAGCATCTTCCTCTAATATTATCTTTCCTGTTTTTGATTTCAAACACCCTGTATTTATTCTTATTTTTCTTCCTGTAAGCTCACTGATTTGTCTGTGTATATTTTTTGTATCTTTAATGGAATTTAATTCAATTTTTTTGCATTGCTCGTTTAACCAACTTTCTTTAGCCTTCCCACATCTATCTTTTATTTCTTTATTTATCTTAGCGTATTCTTGTTTGTCATTTTTACTCTGTTTTCTTTTGTCCATCAGTTTTAAGATATCTTCATTCATCCATTTTTTCTTAGCTATTTTGCCTCTCTCCGGTAATACTTCTTTGCTAGTTTGATGAATGGAGTCCCTTAAAATTTCCCATTGTTCATCTATACTCTGTATTTTAGTTATTGCATTGTACCTATTTTTCACAGTCACTCTGTATTTTTCTTGCAATTCTTTATCTATTTTCAGAACCTCTTTATTAAGTAGCATGTTCTTAACCATTTTTTTCCCTCTCTTTAATCTTACTTTTATTTGTCCACATAGTGGTACATGATCACTATTACAGTCAGCACCAGGCATTGTCTTTACATTCATTAAAGCATTTTTAAATCTTTTATTAATTAGTATGTAGTCAATTTGGTTGCGTATTTTCTTATCAGGGCTTATCCATGTGTACAGTCGTCTTTTATGGTGTTTAAACCATGTGTTTCCAATTATCATATCATTGATATTTGCCCATTCTATTAGCTTTTCCCCTCTTTCATTTCTTGTACCTAAACCATAATTCCCCACTACATCCTCCATTTTTCCCTTTCCTACTTTTGTATTAAAATCACCAGTATTATCTTTATTTCTTGTGATCCAATTTGAGCCATCGCCATTTCTATTTCATCGTAAAAGTGTTGTATTTTTTCATCACTACTGTTTGCTGTTGGTGCATATACTTGTATAATATTTATGTCTATTGGTTTGCCTTTGATTTTTACCATAATAACTCTATCTGAAATACACCAGTATCCATTAATTGACTTGGCTGTTTTTTTGTCTAATATTATTCCTACACCTTTTTCATGTGTATCCCCTCCAGAATAAATTATTGTGTGATTGTCAGCTATAATTTTGCCCGATCCCTTCCATCTCATCTCACTAACGCCTAGTATATTCATTTTCATGCTATCCATCTCTCTTAGAACATTGGTCAACTTTCCTAGCTCATTTAATGTCCTAACATTCCATGTTCCTACTCTAAATTTATTTATTTTAGTTAAGATTTTGCCATCAGTAGCTGGATGACGGTCTGGTGTCACCTGTGGCTCATGACTGTCCCTACCGGACGAGGATGCCCTAAGACAGCCATTAACGTCCTTCACTAACTTTGATATATGTTTTGCCATGAAGTCTTGGGAAGATAATGTGGTGGTTTCCCCTTACCTTCCATCACATGGTGGTCTTTTTACCTCTGCCTTTGACAGCAATTTCCGACTGTAAGGACAAGCGAGTGCCCTGCTCTGCTCAGCTGCAGAGTTGTCCACTTATTCCGGTGGATACTCGGTCCCCAGAGCTGTGTTAGCCACACCGTAGTGTGTTTCCATCATCTACCGCGTGGAGGTGCAGTTGGGATTTTCCCTTCATAAAGTTATGGTCTCTGACCAAAACTCTCCAGTACTTTTAGATCCTGATCCTTTTTACATCCTGATTAGCAGGTTTCAAAATGCATTAACAATCACAAAAACAGTTTCCAATGCTGACTGTTACAGTGATCACAAATTGATTACAGGAATATTGAGGGTAAAGTTAAAGAAAGTCAAGTATTCACCAGGAAACACTAAATACGATCTGTGTACATTGAAAAATGACAAGGTACTACAAATCAATTTTAACATAGAAGTAAAGAATATATTTGATATACTGTCTGATCTAGAGATCCTATTTCAAGATATGGATGATCAATAGAAAATGTTAAAGAATTCAATCAGCTTGGGCGCAGAAACAACTATTCCAAAATTAAAGAAAGTGGGTTGTAAGAAAAGGATGACTGAAGAAATTTTACAACTAATGGAAACAAGAAGACACAACAAAAATAATCCTGCCAAATATGAAGAAATTCACAGAAAAGTCAGAACATTATGTAAGGAGGAAGAAAAAGCACGACTTGAGAAAAATTTAATAGAAATTGAAAAACAACACAACAGTAAAAATACCAAATTAATGCACAAAAGAATTCAGGAGCTTGATAATAAAAGAATACACACATCAGCAGGCTGCCTAAAAACAAAAGATGAAAAAATCATAATAGAAAAAGATAAGATTTTACATGTATGGTCAGATTATATGAAAAACGTTTATGAAAATAACAGAGAAGAACAGTATGATATTCAAAATAATAATGAAGAACCATCAATTTTGAAGATGGATGTTCAGAATGTTCTTAACCATATGAAAACTGCTAAGACCCCCGGTTCAGACAACATCACAACAGAAATGATTAATGCATCAACAAAATTCCTGCTACCAAAAAACTGTACGGGAATGTCATGAACCAGTAATTAACTAATGCTTTGATTGATATCCTTGACATGGAGTGTAAATGAGTAAAATGAGGATCATTGGTGAATTAACTGGAGTTGAGCCAAGAACTGCCATCTCAGGACATTCTTATACATGATCCATCCCCATCTGCAAAACCCAGCTGATTGTCCCAATAGTAATGGTACCAACTGTATTCTGATTATGTGTCAGTCTAGTCTTCCCTCGTAGTACTGAGTGTCAGCCAGATCCTCTGTTCACTCCCTTGCCGCTCCATTCTGCCCAGGCTATGGTGATTTACCCATTCTTCCACACTATACATATCATCCTTAAGTGCCCTGACCATGTCTGCCTTATCAAGCACCAGTACCACACCCAATGGTGCAGATCCAGCCAATCTGTCCGCCTGCTCGTTTCCCATCACACCAGCACCTGGGGAAAAGATCCAGCCAGATACAATGCTTCATATCCTTGATGTTTGTATTGAAAGATGCCTGTCTTCACCCTTCACCCTGTGAGCCCATTATAATCAAGACATGTCTGCCCTCTTTGTATACATCATTGGTGAGGTGAATACACACATCCATTCAATCCATGGTCATTTCTTCCCACACTAGATCACAGAAAAGTATGTAAAGCTGCACTACTTTGTGTCATTTTATATTGTTTAGATCACAGAAAGAACAATAACCACGTTTTTATAACACTGATGACAAAAGTAAAACCATTAAATTTGTTGAGTAAGTTTTATACAAATGAATGTCTGGCTTTTTTACAAACAGCAAAGTAGCTAAAATAAAAAGTTACTGGTTATAGAAGAATAAATATTGCAGCACTCTAAACAAACCCGCAGACGCTCCGTCTCCCACAGCAAACATCACACTGTACAGATGAATATTTTTAAACACTTGGGTTTGGTTTCCTCATACACCCCTCCTGGCTGGAACCAAATTGAAACCCAAACTCAAGGATCCTTAATTGTGTTATTTTATCTGTTACATGGGACGCAGAGGTGTTTCCAAGGCACCAGGGCCAGGTTTTATACTGGCCAAGACCTACTAACACGTCCTAGTCGTGCGTCCTGAGCAACAGGTCCCTTCAGGGTCCTGGCTAACATAGTAGGATCGCTGACTCCTTCCGAAGTCAGAGAGTGTCTGCCTGCACATCGAGGAACCACCAGTTTGCACATCAATAAGCCAGACATGGACAATGGATACTCACACAAACCTCAGTTCGGTATGACATCACACTGATGTTGGACAACAGGATGTCTTCCTCCGACATACAGGACTTCAAGCTGGAGTTCACAGCCAGTGAACGCAAGCAAGCATCTGTGACATAATCTTCAACCAGCAGCTGTTCATGTACAGTCTTGAAAATATCTCTTTTGTACAGTAAATAGAAATATGCATATTTATCACCAAAACAATACCCCTCGGGTTGCCAGAAATCGTGTGGAATATTTTTATGCTTTCTGTGTTTAAATTCACTAAGGGAATATATTGATTTGAGCCAAGTGACATCTTATTATGCCTCTCTGTCTATAAAACAACAAAACAACTGTCATTTACTGCCAATATAGTACCTTGCGGTGTATGGCAGGGGGGTCTTGAGCCTGAGGAATTAAGGCCACCTGACTAGTGCAGTCGCAGTGAACTGTGCAGACTAGAGTTTTTTTTTCTGTCCCTGACAGAAAAAAAAACCCACACCTTACAGAGGATTTGAACCCGAGTCTCCCGAAGAAGAATCCGGCATTCTAGCCACTCAGCCAGCTGCTCCTTTCTGTAGATGTGAAATTTCAGTACCTGTCCTGTGCATCCGGATGCTTTCTGAGCTTGACCAGAGGAAGGAGACCTCTGCAACAGTCTCCATGGAAACAGTATTTTTATACAGTAAAACAAAAAGTAGAGGTCACATTTACACGCACTGGGCATATGGTTCAAAACCCACAGTTTATGGACCAAACAGAGCTTTGTGTGTCACATGGCCAGTATTATGCCAGCCACCTTTGCTTCCCAAAACATTTCCTGGTACCAGGTTTAGACTGGGCTAATCTGACAGCCTGGGTAAAATTCTGAAGGAGCGAAGTCTTGGGGTTCAGACCCCCTGAATGCGCCAGACTCAAGAGTTAAGACTCCGTCTTCCAGAGGATTCACCAACCAACCCAAGATGACTCTAAGTATGGCAGCTTTTTAAACTGAACCACATATTGCACAAATGGAGACAAGTATTACAAAGAAAAAATAAAACAACACACGAAAACAAAACTCTACCAGGAAAGTGATGCATATAAACAATTTCTGTGGCAAACATGGATGTGGTGGTGGAACAAAATATCGGATCAGCAACACCGACTGTCTTTAGTAGAGCACGACATCAATGACAGCACAGACTGTCTTCACTTCAAGCCCATTTGCTTTGCATAAAATTTACCGTCCCCTCGTGTGGCAGCCTGGAAAGGAGTCAAAGAGGCAGTCGTGGTTTAGGAAAACGGTTGCAGTTTCATAATAGTGGATAAGTTGCACGCTGAATTCAACAATCCAAGTCTTTCTGTTCCCATTCATTCTAGAGAAAGTTGAACTCTGAATTCAACAATCCAAGTCTCCCTGTCCCCATTCATTCTAGAGAAAATTGCACCCTGAATTCAACAATTCAAGTCTCTCTGTCCCCATTCATTCTAGAGAAAGTTGCACCCCGAATTCAACATTCCAAGTCTCTCTGTCCCCATTCATTCTAGAGAAAGTTGCACCCTGAATTCAACATTCCAAGTCTCTCTGTCCCCATTCATTCTAGAGAAAGTTGCATTCTGAATTCAACAATCCAAGTCTCTCTGTCCCCATTCATTCTAGAGAAAGTTGCACCCTGAATTCAAGATTCCAAGTCTCTCTTCCCCCATTCATTCTAGAGAAAATTGCACCCTGAATTCAACAATTCAAGTTTCTCTGTCCCCATTCATTCTAGAGAAAGCTTCACTCTGAATTAAATGATCCAAGTCTCTCTGTCCCATTCATTCAAGAGAAAGTGTTTCCAAAAAAAATTAGGAAAAAATTACTGAGTATGTCTAAATTTCAGCCACTACCATAGCGTAATGTCATTATTAGCATTTAATAAGGTGTGTGTGCTGTATGTATTAGGGATGTTCATTTGAAACCCATTCTAATGGTTTTATTACAAAAGCATGAAAGAAACATTAACAGATGTGGTAGAATTAAACAAAGCATTCATTTTGAATGAATTATGCACCATGGGTTGGTCAGAAGAAGTCGCCTAGGCATTCAGGCAAGCATCCCATTGCTTAGGTAGGCGGAGAATGCTGTCCGCACAGAAGGATTGTGGTTGCTCACTGAACCATGTGTTTACCGCATTCATTACGTCTGCATCTGTGTGAAATCGTTGCCCCTTGAGAGCTTTTTTTTTAGAGGTCCGAACAAATAAAAATCACATGGTGACAAATCAGGACTATAGGCTGGATGTTGCTGAATTTCCCACTTCTTCCTTGCTAATGCTTCCTGCACAATCTTTGCGACATGCTGATGAACATTATCATACAACAAAATCACATCGTGAGAAAGCATGCCGGGTCGTTTATTCTTGATGGCTTTTTGCAGCTTGTCTAGTGTTTGCAAGTAGTGGGTGGAGTTGATGTTGACACCAGGTTCTTTAAAGTTGGCCAACAATAGCCCTTCATGGTCAAAAATGCGCTCAACATAATCTTACCAGCGGAAACCTGTAACTTGAATTTTTTGGCTTTTGGTGATCCATCATGCTTCCATTGCATGCTCTCTCTTTTGCTGCTTGGCTCATCAAAGTGGTGACACCATGATTCATCGCCTGCTACTATGCGAAAGAGAAATGCATCACCCTACACTCTGTAACGCAGCAAGTGGTTCAAACACCATCCCATGCATTCCTCTTTTTGGTGGTCGGTCAACATCTGTGGTACCCACTATGAACACACCTTTCGATATTGCAGTTTCTTACAAACGACCCTTTGAATTGTCCCAATTGACACATCACATTCTTTCGCTAGCGAATGTATGCTCGACAACGATTCATCTGTACTGCTGCATCAATTTTGGCGATGGTTTTTTCTGTTGCAACAATATCCGCTGGACCCGGCCGCCGAAGATCCGTCATGAACTGACATCTTTTCACAAACATTCGTGCTCAGTCTGTCACTGTTGTCTTCGACACACATTTGTTACCGTACGCTGCCTGAATTCTTCGATGAATGTCCACTGGTCAGCTTCCTTCAAATGAAAGAAACTGAATCACCGCTGTTTGAGCTACTCTGGACAGATTTTGGATCAACCCGGCCATTTTCTCAACGGTCAGAAACAGAAGCTATGCATCATGGGACGATAAGCTCTTGCTCTTTTATTCATTGGTCAGTACTTATCACATGACTATGACATGATCATGTTCAACGTACGCAATTACGCGTGGTGCGGCACGAACGGATTTCAAATGAACGCCCCATATATGTGAACAACTGTATGAACATTATTTTCAAAGGGCCACAAATCGGGCACACAGGTCCGGTCCACCTTACATTCAGTCCTTCCAATCACTTATCTTTCGCACAAGAATTGTTACGTGTATAGAAAATGACATTGTAAAATTAATGCTGTGAACATAAACAATGCATGTTACAATGTTATGAGACAGACAGGCAGACACAAACACAAACAGACACACACACAAACAAGCGCTCACAAATGCATAAACACATACATATCTACATTCATACATCATTTACACAAACACTCAGTCATGCACTTAATAACACACCCATACAGTGACAGAACTTATCAAGAACATACAGGCCAGCATGGCCGAATGGGTAAGCGCATTCGCTCTTAAACATCTGATGTTCTGGGTTCAACCCCATACAGCGGTCAGTTGGACTATAATGTTGATTTCTCGTCCTTGACTTGGGGATGTAAATTACAAGTACCTCTGAAGTAGGAAAGGTTGCCTGATGGCAAGGGATGCTGGTAACAGGGAAAGCTAATCCACACACAAAAGTTAGTCCAGTGCACTAGAAGTAGTAGCGCGTGTATAGACTCAGCTTGAGTTCACAGCGAGCGAGCAGGTGCACCAAACAATTCATCAAGAACACACAGGATATTTCTGCAGGAACATGGTCACCTGCCCTGTCCAGTACAACACATGGTGATGATAATGAAGTTTGTACAACACATGATGATGACAATGAAGTTTAACTGAGACCAACCTTGTTAATTTCTCCATGTCTATCCCTGCTCACAATCTCCTCCAGAATCTCCCCATCTCCTTTGATAAGCCTGCAGAGTTCAATTTACAATAAAATAAAACAGAGAAGGAATTGTCATACCTCTTTCTATTTGTGTAGCAATTTAAGTGTTGTGGACAAATTCACCTATCTTGGCAGCACTGTGTCCCAAACTGCTACAATTGATGACAAAGTGAATGAAAGAATCTCCAAGGCCTGCGCAGCCTTTGGCAGACTGTACAAGAATGTATGCAACAGAAATGGAATAAGCCTGCAAACAAAGATGAAAGTCTACAAATCAATCGTATTATCCACACTGCTATGTGCTTGTGAAATCTGGACTGTTTATCAGTGACACGCTAGGAAATTAAACCACTTCCACGCAGTCTGCCTTAGGAAGCTATTGAAGATTAAATGGCAAGGCAAGAATCCAGACACTGAAGTCCTAGAAAGAGCATCCATGCCCAGCATCCACACTTTACCAATGAAGAATCAGATTCGCTGAGCTGGTCACTTGACTCACATGCCAGATCACGGGCTCCTTAAATGAATTTTTTACGACAAGCTGTGTTGTGGTAAACGCTCTCAAGGCAGACAGAGGAAATAATTTAAAGACACTCTGAAGATCTCACTGAAAGCTTTTGGAATTCATCATTACACTTGGGAGACTGCTGACAAAGACCGAAATGTGTGGCGTACATCATTATGCAAGGGTAGTCACTTGTGAAGCAACCAGGACTGCAAGAGCTGTGAAGAAAAGGCTGGACAGTGCAGGAGATCCTCCTCCTGGAACGTCAAGCATTCTTTGCCCACATTGTCAAAGATTTCGAGACAAAATAGGCCTTATCAGCCATCTTAGAACTCAAGGCTCCATACTTTCAACCCCACTGTATTGCTCGCTTGCGTTCACTGGCTGTGAACTTCAGCATGAAGTCCTGCATATCGTTTGCGTGAGTATCCGTTGTCCCATGTCTGGCTTATTGGTGTGCAGACTGGTGGTTCCTCGCCGTGCAGGCAGATACTCTCCGGCTTTGGAAGAATCAGCAATCCTACTACGTTAGCCAGGACCGCGAAGGGACCTGTTGCCCAGGACGCATGGCTAGGACATGTTAGTAGGTCTTGGCCAGTATAGAACCTGGCCCTAGTGCCTTGGACACACCTTTGCATCCCAACCCCACTGGATGAAATGAATGGTCATCATCATTCTTGGGGGACAAACAGCATTGTATAGCAATATATCTCGTCTATTTAGCAATGTTGTTTTTACTATGATGTTTGTCACAATTAAAAACTAATTCTACATCTGATCTTCTGGTGGTCTTTTTGGCAAAGTGGTCAAGCCATCTGCCTTGTGCTCTAAATGTTGTGGGTTTGTTTTTGGTCTGTCATTCAGGCCATGTTAGAACTGCACTACATCTGATCTTCTGGGGGTCTCTTTGGCGAAGTGGTCAAGCCATCTGCCTTGTGCTCTAAATGTTGTGGGTTTGTTTTTGGTCTGTCATTCAGGCCATGTCAGAACTGGTCTACATCCTATCTTCTGGGGGGTCTCCCTCTGAAAGCTGTGGATTTGCTTTCAATCTGTGTCATTCAAACTGAGTACAATTTTTTCACAGACCCCTGGGGATCATTACTGGAGTAATGAAATTTGTGCGATGTGTGATGCTCTAAGTTTTTCTGTGGAAAGTGACAGAGCCATATGGAATAAAACATGGTGCAATGAAGCTGATCCTTTCATATTTAAATCTTTAAAACGTGTCTCAGTTGAACACTTGCAAAGAGTGCTCAATAATGAAAGAATTGAGAAACGCGTTACATAATTATGGAGCTAATAGCATGCTGGGAGGTTAAAATAAAAAGCAGATATTTGATTACACTGCCTGAATCTTCCATGAACCCAAGTAAGATAAGCTAAACATGAAGAATAAGTCTCTGACCTTTCTCTGTCTGTAACTTCCACGAACCCAAGTAAGACAAGCTAAACATGAAGAATAAGTCTCTGACCTTTCTCTGTCTGTAACTTCCACGAACCCAAGTAAGACAAGCTAAACATGAAGAATAACAGTCTCTGACCTTTCTCTGCCCGTTTCCTCATCATACACTCTTCGAATAACACTCTGCTGTTTTTCCCACTCCTCTTTCGTCATTGGTTTCATGATACGAGGCTGAGGACCAGACTTTGGACCTAATAGAACTGTAAATAAAAAATATAAAACTAAAAAAGTGACCTACATGTCCTTCACAAGACACTGCAGTCAACCCCAGCATTTATTACCTGTTTGTGATTTATTAATTTGGACTAGAGCAGGTCACCAGACTGATGAACACATTATATGATACTGGAGATATACCTCCTGAATTATGTAACTCTGTATTTATTGCAATCCCAAAGAAATCAGGAACCTTGGAATGTGATCAACATAGAACAATTAGTATAATGAGTCACATCACAAAGATTTTGCTAAGAATTATCATGCAAAGAGTGAGGAAGAAGATACAACCTGAAATAGGGGAAGAACAATGTGGGTTTGTAGAAGGAAAGGGTACAGTACATGCTGTGTATATGCTGCGAACAGTTATTGAACGTGCTATAGAAGTAAACAAAGATATACATCTTTGCTTTATTGACTGCACAAAGGCTTTTGATAGAGTTAGACATGTCAACATGGTGGATATGCTTGCAGATCTACAAATTAATGGGAAAGACATTAGACTTATAAAAAACATATATTGGAAACAACAAGCTGCAATAAGGATTGATAATGAAGTGGGACAGTATCAGCCAATTAAGAGAGGTGTTAGGCAGGGATGTGTGATGTCTCCAGATCTTTTTTCCCTATACAGTGAAAATATTTTCTGAAATGTAGAGGATATAAATGGAATCAGCATTGGAGGACGAAACATCAATAACATTAGATATGCAGATGATACAGTATTAATTGCAGACAATGCGCAGGACCTGCAACAATTAGTAGGCACGGTTGTTGTACACAGTGAGCAACTGGGGTTAGAATTAAATTGTAAAAAGACTCAGGTTATGGTCGTCACTAGGAAGGAAGAAGTGCCACAATGTAATATACAAGTAAATGGAAATATTCTTCAACAAGTGAATCGGTACAATTATCTTGGAACAGTCATAACATCTGATGGGAGATGCCTTGAAGAGATTAGAACAAGAATCGCCATGGCGAAAGTAGCCTTTAGCAAGATGAAAAACATTCTGACCAATTAAAAGATGTCAATTGAAACGGAAAAAAAGAGTGTTGAGGGGATACATAGAGCCTGTTCTTTTGTATGGATGTGAAACTTGGACAATGAACAGTCAAGCTGAAAAGCATCTGATGGCTGCAGAAATGTGGTTTCTGAGGAAAATGCAAAGAATACCATGGACAGACAGAAAAACCAATGACCAAGTACTACAGGAGACAAATGAACATCGTAAACTGATTAGAGAAATTAGACGTAGACAGTCAAAATTTTTTGGACATGTTATGAGAAGAAATGGATTGGAGAACTTAGTGACAACTGGCAAGATCAAAGGGAACAGACCAAGAGGAAGACCGAGAGGAAAATGCCTGGATGGCTTGGCCACATGGCATGGACGAGACAGGAACACTGAGCTGATCCACGACACTGGTGATCGAGTGAAATGGCGAGTCATGACCGCCCATGCTTTCTGGCATGGCACATGATTGACTGATTGATTGATTTACTGGGAAGTTTTAGATTAGTAGTTTGCCATAACTCCCTGAAAGTCTGATGCCTCATACCAGCGCTTTGCTTCCAAATCATCCTCAACTGGCTTCGAACCTTCACATGTGACAGGGAATTATGGAACTGCTGGTCTTACTATCCCCAAACCACAGGCTTTTAGCTGCTGGTTTATCAAATTAATAAACAGGAAATATACACAGTAAATATACCAGGTCCCTGGTTACTCTAATAAACTTGGTAATAACAAGGCAGACAGACCAGCAAAGAAAGGATTCAGACAGGACAACCATATCACAGCAACATCCCTCAAAACAGACAGACCTGCAAAGAAAGGACCCAGACAACAGACAAGCACAACCACATAACAGAAACATCCCTCATAACAGACAGATCAGTAAAGAAATGATCCAGACAAGCACAACCACATCACAGAAACATCCCTCAAAACAACCAAGCATCTAATTATCATCATATAGCAGGTCCTTTGCAGAACATTTCTCTCGTCACGACGTACATACAAATTTCACAACCTCTTGCAATTTCTTCAGCCTCATACACCCTCATGCCCAGAGAATCCTGCTGGTAGATTCTTGCCTCTTCTTCAGGGACATATGCATTCCATCACTGTTCTTTCCAAACCATTATGACATTTTACATGGTTAAAGTATTAAACAGCTAATAAGTGGTGGCTTCCGATCCATTTTGGCAGACAGGCTGTTGAGCAGTTAAGGCCCCTGGAGTGTTTTTGCTTCTGGCTACAGCTTGAGTATGCATTTTCATCATGTTGGACTGGTAGTATATGGCTCCGTCACCCAGCTACTGATTTAGGTGCATGGAACGACACTCTGTGAGCTGTGGATTTCATGTGGAATGCTTTTACATCTGTCCACGGTTGTTTGTATTGTGAACTGTATGCTTAGAAAAATAGCAGACTGCCAGTTGCTGAACTAAGGGGTTTTGCTTTATGCAGTAAAGTGTGTACAACTTTTGGTTCTTTAGTGACTGCTGCTTCCATCGACGATGAACTGTAATGTTAATGGTGGACTGTTGTATTGGCATTCTGGCATTGGCCTTATGCATGTATGCCTGTGCGTGCTGTTGGTTTCTCGGGACTGCTGCCTGTTCTACTTTCTACTTGGAAAAATTAGGAGCATTTTGTGTGATATTCAGTGGCACAGGAATGGAGCATTATGGGGAAGTTCCTTTGCTGTGACATTGGATAAAGAGCTATAAATAAACTTGGTTGGGAAGACTGACTACGGAAGATACCAGGTGGGAAGTATGCATATAAAAGCCAGGTCGGGAGGACTGACTACGGAAGATACCAGGTGGGAAGTATGCATATAAAAGCCAGGTCGGGAAGACTGACTACGGAAGATACCAGGTGGGAAGTATGCATATAAAAGCCAGGTCGGGAAGACTGACTAGGAAGATACCAGGTGGGAAGTATGCATATAAAAGCCAGGTCGGGAAGACTGACTAGGAAGATACCAGGTGGGAAGTATGCATATAAAAGCCAGGTCGGGAAGACTGACTAGGAAGATACCAGGTGGGAAGTATGCATATAAAAGCCAGGTGCTGATCCCAGTGACAACATAAACCATCTGACAA
The DNA here is from genome assembly GCA_014155875.1 of Cepaea nemoralis. Taxonomy (NCBI): domain Eukaryota; kingdom Metazoa; phylum Mollusca; class Gastropoda; order Stylommatophora; family Helicidae; genus Cepaea; species Cepaea nemoralis. The sequence continues at coordinate 135,268 of JACEFZ010026701.1, forward strand.
GGAAGGACCAATGATGTTCTTACTTAGAACACAATACACACCACTTAACAAGCACCTGAACACACTCCAACCACAGCTCACGCCAGAGTGTCTGCTTTGTGAATATCCTTATGAAACAGTCAAACATGACTTCTTTGAATGTTCACCTTTGACAGATATAAGAAAGTTGTTACTTCCACCTGAGTCAGATAGAAGGAACACTTTATGTGAAACAACGCAACAGCTGATGAACACTTGCTTGTATCACTACACAGATTTAAGCCAGATAGAAGGAACACTTTATGTGAAACAACGCAACAACTGATGAACATTTGCACTTGAACAGACATTACATAGCTTTGGTCAAAGGTTGGAAGCTCAGGTGCTGCTGGATTTACAACAGCATGTAGGAAATGTAAACTAAATTTGCTCACTTTCCAGTCTCCCAGAATAAGGTTTTTTTTAGTTCCCAGTCTCCCAGAATAGGCTTCTTTAGTTCCTAGTCTACTGAAATAGGAATGTTTAGTTCTCATTCTTCCAGATTAGACTGCTGTAGTTCCCAGAATAGACTTTGTAGTTTCCCATTCTCCTGGATTAGACATTGTTTAGTTCCTAATCTCCCAGAATAGGTTTTTTAGTTCCCATTTCCCCAGATTATGCAGATTATGCTGTTTTTGTCATTATGGCACGTCCACCACAAAAATGCAACATTAGGCTTTCTTTAGTTCTCAGTCTCCCGAATTATGTTATTTTTAGTTCGTAGTCTCCAAGAATAGAATTACTTAGTTCCCAGGCTCTGAAAATAGGATTTTTAAGTTCTCATTCTCCTGATTAGACTTTTATAGTTAACATTCTTACGGAACAGGCTTTTTTAGTCCCCAGGCTCCCAGAATAGGATTTTCCAGTTTTTATTCTCCCGGATTAGAGTTGTTAGTTCCCATTCTCCCGGATTAGGCTTTTCTAGTTCCCATTCTCCCGGATTAGGCTTTTCTAGTTCCCATTCTCCTGGATTAGGCTTTTTTTTAGTTCCCAGTCCCCAAGGTTATGCTGTTGTTGTCATTGTGGCACACCCACCACAATGATGCAACATTACGATATATTTAATTCGCAGAACCATATAAGAAACCGTATCTGCCACAATTGAGCAGCATCATATTTTGCCATTTGGTTTGGCATACCCACCACACAGGTGCGGCGCCACAGATGCCAAGTTGATACGGCACAATATGCGATGACACAATGATGCAGCACCACATCTGCTACAAAGGTGCAGTGTGAGAGTATGACAGATGTAAATAAAGGCCATTTTTACGTGCCTTAAAAGGCACTGGGCATACGGCTCTAGATCCATATTTTTAAAGATAAATTAGCACTGGGTAGTTGCCATGGTAATGTACATAAACAGTACCTCAGTCATTATGACAATAACATCCATAATACAATACACAATAGCCATTATGATACACATTATGAGAATAAATACATTGCAGAGCTTGGTGACAACTGATAAGATTGAGGGTAAACGAACAAGGGGAAGACAGAGAAGTAGATACCTGGATGGCTTGGCCATGTGGTATGGTTGAGACAAGAACACAGAGCTGATCCAGACTCTGGTGATCGTAGGAGATGGCGAAACATAATCGCCCATGTTTATCGACACGGCACATGCTGATGATGATGATGATCATAACAATATCATATAAACATACCAGGTGCCACCACATCTGGCTTCTTTTGGGCAACAACATCATCAATTTTATCAATAATACCAGCCTCTTTTATGGTTTTACTTCTTGATCTTATCTTTTCCTTTTTCTTCTTTTTCTTGCGTTTTTTCTTCTTGCGTTTTTTCCTCTCCAAGGATGATGATGATGAAGATGTAGAAGAGGAAGATGAACTGGACCTGTGAATATAAGCATGATAAAACTCAGCATCTTGAAGATGACATGACCAGTATTTTTAAACATGCTCTAATCAAACACTCTAATGAAGTTAATGTCGTTGTAGAACAATGTCAATATGGGATGAACACTCTCGCAAGGCTTGAAGAATAGGCAGGCAAGCAACACATTTGTTTCTGCTTCAAGAGTGCTCAACATACGCAGAACAGAGAAAATAACTTTGGACTACACCAGCTCTATGTTAGAAAACAACTTTATGGAGATGTCAACAAGCTCAAGTTGGCAGCCACTTTCTTTGAATATATTCAGTTGATGTCTACAGGTATTCTCAGTTGATGTCTACAGGTGTTCAAAGGAAGAGGAGCAGGAAGAAGAAGATGAGCAAAAAGATTAATGAACTAGACTATCTGATCTAACAGCAGATGTGTAACAACATATGAATCACAAATTCCCCAATGTGACATGAAAGAAATAATGAAGCACCATATACCTACATAACAGCAAAGCAATGGCCTGAATTACTAAAGTCATTGTAATTAAACTTCAGAAATTGTCAAATAAATATGTCCAAAAAACATCTACTGGATAGAGGTGACAAAATGAAGTACAATTCAAGTCTCTATGTCAACTATACCGGCAAGGCACTGGATGATGATGTCAACTATAAGCTTAGGTATTAATTTTTATGTGAATTAATTGTCTGTTCAGCTTCAGTCATTGATAGAGTCAACTATGGACTTGCCGTACAGCAGATGGTTAATTTTTTTTGCATTCGCTGGCTGTGAACTCAAGCATAGTCCATACATGTGCTACTACTTCCAGTGCGCTGGATTGACTTTTGCGTGTGGTTAGCGTTCTCTAATAACAGTGTCCTTCGCCATCAGGCAAACCCATTCCGACATCAGAGGTAATAGCAGAAGTGTTTTTGATACACCCACCTGTGTCGTACAGCAGCTGGAATCACACATGATACACTCTGTCAACAGCCACCACTTGGGCACTCATGTTTTAATCATATCATAACTCATAATGTGTACCTACTTGCTGCAAAAAATATGTGTAAACATACATTAGATGCAGAAATAAACCATTGTACAGTAACAATATGCTAACATAACATTAGACAATTAAGTATTTCGTTCTCATAATAATACAACCTGCACTTAACCTGACTGTGTGAAGTCTCTGTTTTTTATGCATGATTCCTTGGTGTGTGTGTATGAATATGGGGGGGGGGGGGGGGACAATTAAAGACTGCTTTAGACTGGTGGATAAGTGCAGCTGTATGACAGAGGCAGAAAATAAGAAACTAAACTAAATTCAGGCGCCAGTCCCTTTGTCTCTTTACAAATATAGGCCCAAAAATGATTTAAAATTCCGGCCCCAGGTAAAAATGTCCAGGGTGCTATGGCAACCGAGTGCCCTAGGGTTTTCTACCCCTGAAATACGATGTATGTATGTCATGGCTCAAGGCACATTGGGCAAATGGGGCCGACCCGTATCATGTGGCCGCCTTTACTTCATAAGACATGTTTGGAACCCATGACCTCCGGATCGCCATTTTAGGAACCCATGACCTCCAGGTCGTCTTTTTAGGAACCCATGACCTCCGGGTTGCCATTTTAGGAACCCATGACCTCTGAGTCACCATTTTAGGAACCCATGACCTCCGGGTCACAATTTTAGGAACCCATGACCTCCAGGTCGGCAGGCAAGTGTCTTGTCATTAGGCTATTGAGTTTCCCAATGTAAGAGATAGTACTAATATAATTTTAGAACGAACAATCAATTTTTAAATAATTATTAACATAATAACATTAACTGCTTACCATCTTCATAAGTGATTGTATTAAGTAAAAAAAAGAAAAAAGAAAGGGCATAGTGAAATACAAAGCACCCATAAGGAACGTCTTGTTTTCAAGTATAACTGGTCTTCATCAATGCAGACAAGCTTATATATTCCTTATCTTTGATTATTTTCATGAATTAGACATAATAATTAAGCAAAAAAGGGACTTGATAGGCGAAATCATGTAGCACCTGATGGTATTTTTATGGTCAAGGCTCTAGTCATATGTTTTACACATAGGCAGGGATTTGCCAATTAGGATCTTTACTGCTCTCACTATGTGTGTGTGCATGGGGGGGGGGGGGGGAATGGAATGTTGCACTTACAGAGGAGAAAACACAATTCTAATAACTCATTTTTAAACGGTTAAGGAGAAGGAAATGACTTGCACCAAGATCTTAGCCCATCTGTCTCAGTCTCTTCCTGCAGCAACAACAAGCCGCCTGCCTAGAGCATCTCACAAAACACAAACTCCTTAGCGCCAGTGATGATCCTTAGGTGTCTCAGAAACAACTGCATTTGTGGTGTGAACAATGAAGCCCAGAAACAAAGCCACAACAGGGCTGGTGGCTTGACCATTTAATAACAAATAACTTTTATTTTGTGCAGGTATATGATCAACATCATATTATTATTAGTTGTATATCATTTACAGCAGTGGTTCTCAACCTTTTTTGGCCAGTGCCCCCCTTGACCATATTTTCAGAAGCTCATTCCACCCCTTTCGTATTTCCTACCTAAAATTTTGGCCGGTGCCCCCCTTCACCATATTTTCACAATGTCATTCCCCCCCCCCCTTTCGTATTTCCTATCTAAAAATCCCCCCCCCCCCCCCCCCAATCCCCCACTCCTGCCTCTACACAGTATACGTAATAATGGAAGCACATACCAAAACAAGCCTAGACGTCCACATAAAATGTGATTTGTGGGTCTACTTACTTTATAAAATGAATTTTAGAAGGGGTGAGACATACAGAACCGTAAAGTATGATGGGAAAAACAATATCAAGTAATCGGTTCTTGTATTAACGCGATATTGAAATAATCTTCACCCCCCCCCCCCCCCCCCCCCCCCCCCCCCCCCCCCCCGAAACCCTAAAATTCCCCACTGGTTGAGAACCACTGATTTACAGGATGTTGCAGTCAACCCCAGTATTTTTTTTTGGCTGTTTGTGATTTCTTGGCAAGTTTACACTCAGTAGTTTGCCATTGCTTTCTGAGCAATGGGCACTCATAACATCATATGAACATCAGTGCAAGGCAGTCTCAGTCTGCTCCCAAATCGCCCGCAGCTGTGTTTCAAACGCGGTTACTATGCAGGATTACAAACTAATTATTATTAGCCTCCAAGAAGAAAGAAATACCACAATGCAACATGCAAGTAAATGCAAGTTTAACTTCTAAATAACATTATTAAGAAGACACAACATGCAAACCTTTTCTTTAACTTCTTTTTCCTTCTAGTTTTTTTAGATTTAGAACGAGACTGGGACTTTGTTGTCGATTGCCCAGCGCTTGCTCCTTGAGAACCGGATTTTCTGTGTGCTGAGGAGGTTGCCCTGCTCCTGCTGGTGGATTTACTACCTCTGTCAGACGACGGTGAAGACGAGCTAGAATTGCTAGAAGAACTGGAGGAAGAAGACTGATGCCGGCGCTTCTTTCTTTTTGGTGACTTCGATTTTCGTCTGGACTTTCGCGTCAGCGAATTTTCTTTCATTGTGTCGACTTTATTCATTGTTATAATTTAACAATTCATCAACATTATTGCATACTGATTCTAATATTAACAGCTATTATGTCGTATAATACATAACTATTAAATAAACAGAGCAAATATCGGACAGTCTACAACCTGCTACAGGCTACAATACAATAGTAGACGTAGACGTCAATGGGAGGTTAATTGTTTCGTTACTTGAAATCCAACTTTGGCCATCGAGACGGTCTCCGGCGTCTTTTTCTTTATCAATTGGGGAACCCTTCAAGTCCAGCTACTAAGACAGTTCATACACATTTTTATGTTGTCTCAGTTCATACACATTTTCATGTTTTCTAGTGCGTCCTCTAGTCTTTACTTCGTTCTCCTACTTATATGAGCGCCAAACAAGACGTGTGTTTATTTATGCATTCTTTTTCTTTAGCTTTCAATGTTGCATGTTTTTTACAGAACTTAGCGATCAACCCCAACCATTGGTTGATTTTAAGATTTTTCTAGGTAATTTTAGGTTTAGTGATTTGCCATTGATTTCTGAACAAGAAGTCAAGATTGAGGTCCAATGCTTAACTATATTTAATATAGGATAATCAGTATAAACGTTCTCAGCCATATGATAGACAGTCGTATCTGATATGTTGACAGAAAAGAGAAGATGTCGTCACTTCTGTATAACACAGGCAGAGCACCCTCTCCCCATTTCTTCTTATATTCCGTGCCGTGTGGCGTTGGTAACCACGTCTCTCCACACCCCTCTATCTCGTGTGGTGCCATTCATTTCCGATACTGATGTTCTTCCATGTTATCTTTTTCTTCTGCGTTCATCCGGACTTTTTTTCGGACGTGATTGCGTTGTGCCTGTTTACAGCAGAGCTGCGTTCTTGCGCCGTTAGGCCGACACATCCGACTTCTGCGGGCATTTGTTGACCGGGTTAACCTTCCCGGCTTCCATGTTATAATGTCAAACTGTCCAGCATCTTCTCTCTTGGTCTCCCCCTTCTCCTCAATCTTTCGCGTTGTAACGACATACTCCTGAGTGGTCCTGAGTGGGGGGCTGAGTGGTATCGAGGTATGGTGTCCGCCTCGAGTGCTGGAGATCCAGGGTTCAGGCCCCGGTGAGGACCAGGATTTATTTAAAAAATCCACATGTACTTCCAGTAATTTCCCCCTGGTCTCTGGGTAGTGAGATCGGACGCCCGTGTGTATTGTTGCGCACGTAAAAAATCCATTGGCAGTTGGAAATCGAAAAAGAGTAGCCTAACGGCGCTGCCCGGGCAACATTTCGAGTTAAAAATCTACCCAAAGCATTTCAGGATCCTCGCCGATGCAACGGAGTTCGTGCATTGAGCTGAGTTTCTCCAAACTCAGGTTTGAGTTAGGAGGAAAACGGAGCACTGGGATAAACCGTGTGCCGTGATGTTGATCCAACGACTAAAACTAAAAGACATACTCCAGTTCTACCCTTCTCGTGAGTAACCAGTTCTCTTTGTGAGTAAACTTCTTTCAAGATATTTTCATTGCTTATATTTTATCCGCCGGTCTCCCTGGCGTAGGCGTTAGCGACTTTCTTCGTAATCCCATATACTCTCGTGAGTAACCTGACGTGCGCGAGAATCGGTGGCGGTTCTCGCCGTGTCGGTAACTTACGGAGGGACGTGAGCTCAGAAAGCAGTGGCAAACTACTGAGCGTAATCTTGACAAGAAATCAACAATCAGCTAAAAGATGCTGATGTTAACAGCGATGTCTTGTAAAAGATATCAATCAATTAATTATGTGCCATGCCGGAAAGCATGAGCGGTCATGACTCGCCATTTCACTCGATCAACAGAGTCATGGATCAGCTCAGTGTTCCTGTCTCGTCCATGCCACGTGGCCAAGCCATCCAGGAATTTTCCTCTCTGTCTTCCTCTTGGTCTGTTCCCTTCGATCTTGCCAGTTGTCAATAAGTTCTCCAATCCATTTCTTCTCATAACATGTCCAAAAATAAAAGATATGCGAACAAACAAAATATTCTATCCGTCTACTGTATTCTCGTCATTCTTATAAAAAACCACATCCCCGCAGCCTTTACATAATTTTTCACTTGCTTACGGTAAACATTTTGCTCCGTACATTAGAATTAGCTTATATAGCTCTTAAAAACTCTTTTCTCCACCCATAGAGACAAAGATAAATTGCGCCCCCCTCCCTTTCCTAAATAGGAATTAGTGAGTGGGTTAGGTTACAATGAAGCATTTCGTCGCCATACTAATAACCATTCCCCATAGTAACGGAAGTAAAGAGATTTAGCGTCAAAATGGAGATATTGCCGAGGGAGTTTCAAGAATATCAGCGCTGGTTTTAAGAAGCATGTTCGAAACCATGGCTGATATTGTCCCATTGACAGCATTCCAAGCCATTGAGAACCAAATAAAAACGCTGTGCTTACGAGACTTTCCTTGTGGGATTGGCAGTTGGGTATGCATATCACAATCTTTATCTAATATGGACCGAGTACATAACAAAGATGATTAAGTACATATTCTGAAAAACCAGCCCGTACATTACATTTCATACTGAACTCTTTGTCTCTGAGATCAACTGTTGCCCATTTGTGCCAAGCAACGCATTATGTGATCTGATATTTAATCAGAGCTTACAATACAAACCTGACTAGATTTTTAAACAGCACTAATATTAATAATACTATACTAGTGACCACTAGTGTATGTTTTAGCAGTCAGTTCATTCAATTATTTCAATTATTTAAGTGCCATCTACACATAGAAGCCCCGTTGTAGTTATTTACTTATCTGTTGGGGTATCATCCTTGCACTTTGGACATGTCCATGGGTGCTCAGATCCTCCCCATACATGTGCAACTGCATCCGCTAATAGTGCCAATTCTGTGTTGGTTGACAAGGTCCCTCATTCACCCGAGGTGCTTCTTGTATCTCACCCTGCCAATTCTTATTTTGGAGTAAGATCGGCTGTAATGAACCCCCAACACCCTCTATCCTGCGTCTTTCCAGTGCAGTCATGTAAGCTTTGTACAGTCCATCTCTTAATGTTGTTCACCTATCTGTAATGCTGTCAAACTTTTGCAAGTTTCTCCTCCAACACATCCTTTATCAAATATCTGTGGCTGTTCATATTAAAAAACACATATATTGGAAACAACAAGCTGCCATAAAGTTTGATAATGAAGTGGGACAATATCCGCCTATTAAGAAAGGTGTGAGACAGGGATGTGTAATGTCTCCAGATCTTTATTTAATTATGAAGCTTATACAGTATTGATTGCAGACAATGAGCAGGATCTGCAACAATTAGTAGATGTGGTTGTTGTACACAGTGAACAACTAGGGTTACAATTAAATTGTAAAAAGACACAGATTATGGTCGTCACTAGGAAGAACAAAATACCACAATGTAATATCCAATTAAATGGGAATATTCTTCAACAAGTGAATAGGTACAATTATCTTAGAACAGTCATAATTTATGATGGGAGATGCCTTGAAGAGATTAGAACAAGAATCGCCATGACAAAAGTAGCCTTTAGCAAGATGAAAAACATACTGACCAATAAAGATATGTCAATTGAAACGAGAAAAAGAGTGTTGAGGTGCTACATAGAGCCTGCACTTTTGTATGGATGTGAAGCTTGGACAATGAGCAGTCAAACTGAAAAACATCTGATGGCTGTGAAAATGTGGTTTCTGAGGAGAATGCAAAGAATACCATGGACAGACAGAAAAACCAATGACCAAGTACTTTGTTTTTCTTTTTATTGTTGCTTATCCCTTATGGAACGTTGCACTCAACAACAGCATTTTTCAGCTGCTGTTGATGTACTAGGCAAGTGTTACGTTCAGTAGTTTGCCATTACTTTCTGAATGACCGGCTCCCATACCATCAAATTATAACACAACGCAACACGGTCTGCTGCACAAATCGGTTGCAGCTGAGCTTCGAATGCCTGGTACCCGTCTCACGAACCGCATTCGCAAGCCTTTAGCCACGAAGCCGGCGACCAAGTACTACAAGAAACAAATGAAAATCGTAAATTGATTTGAGAAATTAGACGTAGGCAGTCACAATTTTTTGGACATGTTATGAGAAGAAATAAATTGGAGAACTTGGTGACAACTGAAAAGATCGAGGGGAGTAGAACAAAGGGAAGACAGAGAAGTAAATACATGGATGGCTTGACCACGTGGCATGGCCGAGACAGGAACACTGAGCTGATCCATGACTCTGGTGATCGAGTGAAATGGCGAGTCATGACTACCCACGCTTACCGGCATGGCACATGATGGATGGATTGACTCATCATCGCAGGAAAGAGGCAGGCACATTAGTATAGTTCATAGGGGGCTACGCTGATAATGCCATAAGCATAGTCGGACAACGGTGTGACGTCTGCGTTCATTGTTTGTCAATAGACAGAGGAAAAGACTGGCCACCTATTCATTCAGACCTACAAAATGTGATGGCCCTATCGCATCACAGACTCACTGTGGGTTCTTGCTTCAGGATATTTTATAAAAATGTATGGCGGGAAAGTCGATCATCAGTCAAACAAATAAAACATGCAGAAAATAGATGGTTGTTAAAAAACATGATTAACTGAACTGGCCAGTGGGGCACATCATGATTATAATAATTTGGGTGCCTACTTCGTCTTCTTTTCTTTTCTGAGGGAAGTGTGCCACACCTAGTTATGCATCTCAAAGATCAGTGAGTCAAACTGTGGCATTTTTGGTTTGATGTTTCATACAGAGAAGAAGAAGAAGAAGAAGAAGATAAAGAAGAAGAAGACAAAAAATATCTTGCTCATGTTTAATGAATCTTTGTACATAGACTATTTGTTCAGAGATTTTTTTGTCTCACATATAGCACAAAACAGATAATTTGTCAAAGAACTGGCACCAGAAATCTGGTTCAAAGGCTAAAGAAAAATATGAGAATATTCAACTGGATATAGGTAAGGGTACTGTGCTTTTCGTTTGTTGTAAAATGACATGTGACATATTTTTTACACTTAACAATTGTCTATACTTTTGGCCTGTTACCATGCTGTGAATGTGACCAAACTGGCAAACACCCACTAAACAAGACGTGTAGGTTATGGCTTCCATTTATAAGTTGAGAATACCAGGTACAAATCAAGCTGTCTTTACTTATGGGGGTAGTGGATTAGATGTCTAGCCTTAAAAAAGTCTTAATAGTTGAGAGGATTGACTTCATTGCCCCGGGTTTTATCCCATATGGTTCTGTCTCTTTTGGCAGGATGACCTGCCAAAAGTATCGCACAAAGCACAAACTCCGTAGCTCTGGTGACGATCCCCAGGTGTCTCCAAGAAAAATGAACTCCTGAACCGAAAAACAGCCTGGAATCGAACCCAAACCTTCAGAGCATGAGGCAGACAGCTTGACCACTTCGCCATGGAGACTCCCGTAACTTCTGTGTCCAGCCTTCTCAGATGAGGGTGCACAACTTGGAGGACCTGTATGGGTGTTAAAATCCCTCAGCAGCTGGAAATTGAGTAGGCTGAATAGGCAATAATCCCTTACTGGCCCTTAAGTGATTCAGCGTGGAAGAATAACATATCACCAAATACGACCTCCCATTTCGCGAGAAGGATGATATATCGCCATACTAGTGTCATCATGTTATTTGTTTCGGACATTAACATTATAATACTTGTTCATTTGGTTGTGTACCAGGTTTGGTCCAAACCTACTCTGTATTTGCACTGAATCAGTTATTCAACTCATGCCAAGTGGCCCTATCTTCTTCTGTTTCCTGCAGCGTCCCCCTTGTCCTCCGTGTATTATTAATCTCCATTTCCAAGAATGGTTTCTCAGTCTCCCTCTGTTTCTTGTGGTCAGTGGGTTCTAGAGAAAGTAATTCTAGTTAGGCAATTAACAGGTTTTTCACAATGTAAATCCTATCCATTGCCATCATCTTTCCTTCACCTCTTGATTCACTGGTATTTGATTATTTCTCTCCATGAGCTTCAAATTATGATTCCATCATACCATTCTGGTCCTTGTTTTCTGCGCAGGCACCAATTACAGTCAGTTGGGTTCTGCAGTGAAAGTTTTTTTTTTTTTTTTTTTTAAAATGTTGCATATCTTTTACTGTACGTTGCAGTCAACTCCAGCATCTTTCAGCTGCTGTTGATGAACTAGGTAAGATTATGCTCAGTAGTTTGCCATTGCTGTCTGAGCGACTGGCTCACATAGCCCCATAAGTAACCAACACGGCGTGATCAACGACTGAATCTCGCGCAGCTGCGTTACTCACGAGAATATATGGGATTACGGAGAAAGACATTAACGCCTACGCCAGGGAGACTGGCTTTATACAGGAAGGGATATCCAACCCCAAGCCCAACCCTTTCTAGTTGCCTCTTATGAGGTGCCCGATTGGTTAGTGTTTGACTGTTTTTTTAGTTCCCTTGGTAACATATGAGCAGACGGCAAGATAATACATCGTTTCAGAATTGATATAACTGTGCTTAGAACATTTCCATGCATGTTCCTTCCCCTCATCATATTCATTCATTCATTCATTCATTCATTCATTCATTCATTCATTCATGCATGCATCCATCCATCCATCCATCCATGCATGCATCCATCCATTCATTAATTCATTCATTCATTCAATAGCATGTTCTTTGCAGAACTTCACTCCCATAACAACCTTCTGGAAAACTTCTCGGTCATTGATTGATTGATTAATTTAGGAATCGACATCACAGCATTCGGGGCATTCCCATAAGTGCTCCGTCTCCATCCTCAGCAGCCAGCGAAGAGTTCCACCACTAATAGTACCAGTAGCAATCTGATTGTAAGTCCGTCTCGCCTTTCCTTTGAGCGTTGAGCGTTGGCCAGATCCCTTCGTCACTCCTCGCTGTCTCATTCTTGCCAGACCATGGTAATCCATTTGCTCCTCCGAGGTGTGCACGTGCTCCCACAAGGCCGCAACCACGTCTGCCTTGTCATGTATCAATACTCCACCAAGTTCTGCAGAGCCAGCCAATCTGTCCGCCTGTTAATTTCCCAGCACACCGGCATGCCCCGGAGAAAAGATCCAGGTGATGCTTGTCACCCGTGACCTCCGAAGCGAAGCAAGCCACTCCGCATGAAGTCTGCCCATCCTCACCCTCATCAGCATGCTTTCTGAGTCAGTTACAATCACGATGTGTGTGTGTGTCGTATTCTCCATCCAGCGCAGAGCCGCAGTGACTTCCTCCACTTCCATTCTTAAGCTGGATGTTGTAGTATCATATGCCAGGCTCTCCTGCACCAAACATCGACCAAACTTCTCGGTCATACGCAATATGTCCCACGTCTGATACACCCATCTGGAGATCATCCGCCACATCCTGCACCCATCTTCTCTTTGGCCTTCCTCTTCCTCTCTTCCTGGACATATACCCCTCCATTATTGTTCTCTCCAAACTTTCATGACGTTTCAAGTGACCATAAAATATTTCAATTTTGTTTGTTTTATTGCCTTTAGTAGCCAACCTTCTTCAATATTCAGATCTTGTTGTATGGATGCATTTGTTCCTTTCTGTATCCAAGATATTCTTAGAACTCGTCTATAACATTTATATTCAAAGGCATTTATGTGCTGTTCAGCTTGTTTAGTAAGTGTCCAGGTCTCACAGGCAAATGTTGCAATGGAAAAGATGTATGCTGTAAAAAATCTAATTTTTGTAGGTCTGTCTGTCCCACACCACAATTTATTCAGTTGTTTTAGTTTTTGAAGAGCAATAGATATTTGCCTTTTAATTTCTTTCGTTGTATCACCGTTGTAGGTAATTAATGACCCAGATTTAGCATGGAAGAACAGGTAGATCATCACAGGTTTGAAAGAATGGTGTCGCAGGGAGTGACCAGAGGATCTGGCCGACACTCAAAACTCCCAGGAAAGTCCAGAAGGACATATAATCATACTGCTCCTGGTACCATTAGCATTGGTACTCTTCGCTGGCCGTTGCAGATGAGAAAAGAGCATAATTGGGAATGTCCTGAGTGCTGCAATGTTGGTTCTTGATTCAACTCAACTCAACTCCACTCATCAATAGCTACTGAAGAGTTCCCATGCTAATAGTTCTAGTAGCATTTTAATTAAAAGTGAGGCTAACAGGAGGACCAGCAGGAGACGAAGTAGAAGAAGATGAAGAATAAGTCGAAGTGAAAGAGGATAGAAGAAGAAGAAGCAGAAGAAACAGAATAATCATGTTCATTCATCTGTTAATCATATTTTAGTCATATTTAAAAATCTTCAGTCCCAAACATCATCTAATATGTAATTCACTCTTCCATGTGAATCCCAACCATCAAGTATTATTTTCTCTAACTTTCTACAGTTGGTCAAAGCATACTAGAGAAATCTGGCCTCCCCAATCACCACTTCCACTGTCTAATTAACCACTTTTAATGTCATGCATTTGTGATTTTTCATAGCGGTTATTCATGTAATTCACTCTTCCATGTGAATCCCAACCATCAAGTATTATTTTCTCTAACTTTCTACAGTTGGTCAAAGCATACTAGAGAAATCTGGCCTCCCCAATCACCACTTCCACTGTCTAATTAACCACTTTTAATGTCATGCATTTGTGATTTTTCATAGTGGTTATTCCCCCTAGTTGGTGTTTGCTGTAATAACCTTCTAGCACTGACAAAGTTAATAATATTTTAGTAATATTTTAATCAAATTTTAGTCATTTTAAAATATGTTAGTGACATTTTAATAATATTTTGGTCATTTTAAAATCATAAATGTTTTAATTATGTTTCATTCACTCATGACCGTTTCATTTTTGTTTTGTATAGAATATCCTGTCTCAGTGAAGGCAGACCAGGAAAACAGTGAGCAGCTGGTAGATTTGATAACTTATCCTCAGTCACCATGGTACATGGACTACAGCTGGAGCCGGGAGGCAAGCAGCTTAAGGGAGACTGCAATCAAATCACCGAGACTAATAAACCCAAACTTTGTATACAGCTTTTTCAGAACTATGAATATAAATGACAAAGCTGTAAGTTTCAATATGGCTGTAAGTTTTCATTGTCATCTGGTATCTTGTCCGCAGTGAAGGTTCATGTAAATGATTTCCATCAATTTCTGTTTTTGTTGAACATCATGCTAGACTTTCTTCTTCTTCTTCTCCTCATTGTCCTCCTTCCCATCTTTTCCCCTATCTTTCTTCTTACTCCTCTCCTTCTTATCCCCCTTCATCATTGCACATTATGCTAGGTTATTTATTCTTTTTCTGATCCTCCTCCCCATCATTTTCTCCTTCTTTTTCTTATTATACTCCTCCTCCTTTTTCATCTCCTCCTCCTCCACCTCATAAAATTAACACTTGGTTAGCCAAGTAAGTTAATTAAAGTTAGTTGCATATCTTTTACAGGATGTAGCAGTCAACCCCAGCATTTTCTGACTGTTTGTGATTCCTGGGCAAGTTTATGTTCAGTAGTTTGCATTGCTTTCTAAACAACCGGCACCCATACCATTCCATAAAAAACCAACACAAGCTGTCAAATTGCCCGCAGCTGTGTTTTGAACGCAGTATGCAGGATTACAAATTGCGTTCATAACTCCTTCGCCATGGAGCCGGCTTAGTGAAGTAAATGTATGTATATTTAGACAAAGTTACTGCTGTTAGTTATCAGCACACCAGCACATCTCCATTGCTTTCAGTTTTCCACCTCAGCTACCATCCCCTGCCCCAGCCCCCATTACCCACAGACTCCCATGGCTGCCTATATAAGAATAGCAAAGCCCTATTCATGTCAGTTTCACAGCCTGGGATTCAGAGATGAGTAGCAAATAATTTTTTTTCTTCAAATTTTCATTTTCTCTTCATTGTTTTCATTTTTGTCATCTTTTTATTCTTCTCATCCCGTTCTTATGCCATAATGTAGTCACTAAAGGGCCTTTTCCATGATTATGTTTTATGTTTTGTGAATATATTTGTGTGCTATTGAAGGCTAGTCACCGCAACGTCCTTGAATTGGTTCATAATTCTGTTCTGTAAAGCTGCATTACTTTGTTATTTTATATTATGAACAAGATATTTAGGTTTGGTGTGAGTAGGTTCAGGACCTATGATCCATTGGGAGATGAATGGCAGAAGATTAAAAAGGTAATGTGTGTTTGACAGGTGACAGAAATAGATGCAGGACTCTTGAGATTCAACAACCTGGAGGAGATAACTCTCAGTGCAAATTATATCACAGCTGTGAATACATCATGTCTGCCATCCTCTCTAAAGGTAAACCTGTGAGGATTGTGCTTCTTGTTTCCATTGAATCATTTTCATTAAATTATCATTTAAACAATATCAGTGACTAGGCACTTTGTATTTCAGCCAAAGTATTATTAATTTATTCACTTCATATGAAATATAACTCTGCATTAGGTACCAGATGAGATGCAGCAAAATATGCCTGGCAATAAATCGTGCAGTATTTTGTGTATATTGTTTAAATTCACTAAGGGAACACATTGTTATGAATTATCATTTCTGCGTTGACATCTTTCGTTGGATGTATCACATACACACTTTAATTGCACATTATCATCTTTCAGTGCCTTGCTGGCTGGCATGCACGATCATGCCTTTCCACAAATTGCGATCTCTGACAACATGAATCAATTCATGTGTTGACTAAGTTCCGTGCCATGACACAATCCTGTCACGAATCTTCTCACGCTGTCTACCTCTGTCTCTCTTCATTGCACATGTAGATAAAACCATAAGTGTTCTAGCTTCTTAGCAAAGATCTCACAAAGATAGTCTCAACATAGGGCAGAGATGGGACGGATGGGAGCCACGTAGTAGCACTGACAAATAGCATGCTTTCCTGCTAGACCAATGGTCATGTGTTTGATTCTCCATCAAGGCGGGGATTTTAAAAACATTAACCTGGCTCCCAGGCCGACCAAGCCTCAATTGTGGTCAGTAAGGTTAGTTAGTTAGTCATGTTATGCTCCATTCCTGTGCCAATGAATATCACACAAAAAGCTCCCTACTGCCCCATGGGAAAAGTGGAAAAGACAGGAGTCTCGACAAACCAACAGCCCGCACAGGTATACTATGCATATTGCCACTGCCTGAACGCCAACACAAAAATCCGCCACGAAAAATACAGTTCATCGTTGATGGAAGCGGCAGTCACTAGAAAACCAGCAGCCACACATTATTGCATAAGGCAACTCAGTTAGTTCAGCGACCATTTTTCTGAACATGCAGTTCACACTACAAACAATCAAGGACAGATGTAAAAGGTCAGTAAGGTCAAGGACCTTAAGGTGCATTGAATATATGGTGCTAGACCCACATTTGTATACACCAATCAGTGCTTGCTGGGTGATTTTGTCAGTAGCAGGCTCACCACTTTTACTTCCCAAGACAAATCCTTGTGGCCGTTTTAGGCAGGCTCATTTTAAAAACCCTCTTTGATGTAAATGAAGGGATTCAAGTCTATGTCTGAGCCTGAAACTTACCTCAATTTTCTGGATACTGCTCAGTGAATTCTTATCATGCTCAGTGAATTCTTATCATGCTACATGAATTTTTATCATGTTCTGTGAATTCTTATCATTCTCAGTGAATTCTTATCATGCTCAGTGAATTCTTATCATGCTCAGTGAATTCTTATCATGCAGAGTGCATTTTTATCTTGCTCAGTGAATTCTTATCATGTTCAGTGCATTTTTATCATGCTCAGTGAATTTTTATCATGCTCAGTGAATTTTTATCATCCTCAGTGAATTATTATCATGCACAGTGAATTCATTTTATGCTCAGTGAATTCATATCATGCTCAATGGATTCTTATCATCCTATGTGAATTCTGATCATGCTCAGTGAATGCTTCATTAGTAAATAAGTCAGTCTGGAAAGGACCCTTTCATATGTCTCAGTCATCTCGGGTATATGGTGCTAGATCAATAGTTTTATAGACCAATTAGGGCATCCCAGGGGTGTTGTCCCAACAACATCTCAGTATCCACAGCAAAGTCTTTTGTTTGATAATTGTGTTCTGTGAAGCTGCATCTGTCAAACTGTCATTTACTGCCAATATAGTACCTTGCGGTGTATGGCAGATGGGTCTTTGAGCCTGAGGAATTAAGGCCGCCTGGCTAGTGCAGTCGCCGTGAACTGTGCAGGCTAGGAGTTTCTTTTTTCCCCCGACAGAAAAACATCCCACACCTTACCGAGGGATCAAATCCCTTTGTCTTGTTTTATACTGTTTACATTCTCACAACTTTACGACAGTTCCACAAATTGTTTTAATATGAAGATCCCAAGTTTGTTTCTTTGTTTGTTGGACACTCAGGTCTTGGAGCTGTGTGCCAATGATATTAAAGACATCAATGATCTATGCAACAGACCCCCACCTCTTCAGCATCTAGGACTTGGCAGGAACCAAATCTCTAGTGTCGGAGATTGCATTTCTGGAACTTTCTGGTAAGATGTAGTCCTGAGTTGTGAATGATGTAGAATATTGTGAAGTGTGGATGTTTGTCATGTTGGTTCAATAACCTCATTCACTAACCTCAGAAGAAGAGGCCAACTTTGTAAATGATGAGCAGAGAGAATAGCAGAGTCCACGGGAATGTTGATATATGAAGCCCATAAGCAGGCACTCTCCCACTGTTCATGATATACCTGGACACCATAAAGTACAAGGGGGATAAGATAAGATGACATGATGAGATGAGATGGATGAGATGAATTGAGATGAGATGATTATATTAGATTAGATGGGATGCTGAGGTGAAATGAGATGAGATGATGAGGTGAGATGAGATGATGAGGTGAGGTGATGTGATGAGATGATGAGGATAGATGAGATGATGAGGTGAGATGAGATGAGAATAGATGAGATGATCATCAGTCCAGCATTCTAGCTGCTGTGCTACCACGGCTTCCCTAGTATAATTCCCTATTCCCTATATGCTATTTGTAGTCAATCATTTGTTTAACTCATCCCAGGCCTGACCTTGTGTCCTTGGATCTGAGTTACAATGACCTGTGTGGGCTGGCAGATATCGTGAAAACCTTCAGCACGTTGCCCAAGTTGAGAAACCTGAACTTGCAAGGAAACCCTGTCTCTGTAAGCATAAACCATTGTTGTAGTTGTAACACATGTTTTATATTTGTTGTAATTGTAATACATATTTTATCTTTGTTGTAACATATGTTTTATCTTATTTTTGCTGTTATTGTAAAACTTATTTTATCTTATCTTTGTTGTACTTGTAACACATGTTTTATCCTTGTTGTACTTGTAACACATGTTTTATCTTTGTTGTAGTTGTAATATATATTTTATCTTTGTTGTAACATATGTTTTATCTTTGTCTGTCAATAATAGTCTTGCTTCTGCAATGTCTTATAACTGTTATTGCTAGTCTTTGATGTAGTACTGTTGTCACAAATGTTTTGGGTAGATAGAGCCGTCATCTTGGATGGAAACAATGTCAGCCTTGACGTCCTGATATATCTTACAGATCACCTATTTCTTTATGCGTTATAATCCTGCTTTTGCAGGTATTAGAGATTACAACTTATACTAATAATGTTAGTTTGTTGCATGTCCTTTACAAGACTTCACAATCAATACCAGCATTATTTAGTTATTTGTGACTTACTAGGCAAGTTTATATTCAGTAGTTTGTCATTGCTCTCTGGATGACCAATGCTTATATCATTTTTAAAAATCATAACAAGGTGGCCTGGTTCCAAATCCCCTATGGCTAATTTTGAATGCGGTCCGTGGGATTTTGAATTGCGCCTCCCCCCCTCTCAGCCACAGATGCCAGCTATACTAGTAATAGAAGACACAACATATAGACTAATGACAGTTATTTTTTTAGTCACATTATAAAAATACACTATATATATATTTTATCTTCAGTTATATTATAAAGTTTGTTTATACTTGAGTGAACCAAGAGGTCACTGAGTAATGTCATCAACTTCTTCAGCTCATTGCAGGTTATCGAGGCTACGTCGTTGACTCCCTGCGGAATCTAACAGTTCTTGATGACAAGCAGATATCTGTGGACGAGCAGTACAACTTCAATGGCTTGGCTAAACGTGAAGGTTGGTGACTTGCTTCTCCACTTCCTGCAATCTTTGTGATTGTGTTCCTACTGTCACATGCAAATTAATAAATAATCATTAATACATAATTGAAATCCTAGTGTCATCATCATGTTCCATGCCAAATGGCATAGGTACTCATGTCTCTTCACAAATCTTTGTCCCTGATATAGGATCAATTCGACTGACTATATTCCTCAGCTTAGACCATTCAGCATCATGTCTCTCAGTCCGCCTCAAATTCTTTTACCACTGCATTTTCCATTAATCACAATATTCTCCAGTGATTTTGCTTTCATTATATGACCAAAATACACTGTCTTTTTCTGATATTTATGTAAATGTTCTACTTTTGTTAGTCTCTTAAATGCACTCGTTAGTTACTCTGGCTGTCCAAGGTAGTTGCAACATTCATCTCAGAAACCACATCTCTGCTGCCTCCAAGCTTTTCCTACCTCCAGTGCCTTTCTTTTCAGTATATAACCAAAGAAAACCATTTTCCTTTCTTATATTTATGTATGATATTCTACTTTTGTTAGTCTCTTCCAGGAACTCGTAAGTTACTCTGGTTATCCTGGGAATTCGCAACATTCGTCTCTGAAACCACATCTCTGCTCCCTCCAAGGATTTCCTGATTTATTCTTTTACATTCTGAGATCACATCCTTGCACTCCTGGCAAACCCTTAGATGCTCTGTCCTCCTCTGCAAATGCTGCAGTGTGTAAATGCTAACTGCACCAGTAACATATTGGAATGAACGAAAGAATGAACAAGCGAATGAATGAACAAACAAACTTTATTTTCAAAGTGTTAAGAATTGGACAAGCAGCCCCGTCTGATATTGTGCCCTTCTCATCTCTCTGCTCTCACACTAATCTTAGTCACTCATACATTACTTCATTCTACATCACTTATGAAGCTAATCTTAGTCACTCATACATTACTTCATTCATACATCACTTATGAAGCTAATCTTAGTCAATGATGATAGCCATAGAAACAATATGCATTATAAACACAAGGAAAATGTTCATTAATCTATAATACATTTTAAATTTGAAATTACCCTGGGGATAACAGATGCTCCACATTTGAACTATACATGTAACTATGTGTTTTAATTGTTTCAGTCAAAGTATTATTCAGTTATTCACTGTATATGATATATAACTCTGGAGTATACACCTGACGAGATGCAGCGAAATATGCCAGGCAATAAGTCTTACTATATATTGTTTGTAGCTTCTGTGTGTAAATCCATCTAGGTTGTTGTTTTCCACGTCTGCTCTTCTGCCGTACATACACTTCCATGGTACACTTCCCTCCATGATGAACTTTTCCAGACATTCACGTCTTTTTACACAGCCAGAGTGTTTTATTTTCCTGAGTTTTATTCATGTTAACAACCAGTCTTCTCATGACTGTGTTGCTGTTCGTTACATCTGTTTGTTCTCTGTTTCCCCCAAAAGGGCTTAAAAGGCAAGATCACAGCACAAACTAACTTTATTTTCAAAGTGTTAAGAATTGGACAAGCAGCCCCGTCTGATTTATCAGAAGGGCAGACTTCATTGCACCGTGTTTTAATCCCATATGGCTTGGTCTCTTTCTGCAGAGCTGCCTGCAGAAAGCATCGCACAAAGCATGAACTCCTTAGCTCCAGTGACAACCCCCAGGGGTCTCTGAGAAAACTGCACTCGTGAACTGAACATGGCCCAGAATCAAACCCACAACCTTCAGAGAACAAGGCAGATAGCATAATCACTTCACCATGAAGACTGCCTCTGTTTTATACAATGATATTTTAACACTCTTCTCTAACACAGACTTCCAGGGTAATTGTTTATTTGTTATCAATGTTATTTCAGGATTATTGTATGAAGACGCGATAGTCCAGCTCTCTGTTTTAAGTCTCAAAGGCCTTCCGTGTCCTCCAGAAATTATGGTATGTATGAATATACACATAATCACCTCACAGCCCATCTTGATCAAGGTCTTCTTCCTGAGAGTCAATGTGGCTTTAGAAAAGAACGAGGAACTGTTGACATGATTTTCGCTGCAAGGCAGTTGCAAAAGAAATGTCATTAACAGAACTCCAAAATGTTCTCCACTTTTATTGATCTTACCAAGGCTTTTGATACAGTCAGCAGAGAAGGACTGTGGAAGATTATGGAAAATATGGCTGTCCATGAAAGTTTGTCCAAATAGTGCGGCTATTTCATGATGGTATGCAGGCAAGAGTCCAGGAAAAATGGCGAATTGTTTGAGCCCTTTCCTCTTACTAATGGAGTGAAGCAAGGCTGTGTTCTAGCACTAACATTGTTCAGCCTCATGTTTTCAGCTGTGTTGACCAGTTCCTTCGAAAACAATGACATTGGAATAGACATCAACTACCGTCTTGGGCACTTATCACAGTGTATGGTACTTATCACAGTGTATGGTACTTACCACAATATATGGTACTTACCACTGTGTAGGGTAGCTACCACAATGGAGGGTACTTACCACTGTGTAGTGTACTAACTACTCTAGGAAATTGCTAAAAGCCTGAAGTTGTAGTACATAGCACTGTGGACGTGGAAGTCAAGGGAAAACTACCACACTGTGTAATCCAGTGATCTGATTGTGACAGTGGACACAGGACATAAGACACCCAGGCCATGAAAATGCATCAGGCAGGGCAACTGGCATAGGATTAAGAAGCTCTCAGATTGGTTGTGACGACTGGAATTTCTCAGATTGGTTGTGATGACTGGAATATTCTAGTAAGGTCTAAGTAGGGCATACAATTATCTGATAGATCAGGTCTGGTAAGGGAACATAACCATCCAATAGATCAGGTCTATTAAGGGCACACACCCATCCAATAGATCAGGTCTATTAAGGCACACAACCATCTGATAGATCAGGTCTAATAAGGGCATACACCCATCCGATAGATCAGGTCTATTAAGGGAGCACAACCATCTGATAGATCAGATCTATTAAGGGAACACAACCATCCGATAGATCAGGTCTATTAAGGGAACACAACCATCCAATAGATCAGGTCTATTAAGGGAACACAACCATCCGATAGATCAGGTATAATAAGGGCATACAACCCTCTGATAGATCAGGTCTAATAAGGGCATACAACCCTCTGATAGATCAGGTCTAGTAAGGGCATACAACCCTCTGATAGATCAGGTATAATAAGGGCATACAACCCTCTGATAGATCAGGTCTAATAAGGGCATACAACCCTCTGATAGATCAGGTCTAATAAGGGCATACAACCATCTGATACATCTAATAAGAACATGGACATCATCTGACGATCAGATCTAGCAAGGATATAACAGATGTATGATGATGTTTCTCATTTTTTTTATTAGACTTAGAAAAATTAATAAGTCTTTATAAAATCCTTATCTAGAAATAAGATTGATTAAACATCTTTTTAAAGATTCTAAAAACTGAGTTAAAACATGTCTTATATATTGATAATATTTGTTCTTACAGCACCCGGAGAGCCAGCCTGAGTATCCTGTAATAGAAAAATCCTACTTTGTTCAGTTCATGCTCCCTTTGGTGCATCACGAAGCGTCGGAAAAAACAGAACCACAAAGTGCGCATAGGTTGACAGATGGGACATCAGCCAGTGATGTTGCAGCACTAGCAGACGTGGATGGGAGTTCGCTGCAGCAGGTATTGTCTTCATTTGCTGCTGCATAGTGTTTTTTCTAGTAAACATGTCTTCATTTGCTGCAGCATTCTGTTTTATATAGTAAACATGTCATCATTTCCTGCAACATAGTGCTTTATATAGTAAACATGTCATCATTTCCTGCAACATAGTGCTTTATATAGTAAACGTGTCTTCATTTGCTGCTGCATAGTGTTTTTTCTAGTAAACATGTCATCATGTGCTGCAGCATAATGCTTTCTATAGTAAACATGTCATCATTTGCTGCTGGATAGTCTTTTCTATAGTAAACATGTTTGTGCTCTGCACGATGCTTTCGGCAGCCCGGTCTATGGAAAGAGTTTGAATCATATGGGATAAAATCTGTTGCAATAAAATCAATCCTCTCTTCTTAAAAAAATGTTGCATATCCTTTTCAGGATGTCACAGTCAACCCCAGCATTCTTTTTACTGTTTGTAATTTCTTGGCAAGTTTACATTCAGCAGTTTGCCATTTATTTCTGCACGATCAGCACAAATACCATTGTATGAAAACCAATGCAAGGCGGTCTGCTCAGAAATCCGCCAGCTGCGTTTTGAATGTGGTTTACGGGATTACAAATCACATTCGTAACCCCTTCGTTACAGCACCTGTAGGATCCATTTAAACCGTTTGTAAACCTTTAGACCATGAAATAAAGCTTCCGGCATCTTCCAGCTGCTTGTCTTGTGCAGACGTTCTCCCCCATAGAAGTGGGAAAAATGTCCCTGTATATAAGACTAGATGTCCCGCTTCGGTTACTGTCATGTATAGATTATCTATCAGATGCCTCTGTTGCTGTCATGTATATGAAACAGCGCGACATGGCTCTACAGGATTCCTGGCTGACGCAATTACCAGAACCCCTTCCCCTTAGCTGGAGCATCATGGGTAATTCTCCCCGACCAGGACTGGCGCGCATTTTGCCCTTGCAATTCAGTTCAGTTGGAGCCCTCGCTGAAGGCAGGCACTTCAGCCCGAAGCCAGGAGGGGAAAATGAAACTGCCCCCTTCACACCATCTCCACTCAAGAACGTATATGAGTGACAAGCATCGACCAAGTGGTGTCACAGATATCCATCTGTGCTATATACCTGCGAAAATGAGAAACGGTCAAGCAAACCGTCTAAAGCAGGGGTGGGCAAACTATGGCCCGCAAGCCGCATGCAGCCTGGCAACTGATATTATGCAGCCCTGCAACTGATATTATGCGGCCCTCGAGGGCATTTAGAAATAAAAATGTTTACTTCTTTTTTAAGATATTTTGATGAAGTTTACAGAATTTCATGTACTTTTATGATTGTTTTAACATTTCCCAACTTGAAAAACTTTGCAGCTAAACTTTTATCATTGTTTGGATCAACATACATTGGCGAACAAGCATTTTCTTGCTTGAAGATCAACAAATCTAAGAATAGGTCTTTATTGTCGGAATGCACCTTGCATGTTGTCATGCGAATTTCAACAAGTAATCTTGCTCCAGATTTTAAGAATATTGTCAAAAATTGCAAGCTGTTGCATACATCTTATTAAAAATCAACATTTGTAGTGACAATGTAGTCAGTTTGTGTCTAAATTAAAGCCATTGATAGATAATTTTAAAAAAATATTATAATTAAAAAAAAAGGTAAAATCTTCTTAACAAATTAGTAAAAGTTTTTGTCCATATTGTAAAATATAATGTATAAGTGCATAAGTATAATAAAATAATTAGTTATTTATACTATTTAATAACCTATAAATAATTCATAATTACTTATTATGATTTAGAATTTATATGCGGCCCCCAATAGCTGTACATCTGTCAATGTGGCCCTAGGCACAAAAAGTTTGCCCACCACTGGTCTAAAGTATGCCTGGCGGGGCCATCTCTGCAGAAACATCCTTGTAAGATGTTTAAGGATGTGACTCTCCAATCATAGCAACGGGGAGGAACATTCCTGGGTTTTTCCTTATGAGCCTTCCTCCCCCTCACCCCCCATTTCTCCTCCTCCCCCCCAAACTGACTCCATAGTCGAGCTTTTCATACCCTAGTTTATGCCTGTATGGTAAGAGTTGCAGGTTTTCTTTTCTGCTTGACTGGTTGATTGTTTTTCCCACTAATGTTTGTGTCCTGACCATGACTGTAATTATGTTGTTGGTTAGGTTGTGACATTTCCTGGCGCTTATCCCAGTTGGTTTCTGTACACGGGTGTCCTGTGTGGGTACTGATGGCACCCTTAGGCTCAACTGAACAAGGTTGAGGTCTCATTGTCATTTGGAGACCACCTCTGCGGTTGGTGCTAGGCAGCAGTTGTCTCTAACTGTGGGATTTTTGAATTCCGTTTTCTGCATATACCACCTATTGGCGAGCTCTGGGGTGAGATCAATAGAGAGTCTATCCTTATCATCATTATTGTTAGCCCTGAAATTTCTTTGTTATGTTCTTATTGATATGTTGTGTGGGTGTTCGGTCATGTGACCATGGATGTTAGGAAGCAGTGACCCTCACTGTGGGAACATAGGTTCCCTCTACTGTAATTACATCAATCATGTGTTGTGCCTGGGAGTCAATTTAACTTCTGATCATGAGATTCATCCAATAAAGATTTCATTAGTTGTTAATGATGTGTTATGTTTAGTCTTTGTTGTTCAAGTGATGTTAATCATTGTTTGTTCCATTCATTAATGTTGGTCCAGCCCATCTCAGTGATCTATTGTCTGGGGTATACAACAGTATACTCCCCGCCTGAAGAAATCCTGGAATTTTCTGTCTAACTCCCTATCCTTTTTCTTGTTAACTTGAGAGGGGGGGGGGGGGGTGTGATGTATCAAGTGCTCTTTCTCTCTTTCTTCTTATTATCCTTTACTTCTCTGGCCTACTAGAAGTCAGTGTTGTGCTTCTTTATCTTTGAGCACTTAAGTGTAGGAAATTATATCTTCCTATCACTGATATTCTCCCTCTTGTTAAATATAAATTATCTTTCAGATGTTCTATCTCTGTTGCTGTCATGTATAAATTATCTATCAGATGTCCTGTCTCTGTTGCTGTCATGTATAGATTATCTTTCAGATGCCCCTGTTGCTGTCATGTGTAAATTATCTATCAGATGTCCTACCTCTGTTGCTGTCATGTATAAATTATTTATCAGATGTCCTGTCTCTGTTGCTGTCATGTATAAATTATCTATCAGATGTCCTACCTCTGTTGCTGTCATGTATAAATTATCTATCAGATGTCCTACCTCTGTTGCTGTCATGTATAAATTATTTATCAGATGTCTTACCTCTGTTGCTGTCATGTATAAATTATCTATCAGATGTCCTACCTCTGTTGCTGTCATGTATAAATTATCTATCAGATGTCCTACCTCTGTTGCTGTCATGTATAAATTATCTATCAGATGTCCTACCTCTGTTTCTGTCATGTATAAATTATTTATCAGATGTCCTGTGTCTGTTGCTGTCATGTATAAATTATCTATCAGATGTCTTACCTCTGTTGCTGTCATGTATAAATTATCTATCAGATGTCCTGTCTTTGTTGCTGTCATGTATAGATTATCTATCAGATGTCCTACCTCTGTTGCTGTCATGTATAAATTATCTATCAGATGTCCTACCTCTGTTGCTGTCATGTATAAATTATTTATCAGATGTCCTGTCTCTGTTGCTGTCATGTATAAATTATCTATCAGATGTCTTACCTCTGTTGCTGTCATGTATAAATTATTTATCAGATGTCTTACCTCTGTTGCTGTCATGTATTAATTATAATTTTCTATCAGATGTCCTACCTTTGTTGCTGTCATGTATAAATTATAATTATCAGATGTCCTACCTCTGTTGATGTCATGTATAAATTATAATTATCAGATGTCCTACCTCTGTTGTAGTCATGTACAAATTATCTATCAGATGTCCTACCTCTGTTGCTGTCATGTACAAATTATCTATCAGATGTCCTACCTCTGTTGCTGTTCATGTACAAATTATCTATCAGATGTCCTACCTCTGTTGCTGTCATGTACAAATTATCTATCAGAGGTCCTACCTCTGTTGCTGTCATTTATAAATTATAATTATCTATCAGATGTCCTGCCTTTGTTGCTACCAGAGCCCACAAGAGAAGCAAAGAATAGTTACACTGTAACTTACCATGCATGTTGTAATACGTGATTAAAGAGGGTTGATAAAGAACTATCGAATCCTACAGAAAGTGTTAGTTAGTTTGTTAGAAAGTTAGCTAATTATTACCTAGTTAGATAGTTGTTGGTGTCAGCTAGTGTTGGCTATCTGGCTGGCTGGTTGGCTGTCTTGCTGGCTGGCTGGCTGGCTGGCTGGCTAGTTGACTATCTGGCTGGCTGTCTAGTTGACTGGTTGGCTGGCTGGCTGGCTGGCGAGACAAAGATGTCAGAAATAGAAACAGGATCAAACTTTTCATGACACTTCTAACAATTTCTATTTCATAAACTATTTCAGAAACTCCTCACAGATGAACAGCCACATGATGATGTTGAATGCAAACCTGAAAAGGATTCTCCAGAAGAGAATCCCTGCAAGGAAAAAAATGAGTCTGTCGTTGATGTTCCTGAAAGTGAGTATCAAAAATACCAAACATAAATGATACCCAGAGGAGGTTTAAAACAAGCTAGTGTAGTGATGAAAAGACTCACAATGTCTTACAGCCACTCCTGCTCAATCCTGCCTGGCCTACAAGTGATCTACACCATTACTCCCAGAAATCTGGTCAACGTTGGCTTGAACTTCAGCGGCCAGCTATATAAGCTCTTTGGCACCTTGCCGTCTTGACAGACGATAGTTCGTTATGTTGTGCTTCAAAAAGGCATAATCCGAGACCGGTTAAGACCAGGGATGGAGTTATACCTCTCCATAGCACAAAGCCTGGGCTGAAATATAGAGACCATGTGTTGCCCATGCAGCATGATCCCTCTCTCTGGCCTGCCTAGTTTACTCCAGAGGAAATGTAACACCAATACGTCTGGAACAAGACAAGCTGCAGAAGCTGCCGGATCAGCAAAGCAATGCTCTAACTGTCCGCCTGTCGGAGCTTCAATCCTAGACCAGCTGCCAACCAAGGCTAAGGGCCTAGTCTGCCCTGCCATGACATTTTGTCTTTAGGTTACTTTTCCTCGCATCAGGATAAGGCTTGTACCCTCCCAGTTGCGCCCCTTTGCCATGGATACAATGTTATATAAGCTAGCAAATGTGGTAATTATGGAATAGATAGGTATATGTGTTCTCTTATATTTTAATTAAGTTGATGATGCTTAGTTAGTTAGTTAGTTAGTTAGTTAGTTAGTTAGTTAGTTAGTCAGTCAGTCATTCAGTCAGTAGGTCAGTTAGTTAGTCTGTATCCTCATT
The DNA here is from genome assembly GCA_014155875.1 of Cepaea nemoralis. Classification (NCBI taxonomy): domain Eukaryota; kingdom Metazoa; phylum Mollusca; class Gastropoda; order Stylommatophora; family Helicidae; genus Cepaea; species Cepaea nemoralis. The sequence continues at coordinate 163,911 of JACEFZ010026701.1, forward strand.
GCACATTGACCCATTCAGTCCATAAGTGCTTGGATCCTCTCCTAAGTATCTCTCTCGGCAAGTAGCAGTTAATTACACCATTTCTGACTATTATTCACGGATTCCCTGCATAGCACTGCTATCTGGCTTCACCCCATTTCACTTGATGTTCTTACAATTTACTCAGGGTTGCAGATTTACAGTCAACTTTTGATTTGTTTCATTCCCTGCCTCTCTGATGGTATTCATTATATCAGCCTGATCCATTGCTAATCTGCTGTCTACAGTAACCACACATGCAAACCTATCAGCTCGCTCATTTCCTCTTACACCAGCATGTCCTAGCACAAAAATAAACCTGACTTTTATCTGGTCACTTCAGAGACTGCACCCACTTCGAGCCCAGTCCATCTAGATCTGCTGATTAGAAAAGCTGCTGTGTTGCAGTGGCTAGCATATTTGCCTCCTGGCCCACAGGTCATGTTCTTCTTCTTTCGTTCGCTTGAAATACATCTACAACTGCAATGTTGTCTCCTGTATGAATCTAACAGACTTTTTTAGTTCACTCAGCAGTCCAAAGAGTTTATCTTCCACTGTTGTCTCTCTAGGCCAGAAGGTATGCCTGGGTATGTTGTAGTTTGGGCAGTCCTGGAGTATGTGCTCTGCTGTCTGCGGCGCCAAACCACATGTGCACATGACTGATCACCAATCTTGAATTTTGTCTACATGTGATTGCGTAATCTGTTGTGCCCTGTTCTAAGGCGCAGAATAATGACTTGTTCTGGTCTGTCCATAATGTGGTAGTCATCTTGAGCAGGTTTTGGTGGCCATCTGACTGATTTGATCATTCTTTTCTTTTGGTGGTATGTAGTGGGCACATCAGGTCATGTTCTCAAATCCACATCAAGTAGGATTTCATAAATTGACTTGGGCTCCCAGGTCGACTCACCCAAAATGGGTCGCAGAAAATATCCTGCAAGAAAAGGCAGCCTGCGTGACATAGACCACATCGCCCATTGAGTGCCGATTGGTCTATTAAAAAATGGGGGCTAGCACCATGTGCCCAAGCACTTTAGGGCTTGTAAAAGGATTCTTTACTTTACTTTACTTTACTTTAGTTTACTTTACTTTACTTTACTTTACTTTACTTTACTTTACTTTACTTTACATTACTTTACTTTACTATACTTTCTCAAAAACCCCATCTCCATGTCCTCCATTTTCTTCACCATTTCATTATCCACTGTCCAACATTCACATCCACAAAGAAGAACAGGCCACTCCACCTTTCAATGAGCAGTTTTTAGTGCTTGTTGTGATATTCCAGTTTGTCTTCACTACTTCTCGTCATCTGGTGATTCATTCATTGTCAATCTGGTGATAGAATCTTTGGGTGTAGTGGTATGGGGGAAGCCATGCCTGAGAGGTCATGGTGTCCGCCTCAGGCTCCAAAGGGACCGGGCTTAATCCCTGCACAGAGCTGGGCATTTTTCCAAGAACCACTGGTATCTAATGTATATCACATGACCCCATGATCTCCTGGGTAGTGAGATCAGATACTTAAACTTCTCAGATAAGGGCAAAAAAGGAGGTCTAGTGTGCAAACTATGCATATTAAAAATCCTATGGCAGTTGGAAATCACATACAGTAGGCCGTAAGGCTGCTGTCCTGGCAACATTGTTACGAAAAGTAAATATACCCACGGGAAGATAGAGCCTGTTGTACTGGATGGAACCTGTCTAGAACCTGTATGAGAACAAGTAAATCTAGCCACGGGGAGATCCAGCCTGTTGTTTGTGATGGAAACCTGTCCTAGAGCAAGTAAACGTTACATCAACACAATGCCAGAATTCAGGACACAAATGACCTGTGAATTGCAGTCATTAACTAGGTGTGGACACCATTACCCTCGAAGAAGAAAGGAGGAAGGTGAGAAGAAGAGTTGAAGTGGTTCTACCTGATTTAGCTTGTAACCAGCTCTTTATAATGTTCACAGGCTGGCACTGTGGGCTATTGGGGCAGTCAACGCATTTCACAATTCCCTGACACACGGAGTTGGGGTTCGAAACCTGCTGCAGACGATTTGGAAGCAGACTTCCTTGTATTGATTTAGATTGTATAGGCATCAGCCATTCAGAAATCATTGTCAAACTACTGAACGCACAAATTGCCCAGTAAATCACAAACAGCTATAAATGCTGGGGTTGATTGCGCTATATGGTAAAGGACATGAAACTAACTTGTTATTGTTTAATTGTTTCACAGAAACAGAGACGTCAGCAGCAGATGTGGTCAGACAAACTCTGGAGACAGAAGGGACACCACCAAAAAAGACTGAACCAGTCAACTCCAGTTTCCTCCCCTGGGAGGAAGAGATGTATTTCAGCTGGACAAGGGATATCATTCTCAGTGATCTGTTGACTCTTCGGGACTTTTTCAAAACAGGGATGGATATTCACATCATGGAACAAACAGTTAATAGATGTGATAATTTGTTTTCTAATTCTGTGTTATATCTAAGACACAGTTTCATTTTGTATAAACATGTGATATGTGACATCATTAAGTGAATTACATTGCACTGTTTCATCAAGCCTATATCTCAGAGCATACAGCATTGAGAAGCATATTTTCGAGTTTGCTTTCCCTAACCTTTGACTGTCCCCAGTCTACCTACAAGGTAGCAGGTTTGTGTCTGTCTTCGTCTGATTCCTATCCCTTCTCCTGTCGGACATGAGAGACCCTACCAGAAGCCACGCCACCATCATCATAGCTCTTGGTGTCATTGGAGCACACAAACCCCTCTATCTCTGTAAGATGGCGACATGACAGAGGGTTACACATCCATCCATCCATCATGTGCCATGCCGGTAAGCGTGGGCGGTCATGTTCTGCCATCTCACTCAATCACCAGAGTCGTGGATCAGCTCCGTGTTTCTGTCTCGACCGTGCCACAAGGCCAAGCCATCCAGGTACTTGCTTCTAGGTCTTCCCCTTGGTCTGTTCCCCTCGATCTTACCAGTTGTCACCAAGTTCTCCAGATCATTTCTTCTCATAACATGCCCAAAAAATTTTGACTGTCTACATCTAATGTCTCTAATCAGTTTACGATCTTCATTACAGATACAATTTATATAATAATCTTCATATCAGATATAATTGTTTTTATTTTGAAACAAGTGCATAATAATATCTGACTTCCTGCTTACCTGTCTGTCTGCCTGCCTGCTTGCCTGCCTGCCTACCTGCCTGTCTGTCTGTCTGTCTGCCTGCCTCCCTGTGTATCTGTATTTAACATTTATAGTAAAAGCTGAGGTAGTAGGTTCAATCCCTACACCGGTCAGTACAACTAAAATGTTGACTTCCTGTCCTTGACTTGGGGACGTAAATTACAAGTACCTCTGAAGTCGGAATGGGTTCGCCTGATAGCGAGGGACACTGGTAATAGGAAAGCTAATCCATCGCAAAACGCAATCCAGTGGCACCAGAAGTAGTAGCTTGTGTATTGGTTAAAAGTGAGTGAATGTTAAAAAAAAATAATTTAAAAAAAAAGTTATGTGCAGACAAGCCACTAGATGAATCGGAGAGCGTAACAAAACAGTGTTTGTGTGCATAATATGTGACCATGACAATTATCATCTTTATTGTCATGATTATTATTGCTGATACGGTCACCACTGCTATTATCAGCATCATCATTGTTGCCATCATTGCTGTCATCATCATTATTGTCACCATCAGTACTGTTATCATAATCATCTTTGTCATTATCATCATCATAGTACCATCTCTGCTGTCATCATATCCGTTGTTTACGAAAGTTATGAACCACAGTTACTAGCCTCCCATTACTAAAACCCCCCCCCCCCCCCCCCCCCCCCCCCACCCCCTCCCCACTTTCCTTTCTGGCTCTCCCTGATCATGTGATCAGCGTGTCCTTCCAGTAGCACAGAAAACAATCTGCCCCTAATTAGTTTCTTGCTATGGAACTTTGCTGTGATAAGAACATCGGAATAGGTGGCCAATCTTCCCCTCACTTAGCAGGTGATGAGCTCAAACGTTGATCCCTCATCTAACCATGCTCATATCATTATCAGCTTAGTTCCCTAATAATTTTGCCAACACGCCCTCTCCTTCAAGCAGACGCCTAGGACACACACATACACACAAAACAGCCACTCCCCGTGTTATACTGACATCAGTGACGAGTCTGTAGTGACCTGGACCGAAGAAGAGGAAGAAGCTTTAAATGTATGTTGGTTTTTCAAGCTCATTTGCTTTGAACTCAAACGTAGTCCGTACGTGTGCTACTACTTCTAGTGCAATGGATTGACTTGTGCTTGTGGATTAGCTGTCCTTATTACCAGTGTCCCTCGCCATTAGGCGAACCCAATGTGTGTCAATGTGCTGTCAATGTGTGTGGAGAAGCTGTCAATGTGTGTGGAGAAGCTGTCAATGTGTGTGGAGAAGCTGTCAATGTGTGTGGAGAAGCTGTCAATGTGTGTGGAGAAGCTGTCAATGTGTGTGGAGAAGCTGTCAATGTGTGTGGAGAAGCTGTCAATGTGTGTGGAGAAGCTGTCAATGTGTGTGGAGAAGCTGTCAATGTGTGTGGAGAAGCTGTCAATGTGTGTGGAGAAGCTGTCAATGTGTGTGGAGAAGCTGTCAATGTGTGTGGAGAAGCTGTCAATGTGTGTGGAGAAGCTGTCAATGTGTGTGGAGAAGCTGTCAATGTGTGTGGAAGAAGCTGTCAATGTGTGTGGAGAAGCTGTCAATGTGTGTGGAGAAGCTGTCAATGTGTGTGGAGAAGCTGTCAATGTGTGTGGAGAAGCTGTCAATGTGTGTGGAGAAGCTGTCAAGTGTGTGGAGAAGCTGTCAATGTGTGTGGAGAAGCTGTCAATGTGTGTGGAGAAGCTGTCAATGTGTGTGGAGAAGCTGTCAATGTGTGTGGAGAAGCTGTCAATGTGTGTGGAGAAGCTGTCAATGTGTGTGGAGAAGTTTTGCTTGCAGACCTAATCCTCTTTCACCATTTGTTCAGGTTGAATCGCAACCTGCTTGGACAACTGGTGGAAAAGACACTTTATTTGACAGAAATGTGGATGCCAAAGCAAAGAAGAAAAATAAGGTGTGGTATTAAAGTATGAATTGATTATCATGATCATAATCATTGTTAGCAACATCACCACTGTCATTGTCAGCATCAACATTTCACCATCACTGCTGTCATCATCATTGTTGTACCATCACCACTGTCATTGTCAGCATCAACATTTCACCATCACTGCTGTCATCATCATTGTTGTACCATCACCACTGTCATCTTAATAATCTTTCTCATCTCATCTCATCTCTCATCTCATCTTATTCCTCTTGTACTTTGCGGTGTCGAGGTGAAGTATAAACAGCGAGACAGTGCCCTCTTGTGGGCTTCATATATCGATATTCCCATAGACTCTGCTATTCCCTCCGTCCATCATTTACGTGGTCGGCCTCGTCCTCTGCTTCCATTTGGTCTGTACATCATTGCTTGTTGTGGTATGCTTTTGACTGGTAACCTACTTGCATGGCCAAACCATTTGAATTGCTGCCTTCTAATAAAATCTAGTGCTGCTTTAACCCCCACTTTAGTCCTGATTTCTTCATTTCTGATCTTATCTCTTCTTGATACATTGAGTATTCTTCTCAGGAATCTCATTTCCGTTGTAATTTTTATTTTCTCTTTTTCTGTCATTGTTCAGGTTTGGCATTGGTTGCATAGAGTTGGTAGGAAGATTGTATTGTAAAGTGCTTTCTTATAATTATTGATACACATTTGTTCTTTAGTACTGGTGCCATTTGTCCAATGAGTTGGTTTGTCTTATTGCATCTATTTTCAATCTCTTCTGATTTGCCATTAGATAATATTATACTTCCTAGGTACTTGAAACTCTTTACTTGTTTCAGAAGGTGTTCGTTTAGGTATATAGTTGTTGTTATTTCTTCTTTGGTTATAGTCAATACCTCTGTGCTGTCTCCCTGGCCTTTCTCCATAATCCCATATATCCATGTGAGGAACATAACCTGCATGAGAATTGGTAGGGGTTCTTGCCGTGTTGGTAACTTAGGGGTATGTGAGCCGGTCACTCAGAAGAAGGCAATGGCAAACTACTGAGCGCAATCTTGTCAAGAAATCAACAATCAGCTGAAAGATGCTGATGTTGACAGCGATGTCCTGCAAAGGATATGCGAAAAAAAATTTGTTTTTTATGTTAAGTTCCTGGCACACTTCGTTTAGACTATCTTTGTCATCATCATCATCATCATCATTATTATCATTATTGCCATTACTGCTGACATCATCATCATCATCACCATCATCATCATCATCATCATCATCATCATCATCTGTGTTGTCACCATCATTGCTGTTGATAACCATCATTGTGATCATTGATGTCATCATTATCATCATTGTTGTCTTCATCATCATCATCATCATCATCATCATCATCATCATCATCATCATCATCATCATCATCATACCCACCATCATCATCAATCAATGCAGTCAAAGATGGAGATGCAGGAATCCATATTTTGTATCCAGTCAACAACTATGAAACAAGATTTATACCCACGGCTAAATACTGTCCCAACTACTCAACAGAGACCAAAGCCCCACAGTTCACTGCCAAAGTGATTAACGACACCAGCTCTGACTATCACCAGGCGGGCTTGTCCACAGATGCTCTAGCAGTGCTGCGGGTCCTCCAGCATGGCACACTTCCATATTTTAGATGAGAACTAAGCAAAGTAGCTGCTTACAGATGAACTATAATTGAATAAGTACCGTCCCACTGTGATATACAGTACCGTCCCACTGTGATATACAGTACCGTCCCACTGTGATATACAGTACCGTCCCACTGTGATATACAGTACCGTCCCGCTGTGATATACAGTACCGTCCCACTGTGATATACAGTACCGTCCCGCTGTGATATACAGTACCGTCCCGCTGTGATATACAGTACCGTCCCACTGTGATATACAGTACCGTCCCACTGTGATATACAGTACCGTCCCGCTGTGATATACAGTACCGTCCCGCTGTGATATACAGTACCGTCCCGCTGTGATATACAGTACCGTCCCGCTGTGATATACAGTACCGTCCCGCTGTGATATACAGTACCGTCCCACTGTGATATACAGTACCGTCCCACTGTGATATACAGTACCGTCCCACTGTGATATACAGTACCGTCCCACTGTGATATACAGTACCGTCCCACTGTGATATACAGTACCGTCCCCACTGTGATATACAGTACGCGTCCCGCTGTGATATTACAGTACCGTCCCACTGTGATATACAGTACCGTCCCGCTGTGATATACAGTACCGTCCCACTGTGATATACAGTACCGTCCCACTGTGATATACAGTACCGTCCCACTGTGATATACAGTACCGTCCCACTATGATATACAGTACCGTCCCGCTGTGATAATACAGTACCGTCCCACTGTGATATACAGTACCGTCCCGCTGTGATATACAGTACCGTCCCGCTGTGATATACAGTCCACTGTGATATACCGAGAAATCAATATAGAATATTTGAGGCCTAAAACTTCACACCTCATGTGATTTCCCTCAGCTTAGTTGTCCACTGGTCGCTGCACGTTGACTCCTAGTCAAGCAGTCCATGTGGCCATCTGCATACTCATGGATTCCTCCATTACACAAAAGCCATAATTTAAGCATGTAGTAGTTGTTGAGATAAGATTATGTATTCATTCATACAATCTGACCTCATCATCATTATGTGCCATGCTGGTAAGCGTGGGCAGTCAAGTTTTGCCATCTCACTTGATCACTAGAGTCGTGGATCAGCTCTCGTGTTCTTGTCTCAACCATACAGTGTGGCCAAGCCATTCAGGTATTTACTTCTCTGCCCTCCCCTTGTTCTCTTCCCCTCAATCTTGCCAGTTGTCACCAAGTACCCATTTTATTTCTTCTCATAACGTGACGAAAATATTGTGACTGTCTACATCTAATTTCTCTAATCAGTTTACGGTTTTCATTTGTTTCTTGTAGGACTTGGTCATTGGTTTTTCTGTCTGTCCATGATATTCTTTATATTCTCCTCAGAAACCACATGACAATCTGACCTACCCACATGGAGATAAGGTTATTCAATCATTCATACAATCTGACCTACCCACATGGAGATAAGGTTATTCAATCATTCATACAATCTGACCTACCCACATGGAGATAAGGTTATTCAATCATTTATACAATCTGACCCACCCACGTGGAGATAAGGTTATTAAATCATTTATACAATCTGACCTACCCATGTGGAGGTGAGGTCATTCAATCATTAATACAATCTGACCTAGCCTTAAAAAAAGTTGCTTAAAAGTCGACAGGGTTGACTTCATTGCACCAGGTTTGATCCCATATGGCTCAGTCTCTTTCCGCAGCGCGGAAAGCGTCGCACAAAGCACAAACTCCATAGCTCTAGCGACGACCCACAGGAGTCTCCGAAAAATTTAACTCGTGAACCAAAGGAGGCTGTCCAGAATTGAACCCACAACCTTCGGAGCCCGAGTCAAATGGCTTGACCATTTTTTTTTACCTATCCATGTCGAGATAGGGTTATTCAATCATTCATACAATCTGAAATACCCATGTCAAGATAAGGTTATTCAATAATTTATACAATCTGACCTATCCCTATGTAGAACCATAGCCAAACAAGTCATGACCCTCAAGAAGGGGGCATTACCAGTAGATGAGTTATTAATTTACAACAGTGATCTCCCTTCTGACATTTTATGTTGTTCTTTTTTCTTTTTAAACTAGGAGCCAGAAAAGGCTAAAGAACGACCAAAGAAGAAGAGAGACTCCACAGAGGAGTGGTTAAAATCTCCTCCTAAATTCAAAAGTATTGCTTCGTTTCATGTCCCTTTGGAGGGTTTTTTGGATGGAGCCCACGAATATGAAACCAAGCTGACTAAGCTCAACAACATATCCCAGACATCAATTCCCAGCAAACTGTCAGAGGATAGGAGCGTTGTAAGTAAACTGTCAGAGGATAGGAGCGTTGTAAGTAAACTGTCAGAGGATAGGAGCGTTGTTAAGTAAACTGTCAGAGGATAGAAGCGTTGTAAGTAAACTGTCAGAGGATAGGAGCGTTGTAAGTAAACTGATTGTTTCAGTTATTCTCTAGCAATTAGAGAAATCCTCCGCCTCCTACTCACCATACCCGAGGATAAGATCGTTGTAAGTAAATTGATTATTTAAGTTAATCTCTAGTAATTAGAGAAATCCCCCGCCTACTACATACCACGCCCCAGGATAAGATTGTTTAAGTAAATTGATTATTTAAGTTATTCTCTAGCAATTAGCGAAATCCTCTGCCTCCTACACACAACGTCCGAGGATAAGATTGTTTAAGTAAATTGATTGTTTAAGTTATTCTCTAGCAATTAGGGAAATTCCCCACCTCCTACACACCACACCTCAGGATAAGATCGTTGTAAGGAAATTGATTGCTTAAGTTATTCTCTAGCAATTAGGGAAATTCCTCGCCTCCTACACACCACATGTGAAGAAAAGATAGTTGTAAGTAAAACTGGATGGTTAAGTTATTCTGTAGCATTGAAAGTCAATCAACTGTTTGAATGGGGGTGGGGAAGGTGGTCTCCATGGTGAAGTGGTTAAGCCGTCTGCCTCAGCTTATGAAAGTCGCGAGTTCATCCCCTGATTGCATCTTCCAGACCACAAGTGCAGTTTTTCACGGAGACTCCCAGGTGTTATTACTGGAGCCATGAAGTTGTAGAATGCGGAGAATCCCATGGACATCTAAGAAGACCGATATCCAAAAACTGAAAGGGAACAGTTCACAACAACATTTAATTGCCTACATCTGCACAAGGCAATTATCATTGTTTGATCAAGTTATGAAATGATTGGGTGTGGCGAAGGTTGTGACAGTGGGGAAGGACTGAGGGTGTTAGAACTTAATGTGCCAGTCACATACCACCAAAAGAAAAGAATGATCAAATCTATCAGAAAAAACCTACACCAGCACAAGATGATTACCATTTTATAGACAGATCAGAACAAGTCGTTATTCTGTGTCTCGGAACAGGACATAATCAATTATGCAACCACATGTATACAAAATTCAAGATTGGTAAATTAGCCATGTGCACATGTGGACTGGCGCTGGAGACAGCAGATCACATACTCCAAGACTGCCCAAAATATGTCATATCAAGAACATTTGAGGATAGCCTCTATGAACTACTGAGTGAGCTAAATAAGACAGTGATGTTTACACAAGAGAAAAACATAGAAAATTTCAAGCGGTTGAAAGAAGAAGAAGAAGAGGAAGCATCAGAAGAGGGTGTTAGAGATAGCAGTCAATGCAGGGAGAAAATGTTGGAATATTTGACAGAGTGGTACATAGGATGATCAGTGGATCAAGATGATGATGATGATGATGATGAAGATGATGATGGTGATGCTGATCATGAACATGGTCATGATGGTAATGATGGTGATGTTGAAGATGATGATAATGATGATGATGGTGATGATGATGATGATGATGATATCAGGTAATGAGAAATTAATAGTTGAATCTGTTGTCTTTTACAAATTTCTCTAGCAGGAGAAAAGTAAAGACAAGGGGAGGGCTTCTGTGAAGTCGCCGAGCTTTAAGAAAGGTTGGTAGTTGTAGTTTGTGACTAGTGTCTGAATTTGGGATATTGTGTTCAGTAGCAGCAGCAGTAGTAGCAGCAGAAATAATACTAACAGCAGCAGTAATAGCAGCAGCAATAATAGTAACAGCAGCAGTAGTAGCAGCAGCAATAATAGTAACAGCAGCAGTAGTAGCAGCAGCAATAATAGTAACAGCAGCAGTAGTAGCAGCAGCAATAATAGTAACAGCAGCAGTAGTAGCAGCAGCAATAATACTAACAGCAGCAGTAGTAGCAGCAGCAATAATAGTAACAGCAGCAGTAGTAGCAGCAGCAATAATAGTACCAGCAGCAGTAGTAGCAGCAGCAATAATAGTAACAGCAGCAGTAGTAGCAGCAGCAATAATAGTAACAGCAGCAGTAGTAGCAGCAGCAATAATAGTAACAGCAGCAGTAGTAGCAGCAGCAATAATAGTAACAGCAGCAGTAGTAGCAGCAGCAATAATAGTACCAGCAGCAGTAGTAGCAGCAGCAATAATAGTAACAGCAGCAGTAGTAGCAGCAGTAATAATAGTAATAGCAGCAGTAGTAGCAGCAGCAATAATAGTAACAGCAGTAGTAGTAGCAGCAGCAATAATAGTACCAGCAGCAGTAGTAGCAGCAATAATAATAGTAACAGCAGCAGTAGTAGCAGCAATAATAATAGTAACAGCAGCAGTAGTAGCAGCAATAATAATAGTAACAGCAGCAGTAGTAGCAGCAGTAATAATAGTAACAGCAGCAATAGTAGCACAGCTGCTGCAGTAGTAGTAGCAGCAGCAATAATAGTAACAGCAGCAGTAGTAGCAGCAGCAATAATAGTAACAGCAGCAGTAGTAGCAGCAGCAATAATAGTAACAGCAGTAGTAGTAGCAGCAGCAATAATAGTAACAGCAGTAGTAGTAGCAGCAGCAATAATAGTAACAGCAGCAGTAGTAGCAGCAGCAATAATAGTAACAGCAGCAGTAGTAGCAGCAGTAATAATAGTAACAGCAGCAGTAGTAGCAGCAGCAATAATAGTAATAGCAGTAGTAGTAGCAGCAATAATAGTAACAGCAGCAGTAGTAGCAGCAGCAATAATAGTACCAGCAGCAGTAGTAGCAGCAGCAATAATAGTAACAGCAGTAGTAGTAGCAGCAGCAATAATAGTAACAGCAGCAGTAGTAGCAGCAGCAATAATAGTACCAGCAGCAGTAGTAGCAGCAGTAATAATAGTAATAGCAGTAGTAGCAGCAGCAGCAATAATAGTAACAGCAGCAGTAGTAGCAGCAGCAATAATAGTAACAGCAGCAGTAGTAGCAGCAGCAATAATAGTACCAGCAGCAGTAGTAGCAGCAGTAATAATAGTAATAGCAGTAGTAGTAGCAGCAGCAATAATAGTAACAGCAGCAGTAGTAGCAGCAGCAATAATAGTAACAGCAGCAGTAGTAGCAGCAGCAATAATAGTAACAGCAGCAGCAGTAGCAGCAGCAATAATAGTAACAGCAGCAGTAGTAGCAGCAGTAATAATAGTAACAGCAGCAGTAGTAGCAGCAGCAATAATAGTAATAGCAGTAGTAGTAGCAGCAGCAATAATAGTAACAGCAGCAGAGTAGCAGCAGCAATAATAGTACCAGCAGTCGTAGTAGTAGCAGCAGCAATAATAGTAACAGCAGTAGTAGTAGCAGCAGCAATAAAAGTAACATCAGCAGTAGTAGCAGCAGCAATAATAGTACCAGCAGCAGTAGTAGCAGCAGCAATAATAGTAATAGCAGTAGTAGTAGCAGCAGCAATAATAGTAACAGCAGCAGTAGCAGCAGCAGCAATAATAGTACCAGCAGCAGTAGTAGCAGCAGTAATAATAGTAACAGCAGCAGTAGTAGCAGCAGCAATAATAGTAACAGCAGCAGTAGTAGCAGCAAGCAATAATAGTAACAGCAGCAGTAGTAGCAGCCAGCAATAATAGTAACAGCAGCAGTAAGTAGCAGCAGCAATAATAGTAACAGCAGCAGTAGTAGCAGCAGCAATAATAGTAACAGCAGCAGTAGTAGCAGCAGCAATAATAGTAACAGCAGCAGTGTAGTTCAGCAGCAATAATAGTAACAGCAGCATGTAGTAGCAGCAGCAATAATAGTAACAGCAGCAGTAGTAGCAGCAGCAATAATAGTAACAGCAGCAGTAGTAGCAGCAGCAATAATGGTAACAGCAGCAGTAGTAGCAGCAGCAATAATAGTACCAGCAGTAGTAGTAGCAGCAGCAATAATAGTAACAGCAGCAGTAGTAGCAGCAGCAATAATAGTACCAGCAGTAGTAGGTACAGGCAGCAGCAATAATAGTACCAGCAGCAGCAGTAGCAGCAGCAATAATAGTAAACAGCAGCAGTAGTAGCAGCAGCAATAATAGTACCAGCAGCAGTAGTAGCAGCCAGCAATAATAGTAACAGCAGCAGTAGTAGGCAAGCAGCAATAATAGTAACAGCAAGCAGTAGTAGCAGCAGCAATAATAGTAACAGCAGCAGTAAGTAGCAGCAGCAATAATAGTAACAGCAGCAGTAGTAGCAGCAGCAATAATAGTACCAGCAGCAGTAGTAGCAGCAATAATAATAGTAACAGCAGCAGTAGTAGCAGCAGTAATAATAGTAACAGCAGCAGTAGTAGCACAGCTGCTGCAGTAGTAGTAGCAGCAGCAATAATAGTAACAGCAGCAGTAGTAGCAGCAGCAATAATAGTAACAGCAGCAGTAGTAGCAGCAGCAATAATAGTAACAGCAGTAGTAGTAGCAGCAATAATAGTAACAGCAGTAGTAGTAGCAGCAGCAATAATAGTAACAGCAGCAGTAGTAGCAGCAGCAATAATAGTAACAGCAGCAGTAGTAGCAGCAGTAATAATAGTAACAGCAGCAGTAGTAGCAGCAGCAATAATAGTAATAGCAGTAGTAGTAACAGCAGCAATAATAGTAACAGCAGCAGTAGTAGCAGCAGCAATAATAGTACCAGCAGCAGTAGTAGCAGCAGCTAATAATAGTAACCAGCAGTAGTAGTAGCAGCAGCAATAATAGTAACAGCAGCAGTAGTAGCAGCAGCAATAATAGTACCAGCAGCAGTAGTAGCAGCAGTAATAATAGTAATAGCAGTAGTAGTAGCAGCAGCAATAATAGTAACAGCAGCAGTAGTAGCAGCAGCAATAATAGTAACAGCAGCAGTAGTAGCAGCAGCAATAATAGTAACAGCAGCAGTAGTAGCAGCAGCAATAATAGTAACAGCAGCAGTAGTAGCAGCAGTAATAATAGTAACATCAGCAGTAGTAGCAGCAGTAATAATAGTAATAGCAGTAGTAGTAGCAGCAGCAATAATAGTACCAGCAGCAGTAGTAGCAGCAGCAATAATAGTAATAGCAGTAGTAGTAGCAGCAGCAATAATAGTACCAGCAGCAGTAGTAGCAGCAGCAATAATAGTAATAGCAGTAGTAGTAGCAGCAGCAATAATAGTAACATCAGCAGTAGTAGCAGCAGCAATAATAGTAACAGCAGCAGTAGTAGCAGCAGCAATAATAGTACCAGCAGCAGTAGTAGCAGCAGTAATAATAGTAATAGCAGCAGTAGTAGCAGCAGCAATAATAGTACCAGCAGCAGTAGTAGCAGCAGCAATAATAGTAACAGCAGCAGTAGTAGCAGCAGCAATAATAGTACCAGCAGCAGTAGTAGCAGCAGTAATAATAGTAATAGCAGCAGTAGTAGCAGCAGCAATAATAGTAACAGCAGCAGTAGTAGCAGCAATAATAGTAACAGCAGCAGTAGTAGCAGCAGCAATAATAGTACCAGCAGCAGTAGTAGCAGCAGTAATAATAGTAATAGCAGTAGTAGTAGCAGCAGCAATAATAGTAACAGCAGCAGTAGTAGCAGCAGCAATAATAGTAACAGCAGCAGTAGTAGCAGCAGCAATAATAGTAACAGCAGCAGTAGTAGCAGCAGCAATAATAGTACCAGCAGCAGTAGTAGCAGCAGTAATAATAGTAACAGCAGCAGTAGTAGCAGCAGCAATAATAGTAACAGCAGCAGTAGTAGCAGCCGTAATAATAGTAACAGCAGCAGTAGTAGCAGCAGCAATAATAGTAATAGCAGTAGTAGAAGCAGCAGCAATAATAGTAACAGCAGCAGTAGTAGCAGCAGCAATAATAGTACCAGCAGCAGTAGTAGCAGCAATAATAATAGTAACAGCAGCAGTAGTAGCAGCAATAATAATAGTAACAGCAGCAGTAGTAGCAGCAGTAATAATAGTAACAGCAGCAGTAGTAGCACAGCTGCTGCAGTAGTAGTAGCAGCAGCAGTAGTAGCAGCAGCAATAATAGTAACAGCAGCAGTAGTAGTAGCAGCAATAATAGTAACAGCAGCAGTAGTAGCAGCAGCAATAATAGTAACAGCAGCAGTAGTAGCAGCAGCAATAATAGTAACAGCAGCAGTAATAGTTAGCAGCAGCAATAGTAGATAAATAGCAGTAGTAGTGAGCAGCAGTAATAATAGTAATAGCCGCAGTAGTAGTAGCGAGCGATAAATAGTAACAGGCAGATAGTAGCAGCAGAGCAATAATAGTAACAAGCAGCAGTAGTAGCTAGCTAGCAATAATAGTTACCAGCAGCAGTAGTAGCAGCAGTAATAATTAGTAATAGCAGGAGTAGTAGCAGCAGCAATAATAGTAACAGCAGCAGTAGTAGCAGCAGCAATAATAGTAACAGCAGCAGGTATAGCAGCAGCAATAATAGTAACAGCAGCAGTAGTAGCAGCAGCAATAATAGTACCAGCAGCAGTAGTAGCAGCAGTAATAATAGGTAACAGCAGCAGTAGTAGCAGCAGCAATAATAAGTAACAGCAGCAGTAGTAGCAGCCGTAATAATAGTAACAGCAGCAGTAGTAGCAGCAGCAATAATAGTAATAGCAGTAGTAGAAGCACAGCAGCAATAATAGTAACAGCAGCAGTAGTAGCAGCAGCAATAATAGTACCAGCAGCAGTAGTAGCAGCAATAATAATAGTAACAGCAGCAGTAGTAGCAGCAATAATAATAAAGTAACAGCAGCAGTAGTAGCAGCAATCAGTAATAATAGTAACGAGCAAGCAGTAGTAGCACAGCTGCTGCAGTAGTAGTAGCAGCAGCAATAATAGTACCAGCAGCAGTAGTAGCAGCAGCAATAATAGTAACAGCAGCAGTAGTAGTAGCAGCAATAATAGTAACAGCAGCAGTAGTAGCAGCAGCAATAATAGTAACAGCAGCAGTAGTAGAAGCAGCAATAATAGTAACAGCAGTAGTAGTAGCAGCAGCAATAATAGTAATAGCAGTAGTAGTAGCAGCAGCAATAATAGTAACAGCAGCAGTCGTAGCAGCAGCAATAATAGTAACAGCAGCAGTAGTAGCAGCAGCAATAATAGTAACAGCAGCAGTAGTAGCAGCAGTAATAATAGTAACAGCAGCAGTAGTAGCACAGCTGCTGCAGCAGTAGTAGCAGCAGCAATAATAGTAACAGCAGCAGTAGTAGCAGCAGCAATAATAGTAATAGCAGCAGTAGTAGCAGCAGCAATAATAGTAACAGCAGCAGTAGTAGCAGCAGCAATAATAGTAATAGCAGCAGTAGTAGCAGCAGCAATAATAGTAACAGCAGCAGTAGTAGCAGCAGCAATAATAGTAATAGCAGCAGTAGTAGCAGCAGCAATAATAGTAACAGCAGCAGTAGTAGCAGCAGCAATAATAGTACCAGCTGCAGTAGTAGCAGCAATAATAGTAACAGCAGCAGTAGTAGCAGCAGCAATAATAGTACCAGCAGCAGTAGTAGCAGCAATAATAGTAACAGCAGCAGTAGTAGCAGCAGCAATAATAGTAACAGCAGCAGTAGTAGCAGCAGCAATAATAATAATAGCAGCAGTAGTAGCAGCAGCAATAATAGTAACAGCAGCAGTAGTAGCAGCAGCAATAATAGTAACAGCAGCAGTAGTAGCAGCAGCAATAATAGTAACAGCAGCAGTAGTAGCAGCAGCAATAATAGTAATAGCAGCAGTAGTAGCAGCAGCAATAATAGTAACAGCAGCAGTAGTAGCAGCAGCAATAATAGTACCAGCAGCAGTAGTAGCAGCAATAATAGTAACAGCAGCAGTAGTAGCAGCAGCAATAATAGTAACAGCAGCAGTAGTAGCAGCAGCAATAATAGTACCAGCAGCAGTAGTAGCAGCAATAATAGTAACAGCAGCAGTAGTAGCAGCAGCAATAATAGTAACAGCAGCAGTTGTAGCAGCAGCAATAATAGTACCAGCAGCAGTAGTAGCAGCAATAATAGTAACAGCAGCAGTAGTAGCAGCAGCAATAATAGTAACAGCAGCAGTAGTAGCAGCAGCAATAATAGTAATAGCAGCAGTAGTAGCAGCAGCAATAATAGTAACAGCAGCAGTAGTAGCAGCAGCAATAATAGTACCAGCAGCAGTAGTAGCAGCAGCAATAATAGTAACAGCAGCAGTAGTAGCAGCAGCAATAATAGTAACAGCAGCAGTAGTAGCAGCAGCAATAATAGTAACAGCAGCAGTAGTAGCAGCAGCAATAATAGTAACAGCAGCAGTAGTAGCAGCAGCAATATTAGTAACAGCAGCAGTAGTAGCAGCAGCAATAATAGTACCAGCAGCAGTAGTAGCAGCAATAATAGTAACAGCAGCAGTATTAGCAGCAGCAATAATAGTAACAGCAGCAGTAGTAGCAGCGAGCAATAATAGGACCATAGCAGCAGTTGTAGTAGGACAGCAATATAGTAACAGCAGCAGTCAGTTAAGCCGAGCACAATAATGAGGAACCAGGCAGCATAGTAGTAAGCAGGCAAGCAATAATACGTAAAAGCAGCAGTAGGAGCAGGCAAGCAATAATAGTAACAGCAGCAGTAGTGAGCAGCAGCAATAATTAACCAAGCAGCAGTAGTAGCAGCAGCAATAATAGTAACAGCAGCAGGTAGTAGCAGCAGCAATAATAGTAACAGCAGCAGTAGTAGCAGCAGCAATAATAGTAACAGCAGCAGTAGTAGCAGCAGCAATAATAGTAATAGCAGCAGTAGTAGCAGCAGCAATAATAGTAACAGCAGCAGTAGTAAGCAGCAGCAATAATAGTACCAGCAGCAGTAGTAGCAGCAGCAATAATAGTAACAGCAGCAGGTAGTAGCAGCAGCAATAATAGTAACAGCAGCAGTAGTAGCAGCAGAAATAATACTAACAGCAGCTGTAGTCTCAGCAGCAATAATAGTAACAGCAGCAGTAGTAGCAGCAGCAATAATAGTAACAGCAGCTGTAGTAGCAGCAGCAATAATAGTAACAGCAGCAGTAGTAGCAGCAGAAATAATACTAACAGCAGCAGTAGTAGCAGCAGCAATAATAGTAACAGCAGCTGTAGTAGCAGCAGCAATAATAGTAATAGCAGCAGCAGTAGCAGCAGAAATAATACTAACAGCAGCTGTAGTAGCAGCAGAAATAATACTAACAGCAGCTGTAGTAGCAGCAGCAATAATACTAACAGCAGCTGTAGTAGCAGCAGCAATAATAGTAACAGCAGCAGTAGTAGCAGCAGCAATAATAGTAACAGCAGTAGTAGTAGCAGCAGCAATAATAGTAACAGCAGCTGTAGTAGCAGCAGCAATAATAGTAACAGCAGCTGTAGTAGCAGCAGCAATAATAGTAACAGCAGCAGTAGTAGCAGCAGTAATAATAGTAACAGCAGCAGTAGTAGCAGCAGTAATAATAGTAACAGCAGCAGTAGTAGCACAGCTGCTGCAGTAGTAGTAGCAGCAGTAGTAGCACAGCTGCTGCAGTAGTAGTAGCAGCAGTCATAACAGCAGCAGTAATTGTAGCAGCAGTAATAGTAACAGCAGTAATAGTAGTAGCAGTAGTAACGTCAGCAGTAGTAGCACAGCTGCTGCAGTAGTAGTAGCAGCAGTAGTAGCACAGCTACTGCAGTAGTAGTAGCAGCAGTCATAACAGCAGCAGTAATTGTAGCAGCAGTAATAGTAACAGCAGTAATAGTAGTAGCAGTAGTAACGTCAGCAGTAGTAGCAGCAGTAATAATAATAGCAGAAGTAGCAACAGCAGTATTAGTAGCAGGCAAGATTATAATAGCAGTAGTAGCAGCAGCAGCAGCAGCAGCAGTAATAGCAGTACCAATAATTGTAACAGTAGTAGTAGTAGCAGCAGCAGTAGTTGTAACAGTATTAGTAGCAGCAGTAATAATAGCAGCAGTAGTAGTAGTAACAATAGTAGTATCAGCAGCAGTAATAGTATTAATAGTAAACAGCAGTGATAGCAGCAACAGTAATAGTACTAAAAGTAGCAGTAAGCGGCAGCAGTAAATACTTTTTTCTGCCACATACTGTAAAATTTCATACAGACTCATTTTTAGCACACCTTCAACTCACAAATTTACATGTGTTCTATTTTCGGCAATTCTTAGAAGAATATAGAAACTAATGCTGAAACTCTCTCTCACACTGGTCATATGACCATTAGGCAGCACATAATGTGGTGGCTTGCTCATGTATTCCACGTGTGAAGCGGACAAATACCAAAGGCAGCCGGCATACTGTAACTTAAAAACTGGACGCCGGCATCTGTCACCGTCCTAGATATCTAGGGGAATGAAACTCGGGCTCATACAGGCAACAAACTCCGTTCATATGCAATCTAACATCATTTATTATTATTATGTTACAGTGAGCTGGCGAAGAGAGTTTTCGCAAGCCAGTAATCTGTAAGTTGCATATCACAGGAGTTTACAATAAACATGATTATCACAACAACTCTATCAGCTATCTAACATATGCATAAGACCCCTAAATACACTTGGGTCTAAACTATCAAGTCCCCCTTAAGGTAAGCCCTGTTGCTTCCTCGATGTCCAGTCCGTGTCTGCCTTTCCACACGTGTTGCAATCCGACACGGGTGGTAACTCTCTCTGAGTTTCTCGTGGATCCCGCAATCGGCGGGCCCCATCGGTGTCCACGGGGCTGTGGACACACTGACCGGTCCTTCGAGAAGGCTCTGGATTATTCGAGCCTTCGAGTGACTCGGTTCTTTCCCTTTAGCTGGAGTTCTATCCCTTCTCTAGTCTCTCTTACTTTTATGTTGGTACCGCCCTTATGTGAGGCTGTGACAGGAGTCCCCCTCCCCCTGCTTTGATGGGTTATTATATGGTAATTAGTTCTGTACTAATTCTGTCACAGGGTCACATAAAGTCGGCGTTTGTAGTTTGGTGGATAGTAACTTGGCAACCTACACATCTGCATCAACAACTCATGTATTCTACCATACACTACTTCAAGATGATTGCTGAAGAGGTCTCTCTCTTCTATGTTCTTAAACATGCTTATCTGACCGAAGTTCCGTGACGTTTACCAGTTGTTTTTACAACCGCGCCCTTCTCAAGTATCCATATGATACCAAGATATCAAAACTCTGTGTAAGAGAGTTTTAACAAGACAAATGTCTTGGCTATTTAAGTACACTTGCAAATCTTGTCTTGCGTGTGTATTTCGATTCATTTTTACTTCCGTATGTTGTGTGTTGCTGAATATGTAGTTATGCTATTGTTTTATCACATCTGACTACGTGTGTTCCTGTTGGTTTGTTAGTGTATTGACTGATATGTTGCTGTTTCTAATAAAGTGACTGTATTTTAATTGTTAGTGTTCAGTTTTGAGTTTGTATAAAGTGTCTGCTCACTGTGTGGTTTACTTCCAAGCGTCACGAGTTGGGATATCCTTTGTCATGAATTACCCAATCTGTGTAATGCATGATCGGGGCATTCCAAACAGTGGCGCTTAGATGTAGTGTATTCAATACTAAACATGTATCAACAATTGAGACAGGTAATACATTTTTACATGAAAGATGCAGACAAATTAAAATAAATACATTTTGCCTACAATTTGTCCGCTCAGTATATCGCTC
This sequence comes from Cepaea nemoralis, assembly GCA_014155875.1. Taxonomy (NCBI): domain Eukaryota; kingdom Metazoa; phylum Mollusca; class Gastropoda; order Stylommatophora; family Helicidae; genus Cepaea; species Cepaea nemoralis. Next base: position 184,561 of record JACEFZ010026701.1, read on the forward strand.
TCTCATTTAATTCATTCACTCTGTCATTTATACATCTTTCATACAAAATAGTATTTTGTTAAAATATACAAATAAAGTTAAGGTAATTCTTACTGCCCTTAGAAAAAACAGATTAGGCGATATGTTCCCTTTAAGGTAACAAGTACTTTTTGTACATGTAATCAAAAAATGGTTTATAACTTAAATAGAAGAAATTGTATAGGAAGAATATTTCACCTATGAGTGAAAATACTGTAACATTATGGTAGAAAATATACAAGTTACAGGTTGACATATTTTATATATATAATTAAATACAAGTGTAATACATATTAACTAATAGTAAATTAATTAACTAACTCCAACGACGATGTGTGTGTTGTCCTCCTGTTGTCCGTGTGTCGTGCCATCAATGTTAAACGGTTAATATAGCTGTCCCTTGCATGTTGTAATCGACGTAGTTCTATTCGGCTGTTTGCGACGTTTCTTAGCAATAGCGAGTATGCAGTGTTCTTAATCTTTACACGATGACTGTCAGTTCACTGGTGGAAATCACTTCACAGATATTATATATCGCTCTGATTGTTTTAAAGCTAGGCAATTGGTAATATGGCTTAATCCACTATAGGGTTCTCAAAGTTTCCTGTTCGTGAGTGTTATCAGTAGATTACTCATTTGGGCGTTGATACTTCTGGATGAAAGTTCTATAGTAGGTGTAGAGGTACACTGTTCTATGCAACAGACTAAAATATCACAGCTTATTATATGGCGAGTAATTAATGTGGCTAGTGTTAGTCTGCTGGTGCATTAGTTTGCCGTGATAAAAGGTCAGCAATAATGTTATCAGTGCCCTTGATATGGCGGATTTCAAAGTCGAAATCTTGAAGAAGAAGACACCACCTTGCCAATCGATGGTTCTTTGGAACACCTTGCTTAAGTACCAGCAGTGGCGAATTATCGGTTAAAACAACAAAATGCGAACCTAAGAGGAACTTAGATAAACGACGCATACAAAAAAGTAGACTTAATGCCTCCAACTCAACTGTGGAATAATGGATCTCGGCCTTTTAAGCTTGCGGCTGACATAGAGTATTGGATGTCTCACGCCTTGATATTCCTGCATCAGGCATCCTCCAATTGCGATAGCACTCGAATCTGTGGTCAGAATAAAAGGTATATCTATGTTTGGTAATCTTAATACGGGTGGGTTAGAAAAAAATTGATTTCAATTTGCACATTACATCCTCTAAGCGGATACTCTTACAAAATTTTTCTGGATGATCTTTTGTGAACAGATTAGAAAAAACTGATGTGAGTTCCGCCCAGTTTGGTATAAACTTGGCATAATAGTTTATGAGACCTAACAGGCTTCTAACCTGTTTCTTTGTAGTTGGAACTTCTAGGTTGAGAATTTTGATACTATTCTATCATCTGTCAATAGTTTGCCTTCGGAAATCCTGTGACCTAGGAAGTCTATCTCTTTATAGCCTATTTCAACCTTGGAAGGTTTGATAGTAAGTCCAAAAAGAAGGATTTGATTACAGACTTGTTGGAGTGTAAGTAAGTGAGAAGTCATGTTTGAAGAATGGATACATATATCATCAATATATGATTGCACGTCCTTGATGCCGTGCAATAACAGTCTAGTTAACCTGCCAAATGTGGCGGGAGCGTTTTTGAGACCAAACGGAAGATATCTCCATTCGTACAGCCCAAGTGGTGTAGCGAATGCTGTTATATGCCTTGAAGAGGGATCTAGTGGTACTTGCCAGTAACCTTTAGCTAAATCAAGCTTAGAAAATAAGGATGATTGAGACATATTCAATATGAGGTCTTCACAGCTGTTCATTGGCTCAGCATCTGTCGTGGTTATAATATTTAATTTTCTGTAATCTATGCATAAACGAATAGTTTGGTCCTTCTTTTTCACCAGGACAATTGGCGAAGAGTACTGGGACATAGATTTCTGTATTATTTTATTTTTTTCTAAGTCCAAAATTTCTTTATCTAAATTTGCTCTATAATGTAAAGGAATTGAGTATGGGTCTACATTTGATAGGTGTTAGATCTGTTAACACAATTGAATGTGTTATTTTGTCAGTCCGTCCAGGTTTGTTTGAGAAGATAGTTCTATAGTCGTTAAGAAGAGACAAAATGTCTTGTCGCTGCTGTTGTGTCAAAGTGTCAGAGATTTGTATGTCTTTCATAGTACTGTCGTCGTTCATAATTGGTACTGGAATTTCCGTATTGTCTACGTCCGTCTGATTTATTACTGACGCTACTGTTTGTAAATTGTCTTCAATGTCATTGTCGTCGTCTTCGAGACTAATAGTTGCCAATGTGTCGTTAACGTGGTCGTACTTGTCGTTATCCCATATTGTCGGTACTGTGAATATGTTTTTCGTCGTCTTCGATTGTCACAAGAATGAGTCGTTAATGATGCTTCGTTTATATCTTCGTTTGTCGAGGTGTCATTCAGTCGGGTAATTGTCGTTTCGTTTTCGCTATCCTTCTTGTCAGTCTGGTTATTGTCATCTGTTATCTGCGTCTGCTTGTTCGTGTCACTGTCATTTCTAGAATAGTACGGTTTAAACATATTTACATGGAATATTTTCAACTTTACATTCAAAGAAATTTCGTAGTTCAACTTCCGAAATCTTTCTTACAACTTTAAATGGTCCCTGCCAAGAGGTTGATAGTAAATCTCTCTTGTCAGGTAGTAATAGTAAAATATCTTGATTTGGTTGTATACAATCGTTTTTGCCCCTTTGTTGGCGTACTGCCTTACCTAAAAACCATTCTCCTGTAATGATGCTCTGGCCAATATACAGGATCCAATGATTTTGTCTCTGGTGTCAGTGACCAAAATCATAGGTGGAAACTGGTAATTGGGTGTTTACGGGTTGTGATATTATATCTTTGTAAATAGTGAGAGGTCCTCTTGGGTTCGCTCCTTATATCAATTCAAATGGAGAGAACCCGTGCTTGATTGTGGGACTTCTCTGTATGCGAACAGCACCGTTAGGAGAAGTATATCCCAATCGGCTGGATTTTCAGCTGTCACTTTGGATAACATATGTTTTAGGTCCCCATTCAATTTTTCGCAAATTCCATTTGCGGCCGGTCGATAGGGACTTGTAAAACATTGTTTTATGCCTAGTAACTTAGTTACCGATTGGGTGGCATTAGATATGATTGCGTTCCTCTATCCGATATTATCTTCTCAGAAAAGCCAAACTGGAGAATATCTGTAATAATACGTCCGTCACATCCTTAGAGGAGATAGATTTTAATGGAATCATTTCTGCCCACCTTGAACACAAATCAACGAGTGTAAAAATGTATCTATTTCCTTTGTTTGAGATGTGGTTCAAAGGACCTACTAAATCAACTGCCACGATTTGAAATGGTCTCGAGGCAGTTGTGGTTGATTGAATTTCTGCCGTAGGGTTTTTCCCTTTTTTGATTAGTTTCTGAGAGGTATCACATGATTTACAATGGGTTTTTATGTCTTGGCAAAATTTAGGCCAATAAATTGGCTCAGGACTCTGGCCCTGGTTTTTTTCGTAACCCATATGACCTCCGAAAGGTGAGTCATGGGCTATATGTAGCACTTTCTCACGATGTGACTGAGGTAGAAACCACTTGCTGTATCGTGGTTTGATCTCTGGTGTATAAGCTAGTTAAAATATTGTTATTTAGTCTAAACGTCCAAGAAGCGTTTTTATCAATTTTGGCTTTAATCTACTAGCCGAAAAGTATTGCGAAAGGGTTGGATCTGCTTTTTGTTCTTCTATCAACTTGGTGGTGGTAATGTTGGGTGAAATGATTTGTAGCGACTCCTGAAGTTGGTCGGTGTGGGTTTTGTGTGTCATTTGTCTTGTTACTATATTAGCGTGTTGTGTGTTTTGTTGCACATTTACAGGCTCAATATTTTGTGTATCGATGGCGTCCTCAGTTCGAGGTGTTAATTTGATGGTATCATTGAAAGATTCAACCGCCCCTGTATTCTGCACCTCTGTGAATTCATTTCGAATTCCGTCATCAGTTGTCTCCCTTGTGCTTTTGGCAGTTTGAGACAAGCAAGCGTGGTTTTTCATTTTGGAATCGCTGTTTGGTTTTGGATACAGTTTTTCTGTTCCCATTCTCTGATTTCTGTCTCAGAGCAAGATCTTATGTTGGGAAGATTCCCAAGGATGATTTCAGCGGCAGGATTTTCTAGTACTTGCGCATAGCACTTGTCCTGATATAAAAGGTGTCCGAATTTCGGCAAGTGCTAGAGGGATATCTTTCGATAGTGCCTGCGAATGTGCGACAAGTTACGTATTTGTGTGTGTAGTCTTTGTCATTAACTAATGTTCTCTTAATTCCACAAAGAGTCGCTCCGGAATCTCGTATTAATGTATATTGTTTGTTATTAACAAAACCTGTTGCAAATTTTAACTTGCCTGTTGATGTTAAGGCTGCGTTGGCCATTTCGTTAGAAACTGGGATTGTGTGGCCGAATAACAAAGTTGTATCAAGCTGAAATTTTCTACAGGTGTTACATGTGTTATCAGTGATGGTGTTAATGATTTCTACTGCATTACCTAACTCACTTGCACTCTCATTCTGGATGTCGCATTCGTTCTGTTGTTCAATTTCTTCATCTGAGGATGTGTCTATTAATGCGGCATTGGCCTGCTTCATCATCTTTCGCCCGTCACAGCGTGCCGAATAGTGGCCATAGCTCGAACAAAAATAACATTTGACCGCTCTCTGATATGCGTTCCTTTTGTTCTTTTGCTTTTCCACTATCATTTGGAGATGATGTGGATAATTTGGTGATTTGTCACACATCGCGATACTGTTCGTGTGTCAGATGACAATACTGGCACATGACTGGTTTTGTGAACTTAGAGCGTTGTTTGAACCTATTTTCTTTGGTTTAGAATATTTGGTGTTTGTAACCGCTGCTGTTTCATTTTGGCTCATATTCAACTGAAAAATATCGCGGTTCGCTGTAAAATATTCGCTCCCCTTATTTCTATTTCTTGGATAGTTTTACAATCCATTGTCTAAAAAATTTAGAAAAAGGTGTTGGTATTGTGCTAATAATTTTATCAATTATAATTAGCTCCTTCAGTTTATCATGGTTGTTATTTGTTTTTGCTGAGGTTATCCATTTTGTACAAATATCTTGGACTGTAGACACGTAGTCTATGAAAGTTTTGGTTAGGCAATGGGTTAATTTGGAGAACTGTAGTTGATAGCCTGCTGTATCTAGTGAAAATGTTGTAGTATTCTTGTTTCAAATAGTCGTAATCTTTCCTCATGTCTTGTGGAACTGTTCTATCACTTTTAAGGCTCTAATGCTAAATTTCTCATCAGAATAAATGACCAGTCGACTTTTGCGACCTGATGGTGAGTCATCAAACACTCGAATCTCTAAGTATGCGCTTATCTAGAATCTCCTGAACAAAATGCTTTGACAAGGCCTTTATATTTGATGTATTTTGTTCATCTTCTTTACTTCTAATTTTGTTTACTGACATTTCTAGGTTGGAGTCAATTTCCATTTGTTTTAGTTTTATCTGTGTCTCTGCATTTAATTGGGCTTGCTGGTCGCAGCCTCGAGCTCCATCTGCATCTTCTTCTCTTGAGCCTGCAGTTGCATTTTCTTTTCTTCAGCTTCCATTTGCATCTTCTTTTCTTGAGCTTGCAGTTGCATTTTCTTTTCTTCAGCTTCCATTTGCATCTGCATCTTTTCTCTGCAGCCTCAATTTTGCATCTGCATCTTCTTCTCTTCTCTTTCTGCTTGCATCTTTTTCTCACTGCCTCAATTTGCATCTTTTTCTCTTCTCTTTCTGCTTGCATCTTTTTCTCTTCCTCTTTCCATTGATCTTTCTTCTCGTGCAATATTTTCCGCATATGTCTTTTGTGCCCATTCTGAAAGTTTTTCCTCTTTATATCCTAACCTAATACCTGCTTCAATGCACTGTCCTAATGTTGGCATCTTGTAATTTAGTTATTATTTACTTTCTTGAAATTAAATCCCTTTGAATTAATTTGGGTGTACAACAGTTGGTTATTTCCCTTAATGTGTACCTTTAAATTTATATGAGGAGATTACTTGGTTATAAGATTAGCATATACATAAAAAATCAATACATAGAAAAATGTTACATCAATGAATTAGGATGAGGAGTATCGCTTAGGGATGTAATGAGCATGAAATGAACTCATCTTAATTTCCCTGAGCTCTCGACTGTAGTCTTGTTTTCCTCGCCACTGCTGGAGTACAGGTTACATACACACTATAATTCGCGGAACAATCTGCTGTTGGAATAAAAAAAAAAATTAGTAACTGTCATTGTATTGTCACAGTCATGTCAAATTTCATAAATATTATCATCATTTGAAATATTGTTGGTAGAGGGACTATGATAGCTCATTCACAGATAGCTGCAAAGTTTATACTTTGTCATGTGTTTAAGTTGATATATTCTTTTACTTGGCAAATCAAAAAATCTCTTCTCTTTCCATTGCTCTTTCTTTCCGTGCTTTGAACGCTACCTTGAGCAGGGCAACCAGACAGACATGGGAGGCCGAAATCTGGCCAAGGAGGTCCCTCAGACAGATGCAAGGCCCAGAACACTTCGGAGGAAGACACAGTGACAGTGAAAGAAATCAAGGGCTGTGCTTCGACGATCAAAAAACAGTGCTCCAGGTCCTGATGGCATAAGATACGACGACATAAATAGGTGTACCGACAATGAGCTAGAGAAACTAGCAGACATGTACAACAACAGTATAGGGAGTGCTAGCATCAAGGAGGAATGGTTTCACAGCTATCTGATTCCCTTGCCGAAGCCTGACAAAGACTACAAAACAATTCATGGATATCGAATTATAACCATGCAGAATACAATAGGCAAGCTGCTGGAGAAGGTAATTGCCAGGAAAATATCAAGCCAACTAGAGAGGCAAGGTGTTTTCCCACCTACCCTGGGTGGGTACCGTCCAAAAAGAGAAACCTGGACCAATGCAGCAGTTTTTGCCCATGATGTCTATGAAGGTTTCCACTCAGGCACTGAAACCGTGCTGCAGCGATTGATCTTGAGGACGCATACAACAGAGTACCACTGGAATTTTTAATGTTTCAGCTTCTTGAACTAAACGTAAGTCCATTCCTCCTTAGTTGGATCGCTGCAGCCCTCTACCAACGGAAAGTAGTTTTTAGATGTGGCAGTTGGACTTCGGAACCAACAACAATATATCCTGGCCTACCACAGGGATCACCATTATCTCCGGTACTGTTCAACGCCTACACAGTGAGAATCACCAGTGAGCAGATCACTGGACCTGGCAGGACATTGTCGTATGCCGATGATGTTTTAGTGTATCGTCAGGGTAAGGATAGAGAGGAGGTTGCTGTGGAACTACAAACCGAACTCAATCGCATAAGTACTTGGTGTGATGAAGCTGGGGCAATGGTCAACCCAACAAAGGCAACAGTGACTTGGTTCTCGTTGAATAATCATATTGTCAACAATCCAACACCAACTGTAATGCTGTGTTCAGAGACGGTGGAAAGAACGCAGGCAATGAATTACCTGGAGATACGGTTTGATCGAAGCCTTGCTTATAATGTGCACATAGACCAGGTGATAACAAAGGCCAAGCGGGGTTTGGCAGCGATGCGGGTGATGGCGGCAGCAAACTGTGAGCAGCGCCATCTAATGTCTTCTGTACGAGGGGCTGGTCATGTCTGTTTGGAGTATGCAATGGCAATCCTGACTCTCAGCCATAAGCAGATAGAAAGGATGGAAAGGATACAGAATGAAGCTATGCGCATTATTCTTGGATGTACAAGAGATACAGCATGCAGGGCGATGCGCTACCTTCTTGATTTTCCAACCATTGAAGAGAGAATACAAGTTTGCAGGGCACGCGCCTACCTCAGAATAAACGCAAACACACAACATCCACTGCATAGTGAAATTAGGAAGGTGAAGGGCAGCAGGTTAAAAAGAGGGAGAATTGTGAAGGAGGACTCTGGTGCTTTCACTGAAACCACAAGTAGCCTGACCATGGAAGTCATGGCAGTAAGTAAAGCAATAACATGGCTCGAGACACAGACATTCACTAGGGCTTGTTTCCTTAGCGACTCAATGAACATGATCAAGAGGATAGAGGAGGGGTCGATCCGAAGAGAATGGTTGCTGCCTCTGAAGCGGTCTCGGCTGGCAAAGATTAGTTTCATCTTCGTGCCAGGTCATGCGGGAGTACAAAGAAATGAGCGGGCTGACAAGCTCGCAGGTGAGGCTACTGTGGAGGGCGGACGCGCCATGGACCAGGCTGACATTCTGAATGCTCTACGAGAAGTGAGACTTTTGCGAGAACCAAGTGATGACTGTGAATCTACAACAATGGCCAGACTGCGGGAGCAGCAAATTAAAAGAGGGGTGGCCATACAAGAACACTATGCAGGAAGCCAAAGAAGATTGATAAACCAACACAGAACTGGCGTCGTTAGCCGCTACACGCTGCGGGATTTGCTGAGGAGGGGATCCGAGCACTTATGGACTGAATGGTTCGATGTGCAACGAGGATGATCTGTCGACTAACTAACTAACTAACTAACTTGGCAAAATCAAGAGCTGTTCTGAAAAGTACTGCTTATGATTGCCAAAACCGGCGCTTGCCCCCAAATAGCCTGTCACCGTCCTAGATCTCTAGGGGATTGAAACTCGTGCTCATACAGGCAACAAACTCCGTTCAGATACAATCTAGCAACATTTATTTACATGTTTATTACAGCACGCTGTAGCGACGAAGCGATTTTTCACAAGCCAGCATTCAACAAGATGCGTATCACAGGAGTTTACAATGAACATGATTAACACAACAACTCTAGCAGCTATCTAAACATATCTCTAAGACCCCTAAATACAATTGGGTCTACTATCAAGTCCCCTTAAGGTAAGCCCTGTTGCTTCCTCGATGTCCAGTCCGTGTCTGTCCTTCCACACGTGTTGCAATCCGACACGGGTGGCAACTCTCTCTCTGAGTTTCTCGTGGACCCCGCAATCGGCGGGCCCCATCAGTGTCCACGGGGCTGTGGACACACTGACCGGTCCTTCGAGAAGGCTCTGGATTATTCGAGCCTTCGAGTGACTCGGTTCTTTCCCCTTTTCTGGAGTTCTATCCCTTCGCCAGTATCTCTTACTTTTATGTTGGTACCGTCCCTATGTGAGGCTGTGACATAGTAGCAGTAGCAGTAGCAGTAGCAGTAGCAGTAGCAGTAGCAGTAGCAGTAGCAGTAGTAGTAGTAGTAGTAGTAGTAGTAGTAGTAGTAGTAGTAGTAGTAGTAGTAGTAGTAGTAGTAGTAGTAGTAGTAGTAGTAGTAGTAGTAGTAGTAGTAGTAGTTATATTTCCACAGCAACAGCAGTATTAGTTGTAACAATCTTGATAGTATTAGCAATGGCGTTTTGCTTTTGGTGTAGGTATTTGAAGTTTTTGATGATATTGGTGTGATTCTAGAAATGATAGTACTTTTCATATTGTAATATTGTTAAATAATGATGTATAGTGTATTTATCTGGATACCATTTGCGACATATTAAATTATATTTGCTTTACAATGTATTTACGCCAGGCAATAAGATCAGCAGTTGATGCTGATTCTGAATCGAGCGGAGAAGCAAAACTTATCTTGACTGTAACTGTCCCTGCTAAAAAGCGTGACATAGATACAGGATATCTAATGCCAGAAATTGCTCAGTAAGTTTCGAATGTAATGTTATATAATTGTGCGTGTTCATATTAAAGAGGCAGACTACATCTTCTCTCTTTCCTTCTAGAAGAAGTAGTAAACGAAGTATTTGTTACTGTTATTGTTGCAATACTGATGGTAGGAGTTGCATCAGCAGAGCAGCAGCAATTGCAGCAGTAGCAGAAGTATTAGTAGTTGGTAATACAGCGCCTGACCGTGTGGCTAAGAATTCAGGGTTCTCCTTCGGGAGACCAGGGTTTGAATCCTCGGTAAGACGAGATTTGTTTGTTTTTTTTAATTTTGTTTTCTTTTCTGTCGGGGGCAAAAATAAATTCCTAACCTGCACAGTTAGCGGCGACTGCACTAGCCAGCCGGCCTTAATTCCTCAGGCCTAAGAACCCCCTGCCCTACACTGCAAGGTATTATAGTATGTAAATGACAGTTTTAAAATGACAGTAGTCGTAGTAATAATAGCAGTAGTTGTCGTGGGTACTCCACAGGATTTATAAAGCGCCACTGCCAACAGCCCAAACCCAAACCAGACGAAACAACAGTCCCTTAACTTAAGGTATTCATCCAGCTAACCTTTTGAGCGGATGACGTGATGCAACGTCTACAAGACCAGCTTACTACAGCAGTAGGCCGAACATTCTGTGCTGCAACTCCAGTCATTAGGTACAGAACTACACCGATTCCCACACCGGCAGTAAAAGAGCCTGTTCCTCTGTATGCCCAAAACAATTGTATTTACCAGTTCACATGTAGATGCCAGGATTTCTACATCGACAAAACAGAGAGACTGCTGAACAAAAGAGTGTCAGAACACATACCTCAATGGGTCGACAAGATAAGACACACAGGCGATGCGAGCCTAGTGAGGCCGAAACACCGGAAGCTCCCCACGTCTTCAATTGGTAGGCACATTCTCGAAAGCTGCCATGTGATTGATAAAAACATTGCCTTTCGCGTGTTGTTTAATACATACAATACTCGCTTATTAAATTTTTCAGATGCAATAATGATCAATCAACGCAAGCCAGATTTGTGCAAACAGAAAGAACATGTTAGTCAGCTTAAAATTACCATGGTAGACAATTGACATTACTGTGTGAACATGTGTATATTTCAGCTTGAAGGATTTATCTAGCTTAATTTACTTTATGTTGTGAGAATTCTGCAGTATGCACCTGACTGACGAGATGCAGCGAAATATGCCAGGCAATAAATCGTGCAATCTATTTTTTGTGTCTTCGTTATTCAAATTTACTACGGGTAAACATTGTTTTGAATGAACATTTTAACAAAAAGAGTCTGGGAAAACAGGAAGCTTATTGATAAAACATTGTCTTGATCTATCACACTTGTGCCCATTAGTACTCTTCTTTATGGCTGTGAAGGCTGGTCAACTTACTCATACTAAGATAAACATTTAAACAGCTTTCATATGCAGTGTCTGCGAAGAATACTTGGTATCAAGGTGGCAAGACAAAAATCACAAATACTGAAGTATTGGAAATATCAGGTTGTGTTACTTTTTGTTCCATGCTCAGCCTTTGTAGACTTAGATGGATAGGACACCGTAGGAGGATGGATAATGGTAGAATACTAAATCACATATTTTTTCGTGATTAAAGATGTGTAAGAGATCTCGGTATCGGCCTCTACTACGTTACAAAGAAGTGTGTCAGCGGGACATGATTGATACTGGCATTGAGGGCAAGTCTCCGCCAAACGTGTTGCGTGTAGGCAACTAACAGAAATTGAACAAAGACAAATGTAAAAATGTTTGCAGATAGGTCACACACGTAGACGTGAGAAGTAAGATAGTGCGTGACCGTGAAAATGACCATGTGTTCACATGCATCCATTGTGGACGAACATTTCCTACGCGAATTTGTCTGATTAATAACATTCGCTACCGCCAATGGGTTGTAGTTATTATGCCTTTTTTTTGTTGAAGTACAATGTAACAAACTATCGCCTGTCAAGACAACAAGGTGCCAATGAATGATGATTGTCCATGCTGTGTTGCGTTGGTGATCATGTCTGTTAACAGTCTTCTGTCTCTTGGAATGCCAATAATTTCTGATACGATGTGAAACTGTCCAGCGCGTTTAGTTACTTATTTTTGTTTAATTAATTAATCGTGATATTTACTTTTATGTTTGTCTAAATTAAATGCTTTTCGTGTATATAAAAACACACACATACACATCCCGTAGCAGAAACCTACTCTTGGTACCATCACATTTTTAAGTCTTAGTGCCCTCAGGGTAAAGAGACCAGGCTTTCTATCCCGTTGCTAGCGGCGAGGCCAGAGCCATTGTCAGTGCATTTCCTAACGGTTGTTACAACGACCCCGATTCGTGTTGTATACAAATGAATCGGACATTCAATTTTATTCCTTTGTTCACAGAGAGTCAGATTTCATCTCTATCCGGGCATTTGACATGCGTACCGCTGAGGATAAAGTAGTTGGTTTAAGCTCCGCTTTTCTTTCTGCTCCGAATGCCAGAGGTGATGACATATATCTGAGCGTGGTAAGTATGGTATCAACCGTCTTTTAATATTGTAATGGGAGGTGTATTAATAATAACAAGATAAACACATATCGTTGAATTAAATCAAAAATAAATGAAATCAATGTCACAAATTGAGTTGAATCAAGAACGACATCATTCCATTCGGGGAATTCCCATAATCGCTCTGTCATCATCTTAAAAAGCCAGGGGGAGAGTTCCAATACTAATGGTGCCCTTTACAATCTGATTATATGTCCTTCTTGCTTTACCACTAAGAGACGAATGTCTATCAGATCCTCTAACCATTCCCTGCTGCCGCCATATCTCTAGACAATAATAGTATATCTGTTATTCTGCATTATACACGCTCTCCCAGAGGGCCTTCACCACATCTGGCTTATAATGCACTAAATCACCCGTCAAAGATTCAGTACAAGCCTGCCTGTTTATTTTCACTGTCAAAAATAATTGAAGATATTAATACTTTCTTCGACTTTTAATTATTATTCTTCTTCTACCTCTTCTTCTACTTCTTCTACGTGTTCTTGTTCTTGTTCTTGTTCTTGTTCCTGTTCTTGTTCTTGTTCTTCTTCTTCTTCTTCTTCTTCTTCTTCTTTTTCTTCTTCTTCTTCTTCTTCTTCTTCTTCTTCTTCTTCTTCTTCTTCTTCTTCTTCTTCTTCTTCTTCTTCTTCTTCTTCTTCTTCTTCTTCTTCTGAATATTTATTAATTAGCATGCATCTTTAAAGAACCCACGTGTATCCTGTAAACATATTTGACTGCATTTATTACAGATGTGGGTGGCAAGTTATTACACATCCATGGGAATTCCAAAGGACAAAATAAACATCGGCATATCCACTTATGGACGAACGTTCCAGTTAAAGGATGAGAAGCATTACCAGATTGGAGATGAGGCCGTTAATGATGGCGACATGGGGCTATGGTCTGGCTCTACAGGAATAGTTGGTCATTATGAGGTAGGGGTGGGCAATGATACATTATGAAATGATTCAATAGATGCCATAGTTGATCCAGAACAAACAGATATGATATGTAAGGATGGATAGATGCATGCTTATTTCCTTGTACTCCCGCGTGCCTGGCACGAAGATGAAACTAATCTTTGTCGGCCGAGACCGCTCCAGAGACAGCTACCACTCTCTTCGGATCCACCTCATCTCTATCCTCTTGAGCAGGGGTGGGCAAACTTTTCGTGCGGAGGGCCGCATTGACAAATGTAAAGCTATTGGCGGGGCCGCATATATATATAATATATATATATATATATATATATATATATATATATATATATATATATATATATATATATATATATATATATATATATATATATATATATATATATACATTTTGTTTACAGCAACCTATCACAATAAGTGAGTGTGAGTGGCACCTTGCAGTCTTGACAGACCAAAGTATGTAACCCACAATAAATCACAATAAGTAATTATTAATTATTTATAGGTTATTAAGCAGTATAAATAACTAATTATTGCAATTTTATTTTGCTTATACACTTATACATTATATTTGACAATATGGACAAACACTTTTACTAATTTGTTAACACGATTTTACAACTTGTCGCTTAAAAAAAAAAAAAAGTAGGATTTTTTTTAAAGCGACTTACAACTTGTTATTATAACAAATATTCTTTATTATCTATCAATGGCTTTAATTTAGACACACAGCGACTACATTGTCAGTACAGTTGTTGATTTCTAGTGAGATGTATGTAATTGCTAGCAATTTTTGACAATATTCTTGAAATCTGGAGCAAGTTTACTTGTTGAAATTCAAATGACAGCGTGCAAGTTGCAGTCCGACAATAAAGACCTATTCTTAGATTTGTTGATCAAGCAAGAGAATGCTTGTTCGCAAATGTATGTTCGTTCAAACAATGATAACAGTTTAGCTGCAAAGTTTTTCAAGTTGGGAAATCATTCTTGTGATAAAGATCCATAGAAATCCAGCAAACCATCTGACTTGAATTTCTCTTTCAGGTCATGATCTGCTTGTAAGTCAAGCAGTTCCAACTGTATGTCCTCTGCGGCTGTTTCAGCTTCTGCACTAAAAGGGGAACTGAGAATATTGAACCGTGGCTCTAATTTCTTGAAATCTTGGAATCTCCTCCAAATTCTTCAATCAAAGCATCTAATTGGGCTTTGAATTTTTCAGTCATTTCACCAGAAATGGTTTCTTGTTTCAGCAAATGGAAGTGACAAAATCTTTTTTCACTTGCTTGTCTGGAGAACAGTGAGAATTTTGCCTGAAATGATTTTACATATACATACAATTCATGTGCAAACACACCATTACCCTGAAGTTTGACATTCAGTTCATTTAACTTTTCCATAATTTAAATGACAAACATAAAGTCTAACTTCCACTCTTTATTGACAATGTTAGTATTAAAGTCACATGCCATGCCCTTCATCTCTAGGAACATCATTATTTCTTCTCTGAGTTCCCACACTCGCCGCAACACCTTACCGAGACTCAGCCGTCGAACATTGATGTGGTTCAGGACATCGGAATGTTCAGTTTCCAAATCGTCACGTAATGACTTGAACTGTCTGTGATTAAGTCATCTTGATCTGATGAGGTTGATGGCACTGACAACTAGGTCAATAACATGCTTGATATTCGAAACAGTTTTACACAGACTTTCTTGAGGATCACATAGTGAAGTGGTAATAATGTGTGGTCAGGATATTCTGCTTTAATCTTATCTCTTATCAACTTTACCAGACCTACATTTTTTCCAGTCAAAGCACGAGCTCCGTCAGATGTAACAACTTGCCATCTTGTTCCAAACCAACCCAGTTCTTTCAATACAGTTAGTAACAACATTGAATATATCACGGCCTGTGGTTGTGTCTTTGAGAGACTCAACACTCAGTAACTCTTCAGTGAGTTTGAAAAGAAGTGTTTATTCCACGTATAAATATCAATAATTGGGCAGCATCATGTACATCGGTACTCTTATCCAATGCAAGAGAGTACCACAAAAATTGCTTACTTGCATCTTGAAGTTTATGCATCAAATTGTCACAGTTCTCCTTGATAAAGTAATGTTGTCAAATCATTTGCTGTTGTTGTTTTTTTTTTTGTTTTTTTTTTGTTGTTCTGGTCACATAATGTTTGCTGCATCTAGCAAACATTTCTTGATGAACACGCCATCAGAAAATGGCTTGTTCTGTTTTACAATTCTGTGTGACAGCACAAGACTAGCTTCAGTTGCAGCATCTTGAATTGAAGACTGTTTAGTGAAAACAGTTTGCTGTTTCTCCAAATTTTTCACCAACTCAAGGCATTTCCTTTCCTTCTCTTCGGTCGTTAAATTGTATTCGAAATCGGAATGTTTTGTTTGATAATGTCTTTTTAAATTGTACTCCATGAAGAGAGCCACTGACTCACGACACAACAAGCAAACTGATTTGCTACCAACTTTTATAAAACAGTACTTATTTGCCCATTCATCATTAAAAACACGGCATTCATCTTCAATCTTACGTTTGTTATTGACACACATCATAACGGTACATGAAATTCTGTAAAATTAAACAAAATAACTTTAAAACGAATTAAATTTTTTTAAATTTCTACATGCTCTCGTGGGCCGCATAAAATCACTTGGCGGGCCGCATGCGGCCCGCGGGCCGTAATTTGCCCACCCCTGCTCTTGAGCATGCTCATTGAGTCGCTAAGGAAACACGCCCTATTGAATGTCTGTGTCTCGAGCCATGTTATTACTTTACTTACTGCCATGGCTTCCATAGTAAGGCTAATTGTGGTCTCAACAAATGACAGGAGTCCTCCTTCACAATTCTCCTTCCGGCCTGAGCCGTAAATGCCCATGAGCTTCTCACGCGTCGGGCGACCGACACATCTGTGTAAACGACAGCATCACCGTCTACCGAATTCTCGATAATCAACACTTGTACTTCTTCCTCCACAGCAGGCGGATTTTATTGTCTGCTTTTACTATCTAGTTGGATGCAAACAGAAAAGGACGTACAGAAATCTGTTGGCACTTGTACCACTCCTCGCCATGTTCTAAGTACTCAAGTGAACACACCTGTTAAAGAATGTCTTCGGCTTGACCCATCCACGACCTTCCTCTTTTTAACCTGCTGCCCTTTACCTTCCTAATTTCGCTGTGCAGTGGATGTTGTGTGTTTGCGTTAACTGTGAGGTAGGCACGTGCTCTACAAATTTGTATTCTGTCTTTAATGGTTAGAAAATCAAGAATGTCGCGCATAGCCCTGCATGCTGTATCTCTTGTACATCCAAGAATAATGCGCATAGCTTCGTTCTGTATCCTGTCCATCCTTTCTATCTACTTACGGCTGAGAGTGAGGATCGCCATCGCTTACTCCAAAACAGACAGTATCAGCTCCTCGTATAGAAGCCATAGATGGCGCTGCTCACAGTTTGCTGCCGCCATCACCCGCATCGCATCCAAGCCCCGCTTGGCCTTTATTATCACCTGGTCTATGTGCTCATTAAAGCCAGTCTTCGATCAAAGTGTATCCCCAGGTAGTTCAAAGCCTGCGTTATTTCCACAGTCTCTGAACACAGATTTACAGTTGGTGTTGGAGTGTTGACAATATGATTATTCAACGAGAACCATGTCACTGTTGCCTTTGTTGGGTTGATCTTTGCGCCAATTCAACACACCAAGTACTTATGCGATTGAGTTCGGTTAGTAGTTCCACAGCTACCTGATCTTTATCCTCGCCCTGACGATACACTAAAACATCGTCGGCATATGACAGTGTCCTTCCCGTTCCATTGATCTGCTCGCAGGTGATCCTCACAGTATAGGCGTTGAACAGCACCGGAGATAATGGTGATCCCTGTGGTAGGCCAGGCTATATTGTTGTTGGTTCCGAAGTCCAACTGCCACATCTAAAAACTACTTTCCGTTGGAAGAGGGCTGCAGCGATCCAACTAAGGAGGAAAGGACTTATCTTGAGTTCAAGACGCAGAAGCATTAAAAAATCCAATGGTACTCTGTTGTACGCGTCCTCAAGATTAATCGCTGCAGCAAAGGTTTCAATTCCTGAGTGGAAATCTTCATAGACATCATGGGCAAAAACTGCTGCATTGGTCCAGTTTCTCTTTTTGGACGGTACCCTACAGTAGTATATTAAAACGTCTCTACAAATCGCCTAGTATTGACACTTTAAAAATACAATGCCCTAATAATTACTGTTTAAGTACCTTAATGTTGGGGGAAGAAAACAGCGCTAGATTAACCCGTAGGACAGCCAAATTTAGATGGCCCTAGTGTAAAAGTAGAAGACGATAATACTAAGTGTTTTTGAAAATGATTCAATTGCAGCCAGGTTAAATGATATTGAGAGGCACAAGAATACAACGAAACATCAGAAAGCCGAACAACCATACAGTAAACAAAGGCAAACAACAATTGCATTTGACAAACTGAAAGATGATGTCAAAGAAGCAGAAGGATGCATGTCTTTGTTCATAGCTGGCCATTGTTCGCTTCGCGTTGTTGACCATTTAAGTGAACTCTGCAAGGTACACTTTGGTGACAGCAAAGGATTCAAGAACTTTAAGCTTAGGAGAACTAAGTGCAGAGCAGTTATTTCAAATGTACTTGCACCATATTTTACAACAGACTTGACAGCTGGTATTGGCAAAAGTAAATACAGCTTATTG
This sequence comes from Cepaea nemoralis, assembly GCA_014155875.1. Taxonomy (NCBI): domain Eukaryota; kingdom Metazoa; phylum Mollusca; class Gastropoda; order Stylommatophora; family Helicidae; genus Cepaea; species Cepaea nemoralis. The sequence continues at coordinate 202,531 of JACEFZ010026701.1, forward strand.
ATTGATGAGAGCAATGACATTTCTGAAACTAAGCTACTTGGAGTAGCTATTAGGTACTATTCAGAGACAAGAAAGCAGTTTGTAGTTACTTACTTAGATTTAGTTGAACTGAGTGACTGCAACGCACAGGCAATATGCAATGCGTTAAAAGATTGTTTAAACAAGAATGGACTTGAGTTGCAAAGACTAGTTGCACTCGGCACTGACAATGCGTCTGTCATGACAGATGTAAACAATGGAGTATATACAAAGTTAAAATCCGAAGGTCTTCATCTGGTACTAATTAGATGTGTATGTCATTCCCTTCAGCTGGCATTGTCACAGGCTGCAGCTGCCTGTCTGCCCAGGAACATAGAGTTCATGATTAGAGAAACATATGACTGATTTTCTCACTCAAGTCTTCGTCAAGCAAAGTACCGGGAGCTTTTTGCTTCAATAAATGATGGATAACATCCGCTGAAGATTGTTCAATTAAGCCAGACACGATGGATGTCCATTCAATCTGCCATTGTCAGAATATTGCAGCAGTGGGTCGAGCTCAGAACTCATTTTGATGTAGCAAGACTCAGCGAGCGCTATTATACAACAGAACGTCTACATTCTATGTTTAGCGACATGAAAAACTATGTGTATCTCATATTTCTCAAGTATATTCTCGGAGAAGTTCAAAGTGTGAATAAGAAATTCGAAGCAGATATACAAAATCCAACAAAACTACTCAGCAATCTTGTCCAGCTCATTGATTCTATCAGTTCAAAGATTGCTATTCCTGGGGGAAAATAACAGAAAGTGATGCTATTCAAGATTATTTAGATGCTAATCCCAATCTAGGTTATGAGTTTGAGAAAGAAATAGCAGACTGCAAGTTTCCCGATGAGAAAGACATTCGTGGAAGGTGCATCCAGTGTTTAAAAGAGCTATTGACACAGCTGCGTTTAAGTACACCCGATAAGGTTCGAGTGTTGCAGTCCATGTCATGTCTTATTGGAAGTGAATGTCTACAGCCAATGAAGCCCTGTATATTGGATCTTGCTAAAATGTTTGTAGAAGATGCAGCTACTCTCACCCGCATCGATTTCCAGTGTAGAAAACGTCATCATATGCAGTGGACACAGACCTCTGACACACTTGGACTGTGGGAAGAAATAGCCTCATACAGGGATGCCACCTGTGAAAATCCTTTCCAAGATCTTACAGATTTAGCTTTAACTGTGCTAATTTTACCTCATTCTACATACATCATTCTCATTCTGCATTTACTTGCAATTTGGTGCTTTTTTGGCTCGAAAGTAGTTCTGATTGGGATTTGGCGGATCTGGAATAAACTTCAATGTAATATGAAGTGACAATGAATGAATGAATGCATGAATGAATGAATGAATGAATCTTTTTTTTCAAATGGTTACGAATTGGGCACGCAGGCCCGTCTGTCATTCTGCCCTTCTTCACAATTTCCTCGCATACACTCTTTCATTCAACATCATTATAACGCATGAAAAATAATCAATAACAAATGACTCACTGAGGCAATGTTTAACATGGGCATTATAAATACCTAAGGAAGGTGTAACGTGCAATACATATAGAAATGTTTTTTGGCTAGTTGTCGTTTGAGATAATTTACCATTATTATTGTATGTATTTTTTTTTTTTTTTTATGGGGACATGTAGTCAGTACTGATGTAGTGTTCAAACAGATTGCGAATGTATGTATAATGATTTGTGGTGTCTTTGATTTCTTGTGGAAGATTGTTCCACAAGTGAGCGGCAGAGTATGGAAAGCTTGTTTTATATAAGTCTATCCTAGGTTTGTGGACATGAAGTATATTTAGTCGCTCGCTATGTCTTGCGCTATATTTAAACAATGGCCAAAGGTAGCTTAGAGCATTTTGAAATAGGATTTTGTGAATTAGTTTGGCCTTATTAAAAAGTCGTCGTTTGTGGAGTGGCAGTAACCGAAGACGTTTATGTAGGTTAGAATTGTCGGTGAACTTTTCACCATTAATTAAACGCACTGCCCTTTTCTGGAGTGAATATAGGCGTTTTGTTATTGATTTGGAACATCCATCCCAGATTGTGGAGCAATAATCAATATGTGTTTGTATGTGGGAAGTATATAATATCTTTCTTGTGTTTTCGTCAAGGAAATTTTTAATTTTGGCAAGTTGGTATACTTTTTTGGCTATTTGTTTAACGAGAGCATGAACATGTGAGTTAAAAGTTAGATTTTGATCTATGATAAGACCCAGTGCCTTGTGTTCGGTTACACTTTCTATAGGCATGCTACCAGTGTGCAGCTGTAGAGTTCTCTGCGAGTTTAGCGTGTGAAGTCTTTGCCTGGTTCCTATTAACATAGATTTTGTTTTAGAAATGTTAATTTGCATGCGGTTTGTGTGACTCCAGTTAACTACACTATGTATTTCCTGTTGCAATGATGATTCTAGCACAATACGATCAATAGCGTTTGTATATACTGTGCAGTCATCTGCAAAAGGATCGCAGGACGACGACAAATATAAAGGAAGATCGTTTATATAAATGGAAAATAACAGAGGGCCAAGAATAGATCCCTGCGGTACTCCAATATTAATGGTAATGGCATTAGATAAAGATTTATTGTGTGAAACTATTTGTTTTCTGTCTAATAAAAATGATTTTATTAATTTCACTATTTTAAGCTTACTTTCACTGTTTCTAGTTTTTTAATTAGAATATTATGATCTATCATATCGAACGCTTTTCTAAAGTCTATAAACACCGCTCCACATAGAGTACTGTTGTTAATATTTTGATGCCAGTTTTCTATCATGTTTGTTAAGGCCGTATGACAAGAATATTTTGGCCGAAATCCTGACTGACTGTCAACTATTAGTTTGTGGCGAACTAAGTGCTCTAGTGTTGTTTTGTGGGTGTGCTTTTCTAGTGGTTTGGATAGTGAGGATAATATGGAAATTGGCCTATAATTACTCATGAGACAATCGTTTAGAGAACCAGCTTTTAAGTGAGGATACACATTAGCGTTTTTAATGGCTGATGGGAAGTGGCCTTTAGTGAGGCATTTATTATATACTAGCTGACCCGGCCCGGCTTCGCCCAGACCCTGGTGGGGAACATCTCATTTAATTCATATAAGTAGTCATATAAGTTCTCGTTCCCGTTACCGACAATCTGTCTGTCTGTCTGTCTATCTGTCTGTCTGACCCGGCCCGGCTTCGCCCAGACCCTGATGGGGAGCATCTCATTTAATTCATATAAGTAGTCATATAAGTTCCCGTTCCCGACTATCTATCTGTCTGTCTGTCTGACCCGGCCCGGCATCGCCCAACTCCTGGTGGGGAGCATCTCATTTAATTCATATAAGTAGTCATATAAGTTCCCGTTCCCGACTGTCTGTCTGTCTGTCTGTCTGTCTATCTATCTGTCTGTCTGACCCGGCCCAGCCCATGGTGGAGAGCATCTCATTTAAATCATATAAGTAGTCATATAAGATCCCGTTCCCGACTATCTGTCTGTCTGTCTTGGGTAAATGGAGGAGGGAGGAGGAAGAGGGAGGTGGAGGAGGGAAGAGGAGGGAGGAGGAGACAGGAGACAGGAGGAATAGGGAGGAATAGGAGGGAGGAGGAGGGATTAGGAAGAGGAGGGAGGAGTAGGGTGGAGGAGGAGGGGGAGGAGGAGGGAGGAGGAAGAGGGAGAAGGAGGGAGGAGGAGAACGCAGGAGGAGGAGGGAGGAGGAGGAGAGGGAGAAGGAGGGAGAGGGAGGAGGAGTAGAGAGTAGGAGGAGAGAGGAGGCGGAGGGAGCAGGAAGAGGGAGGAAGAGGGAGAAGGAGGAGGGAGGAGAAGGAGGAGGGAGGAGGAAGAGGGAGGAGGAGGGAGAAGGAGGGAGGAGGAGAACGCAGGAGGAGGAGGGAGGAGGAGGAGAGAGTGGGAGGAGGGAGGAGGCGGAGGGAGAAGGAAGAGGGAGGAAGAGGGAGGAGGAAGAGGGAGAAGGAGGAGGGAGGAGAAGGAGGGAAGAGGATGAGGGGGAGGAGGAGGAAGAGGGAGGAGGAGGAATGTGAAGGGAGGAGGAGGGAGGAGGTAGAGGGAGGAGGAGTAGGAGGGAGGAGGAGGAGAGAGGAGGAGGAGGGAGGAGGAGGAGGGAGGAGGAGGAAGAGGGAGGAGGAGGAATGTGAAGGGAGGAGGAGGAGAGGAGGTAGAGGGAGGAGGAGGAGGGAGGAGGAGAATGGAGGAGGAGGGATGAGGAGGAGAGGGAGGAGGAGGAAGGAGGAGGGGGAGGAGGGGAGGAGGAGGAGGAAGAAGGAGGAGGGAGGAGGAGGGATGAGGGGGAGGGAGGGGTAGGAGGGGGAGGAGGAGAAGGGAGGAAGAGGGCGAAGGAGGAAGGAAGAGGAGGGAGAGGAGGTAGGAGGAGGGAGGAGGAGGAGGAAGAGGGATGAGGAGGGAGGAAGAGATAGGCGGAGAGAGGAGGAGGAGGGAGGAGGAGGAGTAGGGAGGAATAGGAGGGAGGAGGAGGGATTAAGAGAAGGAGGGGGAAAGGGGAGAAGGAGGAGGGAGGAGGAGGTAGGAGGAGGAGGAAGAGGAATGAGGAGGGAGGAGGAGGGAGGAGGAAGGGAGGAGGAGGAGGAGGAGGGTGAAGGAGGAGGAGGAGGGAGGAGGGTGAAGGAGGAGGAGGAGGAAGAGGGAGGGGGAGGAGGGAGGGAGAGGAGGAGGGAGAAGGGGAGGAGGGAGGAGGAGAACGCAGGTGGGGGAGGAGGAGGGAGAGGAGGAGGAGGGAGGGAGGAGGTGGAGGGAGAAGGAGGAGGGAGGAAGAGGTAGAAGGAGGAGGGAGAAGGAGGAGGGGGAGGAGGAAGAATGATGAGGAGGGAGGAGGAGGAAGAGGGATGTGGAGGAAGGAGGAGGAGGGAGGAGGTAGAGGGAGGAGGTAGAGGGAGGAAAAGGGAGGAGGGAGAGGAGAGAGGAGGAGGAGGGAGGAGGAGAAGGGAGTAGGAGGGATGAGGAGAATGGAGGAGGAGAGGGAGGAGGAGGGAGAAGGGAGGGGGAGAAGGAGGAGGAGAGGGAGGAGGTAGGGGAGGAGGAAGAGGAGGAGGGTGGAGGAGGAGGTAGAGGGAGGAGGTAGGAGGAGGTAGAGGAGGGAGGAGGCGGAGGGAGTAGGAGGGAGGAGGATGGAGGAGGAGGGGAGAGGAAGAGGGAGAAGGAAGAGGGAGAGAGGAGGGAGGAGGGGAGGAGGTAGAGGGAGGAGGAAGAGGAGGAGGGTGGAGGGAGGAGGTAGAGGGAGGAGGAGGGGAGGAGGTAGAGGCAGGAGGAGAAGAGAGGAGGAGGGAGTTCGCCATTCCGAATTCATACTCGTCTAGGTTCTGTGATTTCGGTCCTTCCATTGATTGCTCTTCCCTTCTACACGACTGTAGATAACTTCCTAACACATAAAAAGATGAATTGTTATTGATATTGCCGTGGCATGGAGGCATATATATCAGCAGCAGAGTTGAACGCCTACGCCAGTCGGCACGGCACTTGATGATGATGATGATTGCCGTGTGACGATTCTGTGTAGTCACGTCATTTTCTTCCCTTTCCCTAGCGTTTTGGTTCGAGGATTCTTTCATCATCATCATCACATATTTACGTACGTATTTTGGGAATGGGAGGAGGGAGGAGGAGGAAGAAGAAAAAAAAAATACCACAGTTGGCAGCGCTGGAATGAAAGGAAGGCGTGTAGAAAATTTCATCTCAATCGGATGGGCCGTTCGCGAACAAATAAAGGACATACATACATACAGACAGACACACGGAGATCCTAATTTATATATAAGATAAAAGTTAGTGACTCGCAGATCGCCGGTGCAGCATGGCGAAGGATACGATTACTGATTACATCAATTCCTGATGAGTTATTGTATTTTAGGTTACTGAAATCGCTAAATACTTCCGTGGTCGTCATTAGCGGTCTGTTTGAGGGAATGTCTCCATAGCATTTGTTTTCACAGAATGATGATAATAAATATATGTCATGAGGCGAATCTGGTATTGCAGCCTTCCAATTGGTTTATGTCGACTGAAAGAATCTACTGAATTGATCACATGTAACCTGATTTGATGGTATTGATTGTGATGATTTTTGTTTGTTTGTCAAGGTATTAATTGCTTTCCATATATCTTTAGTGTTGGTTATTAAGTTCTTAAAATAGTTTTTCTTTTCCTTTCGAATTACCTCCTGTGTGATCCACGGGGGCTTAGTGTGATGTTTAACACGAACTTCCTTAAATGGAACATGCTTATCAAACATACTTAGAAAGGTCTTCAGCCAGTGGTCTAGAGCATCGTCTGGATCAGGAAACTGGTAAACAAAGTCCAGAGATGAGTTGAGCAAGTCTTGTAAAAAGACGTCTCGATTGAAATTTTTGTTATTTCTATATTTTATGCTTATGTGTTTGTGTTTTTGAGTTTTGGTACCTCTTTTCGACCACGTGCAATACACTGGGTAGTGATCGCTCATTGCGTTAATAGGTACAGTACATTCTGTGGTGTTGTCAGCACACGTAGTATAAATATGATCTATAAGTGTTGCAGATGATTTTGTTATTCTAGTGGCTTGTTTGACTAACTGTTGGAAGTTATATGACTCTATTATGTTTTCCCATGTTTTGTTTGATATGTTAGTGTCTATGTTGAAGTCACCTAGCAATATTATTTCTCTCGCATTACTAAAGACTACATCCATCATAGTGGTGAATTTTTCATACCAGATATTTCCTGAAAAGGGATTTCGATAAAGATAGCCAACTACTAGGGGTATGCGATTTTGAAGTTTAATCTCAAGCCATACACACTCAATCTCGCAGGTTTCAAAATCTAGCCTGCGGTGGGCGTTATGCGAGTTATAAATATAAACTGCAATACCAGTCTCTTGTTTCTAATATGGATCTCTTCTAATGGTTTTAAAACCTCTAGATAGCGATGTCATCATCTGAGATGTACCAGTTAATCGACTTCACTTTTCTTCTTCTTCTTCTTCTCTTCTTATCTCTTCTCTTCTTCTTCTTCTTTTCTTCTTCTTTCTTCTTACCTCTTCTTCTTCTTCTTCTTCTTCTTCTTCTTCTTCTTCTCTTCTTCTTCTTCTTCTTATTCTTCTTCTTCTTTCTTCTTCTTCTTCTTCTTTCTCTTCTTCTTCTTCTCTTCTCTCTTCTTTTTTCTTCTATTCTTCTTCTTCGTCTTCTCTCTTCTTTCCTCTTCTTCTTCTTCTTCTTCTTCTTCTTCTTCTTCTTCTTCTTTCTTCTTCTTCTTCTTCTTCTTTTCTCTTCTTCTTCTTCTTCTTTTCTTCTTCTTCTTCTTCGGGGCTTTTATAACTTCTGTTAACAACTATACAAGCAGCAAATATAGAAATTAAAATGTAGACTTGAGGCCCCGGAGATTACCGTTGTAAATTTAAACACAACAGCCGCAAAAAATAGGTTCCACAACTGACTAACTATCATTTGTTAATGCATATTGTCAAGTGCACACTGCAGGGTTATATGCTTCATGAAGGAAATATATAATTCATATTTTGGCTGAAATACGTAAGACGCATTCCTCTTCCTTCTACTTCCGCCCTTTATCCCCCACTGGGGCATATGTCCTCAACCAAAACATGCGCAGCTGCAGCTGCCTCTACGTTCTTCCAATATTATTCATCACTGTCTTCAATTCTCTTTTCCTGGTATTTTTTTTACAGCTGCCGCTATTTTCTTTCTGTTATGGGTTCCAGACAAGAGAATGTCCAGTAATATTGTCATCATGTTTACTTTTTATGTCCTATCCAGCGCGAGCATGTTTTCTTCGCCCCTTGGTTTACTGGCATTTGTTTAGCTCTGTCCATGAGCTCTACATGGTGATAATGTCATACTATTGTATCCCACTGTTGTGTATATGTAGTACTATAGGATGTTTTCGGTTCTGAAATAAGGCTCCGACCCTCATGGTTTTAATCTCTAATACCCGTATGACCTAAAGGGAAAAAAACTCAGAGAATTGCACCGCATTTTTCATATCTCGCTGGTTAAGTCTGAGAGCGCTCACGTACAAGAAACTGTCAATCAAAAAGAGGAAACAGATATCTTGTCATATGGATTCATAGGCGACTTACTAGGCCCTCTAGTAAATGTGCTGAGAGGCATCGTGTGTTTGTAATGGCCAGAGAAACTTATCCTGATCGACTACCTGTTAATAGACCAGCCAAATACCCTAAGTACCATCCGACATACTACATGCTAGATCATGTGATCTGGATCAACAAATGCAACATGTCCTGGAAAGTGAAGATCTACTAACATATTAAAAAAACCTGAGTGAATCGGCAAACATTGCAGCTACCTGTCTACTCGATCAGTACATACACAAGTTCCTAGGAATAGAGATATTAAAGAACCACTTCAAATCTATCGAACCACAAGTCTACACTCCAACACAAAAACCAAAATTCATCACTCTACAGTCAACTAGTCAGTAGCCAAGACACCACTGACCAAAAGGACAAACAGTCGAGACAGCGAAACCTCAGGAGAAAGAGAAAAAAGAAGGAGAAAAATATGAAGGAGAAAAAAAAGGAGAAACATGGCCGCGCAAATACGAAAGTATTACTACAACCCCAAGCGACCGGTGTGCCCATCACATACCTTAAGCTAAACAGCAATTTGACGCTAAGAAAATAGAGCGTTGGTTATGACATCAGGATACTGATACTTTGCATAAACCGATACGTAACTGGTTAAAGAGTTGACTCACCATATCAGGTGGGAAAAATCAACAGTTCCAGGATGACGTGATAGATTTGAACTATTACAAAGATACTGTGACAGGATGTCGTATCTAGTAACGTGCATCGATGTGTTTAGTAAATATGCCTGGATGATCCCGATCAAGAAGAAAGCGGGAAAAGCTATAATGAAGGTCGTGAGTAAAATATTGGCTATGTGCCTGCCGGTAAATGTTCCGATGTGTTTGTCAACCAAACTATCTTAAAATTTCTGAAAGACAAAGGTGTTAATATTTTTACGACAGAGAATGAAGATGTGAAGGTGCCCGTAGTGGACAGATTCAACCGGATGCTAAAAGAAAACATGTGGTGTTATTTTACCAAGACCAATACACATTGATACAATGACGTGATAGATAGTTTGATCCGAAACTACAATGGGTCTTATCACAGAAGCATTCGTATAGCACAGGTGCAAGTAAGCATGCACATGCACCAATTAGTGCTTGTAGTTTATTTGAAATTCTTTGTTCTCCATGTTTCTGACCCATACAGAAATGCCGATTAAACATTGGAATTATAAATTCCCAGTTTGGTGCTAAGATTAAATTTCAGTGGCTTCCACAAATGTACTACGAAATTTCGCTTGTCATCTGATTGTTTATTATAGTATATGTATCTGCTCCCTAAGTTTTATCCACATTGCTTATCAGATAGGTGTACCATTCCACTCTTGAAGTGGGGTATTAGCAAGGGAGACTGGGTTGTCATTTGCTGGTTAATCACATTATCTTTGCTTATCTCTATGAATTATGGACCGAATTCTTGGTACATCACTTCAATCGCGAATAGTGTATCCTTATGCTGAATTCGATTACGCGTGTGTGACAGGAGTGCGATGTCGTAGGAAAAGTCTAAATCATGAAATTGATTCTTATAATCCATTGATTTCAATCTCTGAAGATAGTTGTTGTCTTCATATCCCAGGCAGTGGAATTAAAAATGGTGACAAAAACATCCTGTAGTACAGGTATTTTGGATTTCACATGCATCCGTTAACATTCCGCCATGAAGAACTGTGCACTTGCATAATCTTCGTATTTTATTTTTATCAAGTAATGCATTTGTTGTGGGATCCCATTGTGCCGCATCAACTACAATAAGAATTCCTATGAATGTTGTCAAAGGCCTTTTTAACCGTTACATGCCCATTATAAATTATCTAATAGCATTAATAGCTTTAAATACTTCGCTCTATTATTATGTGTAATGTGACTATCTGATCTGTGCAGAATCCTTTTTTTGTTCTGAAGCCTGTCTGTATATCAATTAGATGTTTGTCAATGGCATCTCTAAGGAATGCTGTTGCTTAATATTTTACCAGGCACTGACAACAGCATTATCCATGCCCAATCTTCACACCTCCTGCAGGATCCCTTTATTAGGCAATTTTACCAGATATTCGTTTCGTCCAGTCCCTGCATTTCTTCGATCTCCAAGGCCGTACCATGTAATTTGTGCAAAACTTCAGATGAAGTATCCTATATTGGATTAATAGCTTCTGCTGAGATATCATTTGGGCCAACAGCTTTCCGATCTTAGTAGTTTGACAGCTTTTCTTATCTCTTATTTAGACATTGAGGAACATGCTTCACATTGGAAATGTATCAGTGATTGCATATGTCATGTCATTTAATCATAAATATGATTCATCTATTCCAGTAATTTGGCATACAATTATGCAATATGCAGCTGACGAGAGGCAGCGACATATGCCGGCAATAAATTGTGTAATCTATTGTACGTGGCTTATGTGTTTTCAATGAAATGGAAGTTAATGAAAGAAATAAATAGAGATAGGGTGAAATATGGCAAGCAAATTAAAAGATAGTATCAACTCCTGACGACCATACTGGAAGAAACAGTTGAAGGTAAACGAACAAAATGTAGACGGCAAAACAAGTATAACAGTGTGAAGGACTAACAAAGACTGTTGGCTTCATATAAATAAGGTTTATTTTCTCTGATGACAAGTTCTATCAACATGGCGTCCTTCCAGTTCCAGGCCCTGATCTTGACTGCCCCCTGACAACCAACTACGTCACGACTTGAGCATCTCTCTTCCCATTCTCCCCCGATGCTCAATCGTGCCGTAGCCTTTTCCCACCTACTACTCTACTTCTGTTACACCTCCCCATGTTAATTAAAGAATTTTTCTTGTAAAGGAAAAATCTTTACTCCTAATCCCCCTACTCTATTCCCTCTTTTTCTTACCTCTCACAGTTCCTCTAATCTTCCCCAAACCAACTCCAACTTAAGTAAATATTCTATTCTTTAACTCCTTCCCGTGCTATATAGTTAACCACTATATAGTCATATATTTCTGGCTCGTTCTTGGCTCCTCATTGTTCCTATATAAACTATACATATTATAAGAACAGCTCGTAAAATCGTTATCATACCTTTGACCTTATAAATTCCTCACTCTTCCACAACACAGGATGGACCGAAACAATGTAGTTAGAAAAAGTAAAGAAACGGTGCGCACCGAGTGAGAAGTATAAAGAATGAATAGTCAAGATGACCACATTTACACACAGTAATGAATAGTTAACACACTCACATTTACCTCCCTTGCCAATAAAAAAATTTTTTGTAAAACAATTTTTTAAAATACATCTTACGGAATAGATCTTTGTTCTCTATAAATAAATTTGACATAAGTTTTCACAACACTTATATATTCAACATTTATATTGCCATCCACAATCTTTTCTATATTTCGTTATCTCATGAGCCCATGTTCATATTCTATGAACATTTTTAATATAATTAACGCTGGTTTTTCACAGCACCTATATCTTGCCCCCACACATCCCATGATCTGCCATATATATACCCCGCTTATATGCTGCCATTCACAGTCTTCCCCCAACCTTATATCTTCATATAACGCTACTCCTATTTTACTAACAGTTCATATCTATAAGAACCTCTTTAAGCAGCTTAATATTCACAAAGATAGTATTTCTCTATATTATCCCCCAGTAGTTTTATTAACTCTTTTCTGAACGAAAGGCCTTAAACAAAGCCCCATGTATTTGAAAATTAAATTTACTTAACTAACCTTATAACCTATTCATTAACAATGTAACTTAATATACAAAACCACTCATTTAAACGAAATAAAATCAAAACAAGACGTCATTCCCCCCAAATTATCCAAAGAAAACACCTTTTAAAATGACATAACATGCATTTTATCAAATCAGAATAAAACATTCTATTTCTACCTATCACTATTGGTCTCTTTTACGGACCAATAGTTTGTACTCAAACTACTAGGAACACAATAATCCTATTCTAAATCAATTAATCAAATAACATTTTACAAGACCAAATCAAGAGAAAAAAAACTTATTATATATGAGGCATTTCAACTCAGACTCAATAAAACAATCAAATAATAACCATCATTTTACAGTACCAACTCAAGCAAAAAAAAACATATTATATATGACTCATGACTCATAAAACTCAGAGGGAATAAAACACGATTTTCAAAAAAAACTCTCTTAAAAGTACTACGTACAGTGGCCCACCAATATTGGCCTCTCATACGAACATATCTATTTATACAAGTCATTCCAGTATTTCTATGACCGAGAAAACAAAACACTTCACTGCCACGTATGTATATCTGTTAACTACAGACTATTTTCTTAACTTAGAACAATATCTGTTCTCTCTACCCAAAAAAATCAATAATCAACACTGACCGTACCATTTATTCTCTCCCCTCATAACTTTCTATCTTTTTCTATCTTAACTCCTAACACATCATAACATCCGGAATATCATCTTAAGTAAGCACTGTAAACTACAGGTTGACTCCTTTTATCTATTCGTAATGTGGCGACTATTCCAATTACAACTCAATGTAGCAGCCATCATCTACTTATTAATTAACTTGTGGCTCGGCCTGCCAATTATTTCCCTTGGACCAAACATCCCTATAACTTCCTAATTATTATCGTTAAACACGGCATTTCTAGCACCAATAAAAACTTGTCTATTTACTATAGAGTATATCCACTTTCTGTACTATCCACCTACGAAAACTCACGAAGTTGAAACCTAAAATCAACCAGCAATTCCACCACAGAGAGAAAAAAAATATATATATATATGCCTCTCTCGAAACTACCTCTATATTAGTTATCTCACTGCTTAACTACTCCTCAGTACCATTTATAAAAAGTATCCATAGAAGCCTTTTTCAAGCATTACTTTCATTTCCAAATCCTAAAACTTATAACTTGCTATCTGCAGTATTCTCTATCTATCTACCTCCTACGTTTCCACTTCCTCAATAACTCCAAATTTCTTTCAATAAGTGCTAACTCTACATCAATATCCTCTTCTTCGTACACCTTATTAGTTTCTTCCATACTACTAATTGATTCTGACTTTTCATCCATTTCTTCTTCTTCGTCTGTATGTCTCTCGTTAGCAGCCGCTAATCTCTTCTGTTCAATATCCCACCTAATTTGTCTATCATTATTTCTTAAGGACCTTTCTAGTAGAGGCATATCTTCACCACTTGTTGAATAATCTCTAATTCTCCTCTGTCTTTTCACTTCTCTATCTCTTTGTTTATCCATTCTTCTTTTCATTGCTTGTCTAGTATTCTTAAATGGAGCACCTATTTCCTCTTCCATACTATCATAATGACTTTCATTCACATTTTCTTCTTCTATTGTTTTCGGTATCGTCTGTTCTTGAGTATCTTCGTAAGCTGGAGTTGCTAGTAACTGATTTTGTGCTGGATCTTTTCTAAAACTTGTGGTTACTGTAGCCCCTCTGACGACTTGTTCATCTAAATATCTTGTGTCTGAATAATAATTATTATTATAATTATTATTTTCCATCTCATCCTCGTCTCTTCTTAAGTGTTCAACGTGTGCCCTTGCCACATGTCCCGTGACCTGGTTCTTGATAGTATACGATACATTACCTAATTTTTCCAAAACGTAATAACCTGGGATCCAACGAGCATCAAACTTAGAGTTTCTTCTATGCTTCTTGTAATAAACTCTATCACCTACTTTAAACTCCTGTAATTTTGTATTTACATTTTTGTACTTTTTCTGTCTTTCCCTAGCTTTAATTATATTATTCTTTAATCTTACGTGTGCTTTATGCATTCTTGTATTATTGTCTCTTGAAAGTCTTCCCCATATATTTCCGTCTTGGTTTTAATAGATTATCTATAGGTAGTATTGGTTCTCTCCCGTGTATTAAATAGAATGGTGAAAACCCCGTGCTCTCATTTTGATTTGTGCGAATAGCGCTAAGGGCAAGGTCCTAAGAATAGATCCCAATCTTTTTCATGTTCATCAACAATCTTTGCTATGATATCATACAATGTCCTATGTTGACGCTCGTTCCTAGCATTTGAAGAAGGTCTATAATATGAGGTCTTTATATATTTTATATTCAAATCTTTTAATAACTTTTCAAATTTTTTATTTACAAACTCCCTACCATTATCCGTAAGTATACTTTGTGGGCAACTAAATCTTGGTACGAACTCTTGTAAAAAAATATTAATGACAGTATCTGCGCTCTTATCTGGGATTGCATAAACTTCCGGCCAAAGACTGTAGACGTCTACTATATGAATTAAATACACGTTTCCTGACAATGTTCTAGGGTGAGGACCCGATATATCTAAACTAATCTTTTGCATTGGGAACTGAGGAATATCTGTATCTTGTAAGGGACACTTAATTGTTTTCATATTCCTTAACCTGCATTTTTCACACGTATCTACATATTTGCAAGCAGATTTAAACAAGTTTGGCCAATAATATTTGCTCGTAGTGCTTTCACCAATTTATCACGACCGAGATGTCCATTCTCATTGCGGTATGCTTTTAAAACTTCATTTTCCAAATGTTTTGGAATATATTTCCTTAGCTGTTCGTACCTTTCACACATATAGTATAACTGTCCATCCTCTTGTAAAACCAAATAATTCTTCTTATATTTGTTATCCTCCGTTTCTCTTAATTTTTGTTTTATTTGTAAGACTTTTGGATCCAATTCTTGTTCTTCTTTCATATTAAATTGTGCTAACTACGTCACGACTTGAGCATCTCTCTTCCCATTCTCCCCCGATGCTCAATCGTGCCGTAGCCTTTTCCCACCTACTACTCTTCTTCTGTTACACAAGTGGGACGGTAACAATACGAGATAGACGAGCAGCAGTCTGTCGGTGTACAACCAGGGTGAGAGACAGAATCTTGGAGATGTATTACAGACAACCTTTATTGTGACAAAGGTACAAA